>LPNX010261285.1:6465-38798 GCA_001517045.1 Pseudotsuga menziesii | reverse complement strand
GATTCAGAACCCTGCACGATCGGCTCCACTGGAAGATTCTCACAGTTACAGATCTCAACCATATAGCAATCGGGGTCATGGATGAAAAGCTGATCCACGTATATCCCTCCTTCCTCCACGACTCGTTTCACATATTTGGTGTTCATTTCTTGCAACTTTCTCTCGACAGTCTGCACATCTTCGCACTGCAATTCCACAGAAATGCCGAAACTCAGTATACTAGTCTATAAAAAGCAGTAGGAAAATCGGGTATAGTTACTAATTATAAATGCAGCTACCAATCTAAGATTGCATCTGAATTAGGATAAAATAGATGAAAAATATACCTGAAAGGAGATGTGATTGTCTTTTGGATTGATTTCAGTTTTCTTGGTTAGATTGTGTGGCTCCGGAGATTGCAGCAAATGGATACCGATTCCGTAATTAAACAACCTGAGGTAACAAAAGACAAAAGTTATAAACTACAAACATCTTGTTCACGCGATAAGTGTTGGAGAACTAATTTTAGTGCAACTACTGTACAATATGTTTTTGCGATTTTATTACCTTCCATTTAGCTATCGGTCATTTCCTAAGAAAGGCCTACAATCTCAATGTAAATAGATAGCAATTTAACAAAATGAGCGTTCTTACCAGGCTCCGTCAAAGCCAAACGATCCAGGTCTTTTAACCGGAATGAAGCCCAGGATGTCTGAGTAAAATCTTATGGAGTCTTCTATGGATCTGCAGACCAGAGAAATATGGTTCAATGACCTCAGAGAAATGGGTCCTGATCCAGATCCTCCCTTTTTAGCAAAGTTCACCATTTTCGTCTAATCTTTAAATTTACAGTGTCGGTATTCCTGCTTTCTTTCTTGAGACGGAATAACTGATCCGAAAGCCCAAAAGTAATCCAAATGAGATGGATGAGTTGAGCCAAAGAATGAGTGCGCTTTGCAAGAAACGATGGCAACATGACATATAAATAGATGAAAATTATATGTTGCAGGTTCCTCCCGAACATCTCTGGATCCCATGAGAGCTCACAGCGTGTCCCACGTTCCTGAATCGAAACCCCAACTATGATGAAACACGAAATCTTATTTTCTAATCTCAATCTCAAACCGAGTAAACTATATTAGCACGTTAATTACCCCGCATTTTGCACGTGGGTGGGCAGTCTACGCTGCAACAGCTCATTCTTTTTTCTTTTTCTGACGCGGGTGCCAATCTACGGCGCTGCAACAGCTCATTTTTTGTTATTTATTTGTTTTATTAATTAATTTTATCGACGGCTGACTGTGGGTGATTTAATTAAATTTATAGCGGCATGAATAAAACAAAAATAAAAAATGTATAGTGGCATGAAAATTAAAGGAAATTATAACTTTTCCATGTGTTTTGCATGCTTGCTTATCAAATTATGAAGGGTGTGAAGGGCCAATTTGGAAGTGATGTAGGAACATCAGCAGGTTTTGTAAAAGAAGTTTGTTGGAATGTCTAGGATTTTATACCTTAAACTAATCGAGTCTATTAAAGGGATTATTTTCCCTAGATTTTAAAAAAGTATACATCAAATTTTCTTACACGCAACGCAACAGAATATATGTATATTACGATATAATAATATGCACTCATAATAGACCTCAGCAATCCCCCAGAGGTGTTACTTTCATCTGTGTTGGGAGTGGGTATGTTATTATACTGCCGACTGACATTGACCAGTAATAATATGCACTCATAATAGACCTCAGCAATCCCCCAGAGGTGTTACTTTCATCTGTGTTGGGAGTGGGTATGTTATTATACTGCCGACTGACATTGACCAGCTTACTCCTAAATTGCATTTCTACGACTTTATTATGTGTACTTGCGTACTTGGACTTCAAAAATACATTTTAATTTGGGAATAAGCTAGCTATGGAGCAAACCTCCCTCCATCGGACGGAGGAGGAGCAAAGTCAACGTTGACTTTGCTCCTCCTCCCTCCGATGGAGGGAGGTTTGCTCCCTAGCTAGCCCACTCCATTTCAGTGTTGAAATAAGTCTAGAGTGAGATGATTGAATGTCAGTGACAAATAAAAAATGCATGAATGTGACAAAATGAATTGACAACATGGCAGGTACAAATAAAGAATGCATAAATGTGACAAAATGAATTGACAACATGGAGGTTTTACACTTTCATACCTTGTATTTAAATTACCAGAACGACTTCACAACTATATAAATATACGTTCTAGGTTGGAAGAAAGGACAAAAGCTAGTTATGATATCTATATGTTAGAAATTTATTCAAGAGATCTATTGTCCTAACTTTTCTATGTTTTATTCAACATAGAACCTTTTGATTTTACACTATCTATCCTAGTTATGCTCATTTTAAATTATCATTTCATTTCCCTTCCATCATAAGATCAAGGATTTTCACGAAGTTCTGATTGATTAGTTCCCGAGGTTGTAGGAAACATGACTTGTGTGATGAAGGTATTAGCAACAAGAGTGACTATTAAATCTTGTTGTTACATTTAATTATTTATACGGTATTATTTATGTTTGAATTGATGTTTGTTACATTTATTTATTTATTCATACGATACTATTTATGTTTGAATTGATGAATTGGGGATTCAACTAATTTGCTTAATTTTAATTAGAATTTATATATTTCTACTTTATGTTTTTTTGTTTATACGATTGATCAAGTTTGAAAAAGGTCTCTTTTCTTAAATTGCATGCAAGTGTAGAGAATGATATCACACTAAAGCTTCTTTCCTACATTGCTCAAAGAGGTTAAGGGCATTCACTATATAATTTTAGGTGGTTTTATTTGCTTCCTTTTGTGCATATAATATCATAACTTGGGAATTCAAGAAATATAGGGTATTCTCTTTCTGTTATTTGTTGGTGATATTAACCCACTCATCAAGGATTTTTCCCTAAAAAAGTTTTAATAACTATTTCAAATTGTTTAAAAAAATATAAATCCAACTTAACCCAATATATATTAAGCATACAAATATACATTGTTTTTTTAATTTAATATTCTAAGTATTATACACATTCATATATGACATGAATGGAAATTGTTTTTAACAATGTGTATTTACTCCTTGGAGTTGCATTGAGTTTGAATGTGTTTTTTATAACTAAACTAGAAACATTCTTCTAATGTAATAGAATGGTAACCTATTTTGCTACATAGGCTTGAATTATTAATTCAAGTTGTGGAGTGTATAGATGTCATAATTGTCGAATATCTAATGAGTTTTTTTCTTCTATTCTCTATTTTTCTAACATTTGGTATCATATCCATGAGTTTAAAGCTTGCAACAATGCAAAAATAAAGGTGTCGACTGAAAATATCTTCTTATGAAGTAGACTTGCATGGTAGTTTAGGGTATGTCCCAAAGTTGTGAGTAGACTTGCATGGATTTTGGGGACTTGTTTCCCAATGTGTATTACAAGTATACCTACATGGAAATTGTGATCATTTACCCAATGTTGCAAGTGACCAAAATGGTTGTTAGTTATTTTTCCCAATCTTGAAAGTAGGCTTGTGTACTCAATAATTGTCACAATCTTGTAGGTAGTCTTACATATATTCTTAGTGGTTTCCTATTGGATTTTTTTGTAAGATCCATGAATATATTATATTATAGTACAAAAAATAGTGAGGACGGGAACAAGATTGTCGAGATGTTCAAGAGCACAACATGGATTCTCTCAGTCCTGAGCCTACTGAACTTGAAAATAAATAGTCTTCGCAAGCAAGAGTAATCATCTAAAAACCTACCTCTATGTGACTTCCATGAATGGAAAGTCAAAAAACTACTAAGCAGGGTTGTTCCAGAATACATATTCAAAATTAACAGAGTACCAAAGAAGCCACCAAGAGCTCTAAATTCTAAAGAAAAAAGACTAACGACTACAAAAGAGAGGTTTCTATGAAATCTAACCACTGATAGATACCTTAAAATAAAATAAACCAATAAATTACTCAAAATTGTGACCATCTTTAGCTTCGTCGGGCTTCTCATTTAGAATTGGGTAGTGATAGTCCTCTAATATGGCTGAAATTTTAGGAGATTTTTTCACTGGGATTGCCCCAATTTTTCTGAAGATTGAGAGGTCCAAAGGGTTGATTCTTTCCACACACTTTCCTGAAGCAAGACGAAGAAGTTTTATTTCCAAAATAATCAAGAGAAACCCACTATGTGATTCCCCTACGAGATGCGAGGAATTGGCAACATTCCAAATCAAAATCCACAAAATAACCCTACTAAGGTAATGTAAATCCATACTACTATCCACCCTATTCCAGGGTTGAAAGGCCACGGGCATTGAAGTCGGTGTATTCAAAATACGGTGAGAGTTAATACGCATGACTAGTAGATCTAGGATCATCAAGGTGGTTGTTGGGTCAGAGTTCCAAGCATTAGAGGAAATTTCAACTCAAAATGGGCCTTTTAACTTTTAACTCAAATTCCATGTCATCATGTGTTAGCCAACGAAATTGCTTTAAATTTGAAATATCGTATAGGTATTAAACACTTTTTTAATATAGATTTGGGGATAAGTATCATAAAAAAAACTACCTTTTTTGTTTGTATTTTCGACATATCTCCCCGTGTTTTAACTCAAATTTAGATCGGGAGAGCTTGTTGGATGCGGAATTAAATTCCGCATCCAACGAGTACCCCCTCGGCATACTTTTGATGGACCTCGCTACCCCAAAAACAAGAAATACCTGAAAAAATATGATGATGTCATCATCACATTTTTTCAGGTATTTATTACTTTTGGGGTAGTGAGGTCCATTAAAAGTATGCCGAGTGGGTACTCGTTGGATGCGGAATTTAATTCCGCATCCAACGAGCTCTCCCGATCAAAATTTGAGTAAAAACACGGGGAGATATGTCAAAAATACAAACAAAAAAGTAGTTTTTTTCTTTTCTTCCTTTAAAATTAATAAATATTATTTTATTAATTTTTTTTAAAAGTCCCATTTTGAGATAAAATTTCCTCTAATGCTCGTTCCCACACATGCCATATGATATGATATAACACACACATCTAGGGAGTGCTTTTCCTACTGTTGCAAAGCATCTTGTGCATCCTTTAAGCATGTTCAAGACAAAGGTTGAGCCAACATCCTCTAGTGGGTGATGAATTGACATTGTGATGTCATGCAAACTTGAAAATATCATAGTATACATTTAATGTAGTAAGGGGGTGTTGAAAATAACAATTTCATTAAATTGATTGAAATGTGGAAAGTTGTTTTATAATGAAATTAGAAACTTTCTTGTGATGTAAAATAATAATAACCTACTAGTGTAGGTTACTTCATGGGATCATAGTATTATGTAAGAGTAGATAGTGTATAAAAAGATGAGATATGATAGAATGGATATGTTATTGATTTCCTAGAATGGATTTGTTTCAATCACCATTGAAAACACAGCATCTAAGGTTCCAAAACCTCCCACACAGGGCTATCCAAGTTAAATTGAGAAATCAGATGAATAGAACGAGAGGAGTGAGCTTTGTCATTTATTTTATATTTCCCTCTTTTTCTCAATTGTGACCTTTCAACTTCCATAACCAAGTCATTTATTATTATTACTATTTTTATAAAGGGAGAGAGTCTTGCACCTTTTTATTTTATTACCTCAACTTTCATGACCATGTCACTTATTATTATTATTATATTTATAAAGTGAGAGTGTCTTGCACCTTTTTATTTTATTACCTCATGTTACTTTATGAAATGGTATTTCTCCTTGGTGGCATATAATAATATTTTAATTTTCTTTTTTTTAAATCCAACATAAGAGTTAATTGGACCAACTCGTTGTTCATGATCCCTCAAATGATCGAACAACATGATAGAGATTACATTTATTTACATATTAACCTAAATTTAGCAATTGGTTATACAAAATAAGGCATACTTGTATGAAAATAAGGAAAAAAAAATGATTTATAAAAGTGGATAAAAAGAAAAATTACTGCAGAGGATTTGATTTATAAAAGTGGATAAAAAGAAAAATTACTTCGGAGTAAAAAAAATCCTGGAAATTGACAAATGAAACCCTATAAATCGCTAGATAAAATCTTACATAGGGTTACTCTGAATCAATGGCAATTCAAAATCAATTTCTATCAAAAGACTGAAAAAAATACATTAAATAATATAAATTAAATTAGTTCAAATTTCACATCATAATGTATTAGTATATAGAAGAACAAATCCCATCATAAATCTGCTCAATTACAATAAAATAATACACATTCATGTTAGAGTAGATTCATCACTCTACTATCTACAACGTTGGAAACATAATAACGTGTGAATTGTATTATCTATAAGGTTGAAAATTGCCAAATCTAGTAGTGCTTACTTTCAAGTAATATTTGTTATTGCTCAAGGAGGGGTCACTAAGCCAATGCCATTGGGTTGACCTTGATCACCATGCGGGAGGTAATCTAACATTCTATATTCATTCTCTTGTGCAAAACCTTCGAAAGAAATTCAACATTACCATCATGACTCCTGCAATGCATAATCCATCAATAACCTTCTCTAGTGGAAAATGTGTTTGTGAGTGGTACAATTGGGAAAGTGCATTTATACCCATTTTCTAGCACTCGGACTTGAACTTGAGACCTCGTAGAGCCCCAAAGGATTGGATGAAAAGGAATTTGACTTATCAGCATTGGGTCCTACTCCTCTGAGTACATACATGACATGGTTCAAAAGCAATACTAATCGAGAGTGACTTGACTGGAATAGGGTTTGAATCCATTCAAGTTGACTTTGATGGGCTTCCCTAAGCCCAAGTATTTATTGATGTATTTGTAACTTCGAAATGTATTCACTTGTATATCTTATGTATTGTACCCCGATGTTTATTCTGGGAAGTATCTATAATGTAATTGAGTCATGTCATGCCCCGATGTTCTGATCGGAAGATTCAATAATGTAAACAAGTCATTTAAAGTCATTTAGGTTAACCCTCCATTGTAAGTCGAAGCAATAGTCCCCACAATTGAGTCAAGGTTAACCCTCCTTGTTGATCGGAGGGCAAAGTCCCCACAATTGTGGGGCACTAGGGTTATTAGACTCTCCTAGAGAGGTCGGCCCTAGTATGTAATTGTTAAGTGAGGCCAACTTGTTGGAGTGGACATAAAGTAAACGGAAGAATATAAATAGAAGTGAGGCTCTCCTCATTTCTACACATCACACACACACTCACTCAATGGGGTGCATGAGTGAGAGAGGAGAAGCTCTCTCAAGTGAGAGAGAGAGAGAACAACTGTTGGAGATCATCTTTTCTGTCTTTGGGTTTTACTGCTGCCATTGGTATTCATTCTATCTCTGAGGAAGTTGCGGGGTTTTCTTCTTTATGGTTTCCCCGAGGAAAATTCTTTGTGTCTCTTGTCTCTTGTCTTTATTGCTGTGCATGTTATTCTCTAAGACAAGATCTTAAGATCATATTGCTTAAATGATAAAAATCTAACATGGTATCAGATCCAACCTGAGAAGAAGACACTATGCAGATGCATAATCTAGGGCTTCTTACTTTTTGGGTCTCTCTCCACAATCCATCAGCAAAAAGATGCTCGGCTAAATCTCAATTGAAGGGCGCATCTTTCTATCGAAGCAGAATTTGATTAGATCAGCATTTTTAGTTTTTGCTACGGGAAATTAGGGCTTTTCACAGAAGAGGAATTTTTTAGTGAGCCTGGAATAGGATTAATCTCCTCATCAAAATCAAAGTTTAGAGACCTGGGTCAAGATTTTTGGGTCAGTGAAACTCCTGGAAAGTCAAACCCTAGTTTGACCTCGGGCCTGAAAAACCCTAAAATACTGAAACTCATAGTTTTGGTAGATTCACTATATCATGAAATTGGAGAATGATCAGGTGCCGAAACGTTCATAGGTCGAAGATAAATTTCTGATGTACAATGTGTCCAAGTTTCAACCTCAGATTCACTATATTCTAGGATATATGATTCCTCCAAGTTAGGGTTCCAACCTCTCCCAGGATTCCTCCCCAAACAAGACACCTGAGGAGAATCGCTATATCTCGGGATAAAAAGGTCCAAATGAAATTTCTCAAGATGTTCCAGAAAGGTCACGGACTGTACTTTCTTTGGTAAATGTTGCAGACCTTGAAGATGAAACAGTGACACGTTTCAGTCCATACAATGTCACTATGCTGAATAGTGTTGAAACATGTCACCATGGGAAAACACTCATAAGTCCCAATTGGTGAAACAAATTCTGATAAAACCTATGGTTTTGGAACAAGAATAGACAAGGCTACCGCAGTACGAAATTTCAGACACATAGGAGTAGTGCTTTCAGAGATATGACATAAACAGTATCAATCATTTCTACAGAAGAAATTGGTAAACTAGGGCTTCCTGTTCTTGGAGCTTCCCTCAACTGTTTTCAGAAAATAAGTACATTAGACAACTTGCCTTGAATAGTTCTATATTTCCATCCAATCAGACCTGAAATATTCCAAGTTTTGAAAATTAGGGTTTCTCTGACAAACCCTAGATCAACCAGCTCCGGAACTAGGACAGACACCTCAAATCAATAAGATCTAATCTTTTGCTATTTACATTTGAGGTTCTTATTTAAAAATGTCTAATCACACCAGATTGATGACAAGCTTAGTGAAAAATACAACTTTCAAACATGGAAGTATTGGATCTCACTCGTTTTTGAAGAAAATGAATTGGACACCTACATAAGTAGAGAGGTTCTAGTTCTAGAGGGAGATGAGGATAAAAGCCTTACACAAGAAGAACTTGGTCAAAGCCAAGAAGATCACTTATGATTCAATCAAGGAACACCTTATACCACAAGTGTCTTCCCTAAAGACATCGAAAGAGATGTTTGATTCCTTGACCAACCTTTTGAAGGGAAGAACATAAATCGAAAGATGACTTTGAGAAAACAGTTGAAGAATGTGAAGATCTAGAATGCAGAGACCATACAATCATACTTTACAAGGGTCTCTCAAATCAAAGAACAACTTGAAGCAGTAGAAGAAGAAGTCGAGAATGCAGAAGTGGTGATATCCACCTTGAATGGCCTCTCAGGATCAGGGGATTCATTCATTCGAGGAATGTGTGTCGGAAGGAAGTGATTACTTTCAGTAGACTCTGGGAAGAGTGCACACAAGAAGAAGCTCGACTCATAATAAGAGAAAAGAAGACATTAGAGGAAATTTAAACTCAAAATGGGCCTCCTAAGGAAAATTAATAAAATAATAAAATATAATTTATTAATTTTGGAGGAAAAAAAGAAAAAACTACTTTTTTGTTCGTATTTTTGACATATCTCACTGTGTTTTTACTCAAATTTGAGTAAAAATACAGAGAGATATGTCAAAAATAAGAACAAAAAAAGTAGTTTTTTTTTTATGATACCTATCCCCAAATTTATATTAAAAAATTATTTAAGAGGTGCTCCCTTTTTGAATTTTAAAGCATTTTTATTGGCTAATACATGATGACATGGAATTTGTATTATTTTTGAAAGGCTCATTTTAAATTGAAATTTCCTCTAATGTGGGAGCAACTGAAGATCAAGCCCTCACAATTCAAAGAAGATCCCTCAAGCGATGAGAAATATGAAGAACTAAATTCTTGAATAAAATTTTATCCATCTAAGCATTTGGATAAGAAATGATGATGCTATGAATGAAGAAGATGATGAAGCTAAAAGAAGGAGTCTACCCATGAAACAAATAAAGGTAAGTATTCAATTGTCATTTCATGATATTATTTTATTATGCATTTGTTTATGTTCAGTTGATGTGTTATGCATGATAGAATGTTTGCATTAATGATAGTATACTACTAATATACATGCGATGGGTAAGTAGCTCATTGTGCTATACAAATCTCCATTGCTACTTATCTGGAATGAAACCTCTTTGTCGACATATTGGATTAGTGCACAATCTCAATGATGTGTTGGTAGAGATGGAAGGAATCTAGAAAAGTTTCCGTGAGATATGGATGAATGTTGTATTGGCTAAAATAGTTGCATGATCATATATTTATGCATAAAAGTTTGCCACTATGAATATGCCTTATTAAATTTCTCTAACCATACAAATGCATTTGAATTGTAGGAAAGATTGTGTACAATCACCTAAAAGCAAAGAAGGATGAGACTTGTTTCGAAGAACAAATGACGACAGTTCAAGATGAAAAATAATATGACGAATGCAGTGACATCATTGATGCAGAACCTTCCAGCTATGAAGAAGTATCCAAGAATATAGGGAAGAGCAGTTCAAGAAGAATGATGTCTAGGATGTAGTATCGAGACCTGAAGGGAATTTTGTAGTTCCATCATGCAGTAGATGGAAACATTGTGGGATACAAGGTAAGATTCGTAGCATGAGGCTTCTCACAAAAATAAGCCATAGACTATGAAGAGACATTTGTGGCCACTAGAAATACACATGACAGGAAGAATCATGTGTGCAAATGAAAGAAGGCCTTGTACGAGCTCAGAAGGAACCCATGGGATAACACATACATGAGGAGCTTGAAGATCACCTATAGTGATGAAGATCTTAACCTTTGCTACAAGGTTGAAGATGAAATCCTACAGAGGATGACAAGCTCACAGATGGGTGCGAGAAGAACGCTTTCAAAGATAGAGGATATTGGTATCTAGTGACCCTAGATGGATACATAGAATATTAGTAGCAAAGGAAGCTACTTGTCACTTCGGTACATAATGTTTCAATGCATAGATTATGAAAGGAAGAGGGAGAATGATGCTCCAATTGAGATGGAGTGACAGCAGAAGATCCCGAGGTTTGACATGGTACGACAGGATGGACAGATTACTGATGACTATAGGCTTTATTGAGAGTAAAGTGGATTCCAACCTTTACTTCAAGGTTGAAGGTGGAAGACTAGTGATGCTCTTGTTATATGTTGATGACTTGTTCCTAACAGAAAACAGGAACTCATTAAAGTTGCAAGAAGGATACTTGCTTCCGAGTTCGAGATGAAAGACTTGGATATGATGCACTACTTTCTAGGCATGGAGGTGTGGCATAATGAAGATGGAATATCCCTGGGATAAGGGAAGTATGCAGTAGAGATCTTGAAGAGGTTTATGATGATGGACTGCAAGGCCATGACCACACCTATGGCATCGAATCTGAATCTATTAAGTGTTGCTTCATCAGAGACGGTTGATGCCACGATGTATCATCAGATGATTTGTTCCTTAATGTACATGACAAACACTAAACCAGATATTTGCTTTGTGGTGAGCACCTTGATCCAGTTTCTGACAGATCCTAAACATGTTCACCTGATTGTTGTAAAGCATATTCTGAGGTAGCTGAAGGGCATGATTGATTATGGGCTCAAGTATTATGTGAATCAAAAGTTTAACCTGGAGGGTTATGTTGATTTAGATTGGGCAGGAAGTGTTGCAAATAGAAAGAGAACCTCAAGGTGCTGCTTCAGTATGGGATTAGGAGTGATCTCTTGGTTTAGCAAGAAGAAATCATGCGTAGCACTGAGTATAGATGAAGTAGAGTACGTCACAGCTTGTTCGGCCAATTATGAAGAAGTATGGCTCAGGAAGCTACTGTCTGAGTTATTTGATCTCCCGTTGAATTCTAACTATATCTTCTGTGACAACCAGAGTTGTGTGAAGTTGTCTAAGAACGCAATGTTCCACGATAGGTCGAAGCACATCGAGATCAAATATCACTATATCAGGTATATGGTGCAAGGAGGATTAGTGAAGCTCTAGTATGTTGCGATGGATGAGCAGATAGTAGATGTGTTGACCAAACCACTAGCCAAGGTGAAGTTTGAGTACTTCAGAGAGAGGCTTGGTGTTCTTCAGATAGAAGATACTTCGAGGAAGAAGTGATGGGACACATTTGCAGGAGTCATTCAAAGCATGGTAGGAGTATCCTTCCCATGGCTGTGGATGTAAGCGCTGTGTGATGAGCATTGGGATGATGCTTCAGTTTCTGCTATGATGATGATCAGGATGATCATATGATGATGACATGCATAAGGATGATGTTGTGATGATACTCTATGGATAGATTGTACATATAGCATGTAAAATATCCTGAGAGATCTGATAGTCTATGATCGGATGCTCTTTCGAGGTTTTTCTACAGGTTGGCCGTGGACAGGTTGTGCAGGTAGCATAGAGAAGATCCTAGGAGATCCTATAGCATGTGCTAGGATTCTCTTTCGAGGTTTTTCTATAGGTAGAATAGAAAATATCGTGGGAGATCCTAAAATCTGTGCTAGGATGCTTTTCTGAGGTTTTGCTACTAAAGGCATGCAATCAGCCCTGGAGATCCGATAGGTTGAGCTATGTGCTTGTAAAAGTTTTGGGATGCTCTTTAGAGTTCTTGCAGGTTCGAAGACACTCTTTTAAGGTTTTGTTTGACCACATAGACAAGATGCGGGGAGATCCTATAGTTTGTGTTAGGATTCTCTTTCGAGGTTTTGTGGTGGTAGTCACATAGAAAGATCTTGGGAGATCCTGTAGTCTGTGCTAGGATGATCTTTGGAGGTTTTGTGATGGTCACATGTAAAATATCCTTGGAGATCCTATAGTCTGTGCTAGGATGCTCTTTCAAGGTTTTGTTGATGCACGTAATTAGTCCCGAGGATTCCACAGTATGGCCAAAGATGACGAAGACCTACAGAAGCCATTGTCTGGGATAATAGAGGCACTTGGTCACTTACCAGGAAATTGATTTAGTCTGAGACTGAAGCTCAGCCTAGTGTGAGAAGCCATTCTCTGGGAGAATGGAGGCACCTGGTCAGTTACCAGGAAATTGATTCAGTCTGGGATTGAAGCTCAACTTAGTGCTTAGAGGCCATTCTCTGGGAGAATGGAGGCACCTTGTTAGTTACCAGGAACTTGTTTCAGTCTGGGACTGACACTCAGCCTAGAGCTGAGAGCCATTCTTTGAGAATGAAAGATGTAATTGCTGGGTGGGCCATTCTGACATGGTTCTTGGATGTGTTCCTCTCATGGTCAGATATAAGTGCTAAAGAAGATGAAGACCTACCTGGATGCTAGGCCTACAACTAGCATGAAAAAGGGCTAGCTCTGTAGAACTTCTTGTGACAAGAATAATGAAGAGATAGCACCATTTGATTGAGATAGTAGAAGCAGTGATAATGATGATGATCCAATGATGATCTAGCTTTGATGATGATCTAGACTGGATGAAGATGACTTGACGATGAAGATGACTTGATGATGAAGATGAATTGAAGATGAAGATGACTTCATGATCATCCATATGATATAGAGAAGAAGACTTGACCTGATAAATTGTGTCGAGAGAATACCTTCCTAGTTAAGAGGGAGTGTTGATGCATTTGTAACTTCAGAATGTATTCACTTGTATATCTGATGTATTGTACCCTGATGTTTATTCTGGGAAGTATCTATAATGTAATTGAGTCATGTCATGCCCCGATGTTTCGATTGGGAGATTCAATAATGTAAACAAGTCATGTAAAGTCATTGAGGTTAACCCTCCTTGTTGATCAGAGGGAAAAGTCCCCACATTTGTGGGGCACTAGGGTTATTATACTCTCCTAGAGAAGTCGGCCCTGGTAATTAATTGTTAAGTGAGGCTGACTTGTTGGAGTGGACATAAAGTGAACGGAAGAATATAAATAGAAGTTAGGATCTCCACATTTCTACACATCACACACACACTCAGTCACTGGGGCACATGAGTGAGAGAGAAGAATATCTCTCAAGTGAGAGAGAGAGAACAACTATTGGAGATCATCTTTTCTATCTTTGGGTTTTACTACTGCCATTAGTGCTCATTCTATCTCTAAGGAAGTTGCGGGGCTTTCTCCTTTATGGTTTCCCCAAGGAAAATTCTTTGTGTCTCTTGTCTCTTGTGTTTATTGCAGTGCATGTTATTCTCTCAGATGAGATCCATTAGAGAGAATTTGAGGTAAAAAATGGGCCTCCTAAGAGATGTACTACAAAAATATAAGATATATTAAAATATTCTGAGTTAGGGGTTTTATGGGGTAGGTATATATGACAACTCACCTCCTACACTACTTTTTATGCACAATATAAATAACCATGGTTGAGTTACTTTTCTAAATTGACTATAAATAAAATTAATAAAATAACTCTAGAATGATGTGACTAAGATTCATTGTAAATTCCCAAAAATTTATTGTCCTATAACATTTATTTGTCTTGAATTTGTAAATAAAATTAAACAAAAATGAATTAATTTTAATGCATAACTAACATATTTTTTTCATATAAATATCATTCATGAATTTAATTTATTTTAAAAGTACAAGATTATATATATATTAGTTTGGCATTATGATATTAAATACAATTGAGTGAATATATAATTTAAAATTAAAAAACATGAAAATGACAATATATTATTTTATAAAAAAATGTGAAAAGACATTTTTATGAATTATGAGTACTTTACTTGAAAATGACAATAATATTATTTTATGAGGAAGTGAATTGTGAGTACTTTACTTGAAAATAACAATAATATGATTTTATGAGAAAGTGTGAAAAGACTTTTATTGTGAGTACTTCACTTTATGACTTAAAAGTACTTGTACCACTACCTTGGTTAACTATGGATTTTCATCCACCATAGAAAATGTGACAAATAAGCATTCTTAACTCATGCAATGCCACCTCAACCATGGCGGATGATGTCATCTACTAGAATGTAATTGGTTGATTTTTATAGTACATTTTGGTCCTTTTGAGGCCCATTTTTGACCTCAAATTCTCTCTAATGCTAAGATCATATTGCTTAAATGATAAAAATCTAACAGTATTCTTCAACAAAATAAGGATTGTTTCCCCCTGTCCCCTTTGTTCTATGTTTTTTGTTCCATGAGATGATTTCAACGATGTGAATGAAACCAATGGTTGCAGATCATGGATAAGGAAATCAAAATAATGTAAATTACTTAGATATCATAATCAGAAGAAGCCAATGGTGTATTTCTCTTTATTCGGTTCATTTGTGTTGGGATATGAATCCTGTGTTGTTAGTGTACTAAACTTCACTACCAAACATGTAAAATACCCTTTAGAACTTGCAAAGGTGTTAATTATATGTCATAAAAGTGATAAAATTGAACTTATGTGTGTCAAACTTGGGACTAGTACTTGTAAAAAGGTTTCATTGCAATATGTCGATGGGACCAATACCTCTTGAGTGTGATAGTAGTGGACTTGATAGTGGCTCCTTCCACATACCATTTTGTTTCATGGTAACATATTTATTTTTGAATACTAAAACAATTCATATTATGATGTAATATAATACAAAATCATTTTGGGCATATTGTCCCTCACTACAATGGTTTACTATCAATTTCATGATTATTGATTTACTTATGCATTCCACTTTTTTTTTGAAAGTACAAGGGATATCATGTTACCCGCTGGAGGGTATGAAGCATGGAGGATGCATGTAGGACCTCAACTCATCACAAGATATCACCCCAGAGCCATTTCCTAGCCCACACTACCCTCCAAATCAAAATAATTTTGATTAAATATACAATAGGAAATGAAAAAAAAGATGCCAAATCAAGGAAAACTCATATTTTGATTTTGTTGTCATTTTTCTTCATCAAATAATCTTTTTCCACTTTATAAACATCTCTATATAATGTGCCTAGTTTTGCACCTAGACAATCTAGCACAAGTAGAATTTGAATGTAATTTATTTGGGATGCTAAAGTGGATGACAATGATGAGATTATATGATAATGATGATGATGATGATGATGATGATGATAGTAATGATGACAATGATAGTTACGATGACAATGAGACTGATATGAATGATGATGATCCTTATAAGAAAGTATTGGTAGAGGTAAATAAACCAGTTTTCACTACAAGCTCCAAGATTAAAATGTGCTCAATCATAGTTATAAGATATGCATGCTAAAAATTGTAAGGATATCCCACTTGTTATGCATGCTTTAAATGGTAACCATATCCCATATGCTTTAAATGATGACGATGATGAACTAGATGACAATGACCATTGTTGTTCAGGATTAAGCACCCTTGTAACCTAGGGTCTAGGGTTACCAACTTACTACTAACCTTGCAGACAATCAACTTTACCAGAGAATAGAAAGGGAATAGGAAGAAAGTATTAACTTACTTGATTACCGATGGTTGATCCAAGGTTGATCTTCTCCCACTCCTCTTCTTTCCAAAGCTTCCAGGGATGCACCTCTTTCACCTGTAAAGAGAAAATTCTCCAAGTACTATCTCATAGATGTATATATAAGAGGTTAGATAAATGATATGTCAAATAAATAATCAAATATATTCATTAACCATGATACATGAAAGAGACTCAACACAATGTTGGAAGAAGAATTCTCTTTATTAACAATCAGTGAATGAGATAAGAATACAACCCAACTTCTGAGACAAGGACTCCTCTGCAACCAAAGGACTCTGAGTTCTGTTGCTCCAAGACTTCTGAAGATATACCACCAGCATAAATTTGCTCTCCAATATTGATTGATTAATTCCCTACCCAAGGCCTCTATTTATACTTTGGGAAATAGAGTGATTTCGAAGGTTGGGGTGGTTGAAACAGTTGGGATAGTTAATGATTAGGGCCCAACTAATATAAATTAATCGTGTTTTCTATTTTTTAAGGTTGAAATGAGGTGTACGTGACTATGAATATAGGAAACCCGCATATGAAACGCAAGTTGCTTAAAGGAAACCTACATACGCTGATGTACGTGGATTGCAATGCAGATAGTCGCATATAGTACACGAGTTACAATGGAGATAGTCGCATACAATACGCAGGTTGCAATGGAGATAGTCACGTACACAACTCAACACTTAGAAAAATTATGTAGCAAGCTGGTTTAAAGGTAAATGCATCCCAAGTCATGCACATCTATAGTGTTTTGGCAAACTTCAATCCTAATATGTCCTTTTGTGTACCAACATAAGGAATTTCGGCACTCAGATGGAGAAGTACCATTTGGGTTGATAACAGATGCCCCCTAATGTGTGAGGTCAAAGGGAAATGATGGCCAAAATACATTATAATCATTATCTTCGAGAACTCAAAAGTCTAATGGAGCAGAGGAAGTACTTGAAACAAATGCATAGTAATATCATATACAAAGTCATATCTAAGGATTCCATATTGTTCAATATACGGGAACACTATCTCCTTTACAATATTTGAGTACAACATATGATACGGGTTCAAGACCACATATATTACAAACGTGGATTGAAGCCACAATATACAATAATGATGAGTCTTCAAAGATCTAGAAGTTGTGTAAGTGATCACAACATAATCTTGCACAACTTAGGCCATAGACATGAACCTAAGGTCTTCGTAAAAAAACAAAAGAACTAGTACAATTCATCCCATGTGAATAGATGTTATTGAAGTCGAGCATGGATAGGATTCAACAGATTTTCAACCAATAGGTGATAATCAACAACTGGAGCAAAGGAATTCACCAATAATGAAAGTGAATCCTAAGGTATGATCGTCAAAAACTCTAGGTCTTCATTGTCAGGAAGTGCTGATGGGAAACCATATTGTGATGAGGAAGGAAATAGATCCTCCAATGGATCACAAGAGTGACTAGGAACTGGGCAAAGGAAGGGATACACAGGTAATAATAGATAGGACAATGATGGAATCAGGATGTAGATCAGATGCAGGGTTAAATCCTTGAACAATGAGCACGACACAAATATGACCCAAGGCAGCTTTAAACTTTGCAGATAGTACAACTAGACTTATCTATCATGTAGGAGACATGATGAGATTCCCCAGGTATAACTAACAAGAGGAGGAGTAAGAAACTCAAAGTAATAGGTGAACTGAAAGTGAACATTGAAACATGAGTATCGAAAAAAACAAAGAGTGCTATGTTCAAGGAAGACATGCTGCCATCGACTGAGAACCAAAAGAAAACTTCTTCCTTATCTTTCCTGTTAAATTTTAACGAGTCCAGGAAAGTCAACTCAAGTCTCTCTTCATTTTTTGAGAAGCATGAAGAGAAGAGGGAATAATGCTTGATAATTTCACTGATTCGTGGATTT
Source organism: Pseudotsuga menziesii (assembly GCA_001517045.1). Taxonomy (NCBI): domain Eukaryota; kingdom Viridiplantae; phylum Streptophyta; class Pinopsida; order Pinales; family Pinaceae; genus Pseudotsuga; species Pseudotsuga menziesii. The sequence goes on along the minus strand of LPNX010261285.1, from coordinate 20,633 downwards.
TATGAGCCCGAACTAGTACATGCTCACTTGGTGTTTTCATGTTTAGAGAGTCTGAAAACTCCAAAGAAGACTCTAGGGGGGTCTTTTTTTCATCCAATTTAGTCTCCTGAGGCTGAAAAAGTATAAAACATACCATAGAAGAACTCTCTTAACTTCCGTAGAAGAAAAGGTGAACGTTTTTCGTACTTAGTCAAGGAGGTTCGAAAAAGATTAAATTACCACCTACCCAATGCTCCTTTGAGAGCAGCATATAGCTTGAGTTTTATGAGTGTGAAGGAAAGCAGGATCACTTGGAAAGATCCATTTGAGTATGAGAAATGGGGCTTACAACAAAAAACTCGTTGTTTTGTTCTTAGTGTTTAACGAGCATGACAAAGACATGAAGTACACTCGGAATCTTTTTCATCTTTAGGTCCAGAGCATGAAAATGAGAAAACTGAGCTCATACCGGGTGTTCCTTTTCCATAAATTTAGTCTCTCAGGTCCAGAAAAGTGATAAGCCTACACCTGAGAATACTCTTCTCAATTCCGCAGAAAAGAGAGTGATCCTTTCTCGTATTATTCCACATGGTCCAAGAAAGAGATAACCTACCACCAATGTGGATGCCCATTAACATATTCTTCACGAGATTGAATGGACAAGTTTACTCGGTAGTCAAGTCTATTTTGAGGAGTTAGACTTGGGCCTAAAGAAACTCCATAAGGGTGGGGAGTCTTATAAAGGGATAGATTGTAAAAAGAGACCAAAATGAGGCTCAATTTGGAGTGAAAAATAGCTAAGAAGACTCCCCTGAACCTATGACAACTACAACATGAGTATCGAAAAACAAAAAGTGGGTTCTAAACGAGGATACTCATGTGAGGAAAGTCCTATCCACAGAAGAACAATAGCATAAACGAGGTACTAATGGTTAAAAATACCATGGTCCGTGGTCAAAGTGGTAATGCTAGGATTAAGATGGATTAGGTATGAATGCAAAATGCATGTGAATGACCAAAAACATCCTATATGAGCGAAAAAACAACTTTAAATGACCATAGACCTATCACCATTGAAGAAAAAGAATATGGTATTAGTTTGATTTTTATATAAAAAGTATGAACTATAGAAAAAGACCCACTTTTAAAATAATATTTCTATAAATAGTTCAAAATAGAAATCAAAACTCACCATTTGATTTTTTACCCAAAATAGACAAGTTTTACCTCGACCTTTGATTGCTCATTGTGGACAACTCGGTGGACAATTCTCAAAACCGCAAGTGCCAGGTAAAACTACACTCCATGCTCTTTCATTTGATCCAAGCAAATTTCAATTTTTGGCAAAATTTTCATGTTTTCCAACATCCTCAAAGCAGGAACGTTGTGTACGTGGGTATGGTATATCAACAGTCACGTACACGCGTTCTGTATGCAGGTTGCCCGAAGGCAAGTCGTGTACAATATGTGACTTGTGCAAAGGACAGTCGCGTACACTGCGCGAGGTAGGAAAAAGCTATGTAGGGCCAAAAAATAAATTTTTTATATGAATTTAATGGTTGATAAATGGCTTGTTATCAAATTAAAATATGGTGCTTGAGTGGAGGGAGAGGGAACATGAAGAGATGGACCAAGAAGCTCTATAAGATGCCCCCATGGTAAATGCTTTGCGGCAAAGTGGGTTTTTAAAATTCTTCTGTACCTCACCTATGCGATCAAATTTCCACCTACTAGAGTTTTTGATAAACTATTGGGATCATGATCTTGTTATGTTTGACCTTCAAAGTGAGTTTCTAGAGGTTACCTTGGAGGATGTCTACTTTATTTTCGGTTTATCATGACGAGGAGCTCTTGTTAACTTGGAAGGTAGCGACAGAGGCGGTGACCTTCTAAGTGTACATAACTACATAGATATATACTGTGAGCCTGGTACTCAAAAGAGGGGTAGTTGCATCCCTATTGTTCATATTCGTAGCTTGCCATTACAGGTGTTGGCAAGTACTATAGTGAGGGTTGCAGGGTCATCATCACTTCACCTTGCAACTCGAAACCAAATGAGACTTGCAATGGACTGTCTATAGGGAGCTCTATATGACTAGTGTTCGAGAGTAATCCCAATAATGAGGAAGTATCTCTCTAACTGTAAAAGAGGCCGGCGGAAAATTTTTGGTTATTCAAGAATATTAGTGGCCTTTCTATTTTGAGAGGGCGTCCGGTTTGAGTCCTGCAGTACCACTACCAGTTCGTTCTCCCCGTCAGCCTAGACTAAGTAGGTGGGGAGAAATCTTCCTTCACCAAGGAGGGAGTGGATTAGTTCAGAGTGTATACGACGATGACTTTTACTTTTGGTGGGAGTGACAGTTACCAGCACTGGAGCAGTTTCCATATATTGGACTAGATTTCCAAGGTGACACTGACCTTGTCCTCCCTCCTGGAGGAGCATGGGGAGAGTCAGGTATTTTTTTCTTTCAAGTTTTAACATTTTTATGAATTTTAATTATAAATATATATACATATGTATAAGAGTTTTTAATCCTTTTAACATGTAAAAATGCAGATATTGGACCAGTCCGCCCTGCTGGGAATCCACGCATGTATGTGCATCCTATGGTGGAAGAGGACCAGGGTTTGATTAGGGTTGTTGAGGGAAAGCTGGCTAGGCTTACCCAAAGAGTAACTACATTATGCATTGAGCATATCCATGCTGCTATGCAAGAGCTAGTGGTTGGTATACCACCTATTTGGATATTCCTTATGAGGCCGGTAGCTAGAGCAGTACTTGTATATAGTGATGCCATTGAGGCTGCTGCAGCCAAGGAGGCTAAAGAAGCCCAAGAGCAGGGTGATCAGGATGATCAGGGGGACCAAGGTGGTCAAGCTTAGACCTAGGAGCATTTTATGGGCTTTGATCCATTTTTTGTATATTTTTTGTATATTATGCAGTTATGACTGGATCTGACGATCAGAAACTCGACCTATCTATATAGACATATATTCACACACACACACACACACACACACACACACACACAAAGATATATATATATTGTCGGTTTTATTTACATGTGTTTTGTAATGTGTCTGTTGTATATTTTTATGCAAAATGTGTTAAGTGCCAATCCAAGATATAATTAGCATATGCATCAGTTAATGAATTTTGATTTCTTGGAATATGATTGAATGTAATAAAATCAAAATTTCTTTCCAATAACCTAACTTGCATAAAATGACGTAGTAAAATAGGGTTCCACGCCTGATAAGCTCGATTGAACTGGGAAACCACCAGTTGAGATTTAAGTCGTACTTCCAGCTAAGTGATACCATGTGACAAAGAATCCCATAGAAGCTCAATGACAGCCCTGTATTCGGCCACATTATGGGTAGCAGGACCTAAGCAAGTGCCTCTAAAGGCCACTAGCTGTCTTGAGGGCGAGTAAATGACCCATGCGGCTGAAGCCAGGTTACAAGTGTGGCGACTGGCGCCATCTGTGAAACCTACGAACCAGTCGGAAGACATTTATAACAACCAACAGATGGTATAAAAACACAAACCGACGAACTATCGTACATAAAAATACATACAATAAAAATATATGAAAAATCGCTAAGCCTAAGCATAGTACTTTTTCAAGTAGAGCCCATTTCTAGGCTCACGCAACTTATTCCCTTCGAAATCTATCAATTCATATGCACCTTTCTTCAACAACTTTGACACGACATAAGGCCCTAACCACATAGACCTGAATTTTCTTGCCCCTAGGGGTTCTTTTTCCTGATCCCAGAGCAAGACAACCTCCCCTTTAGAAAAAATCTTAGGCTTGACCTATTTATCGTATTGGCTTTTTACCCTATTTTTATGAGGCTTGTTTGTTGTCAGCGCATCTCTATGCTGCTCATCTAGATGTTCTAAATGTAATAAACGTTCTTCCAGCTCAGTCGTATCAGGTAACACATGAATAGAAATCTTTAAGGATGGGATTTCACATTCAACCACGGTGGCTGCTTCCACTTTGTGAATGAGTTGGAAAGGATAAAACCCTATAGAATTTTTCATATTGGTTCGATATGCCCAAAGTGTAGGATACAACATGATGTGCCAATTGGAACGGGCTACATTAATAGTACATTTGAGAATAGTATTCAAAGTTTTATTTACAACCTCGACTTGACAATTTGCTTGAGGATAGAACGAAGATGAATGCTCTTTTATAAACCCTAGCATAGTGGTTAATTCACTCATCATACTATTTTGGAAGTGACCATCATGGTCAGTGACAATCTCTTTAGGGATACCGAATCGTGCGATAATTTGGTTGAAAACGAAAAAAGCTGCAGTTTCCCCGTTAGCTTTATAGGTGGGCATTGCCTCTGCCCAATTCGTGAAATAATGTACAGTGACAATGATATGTTTGTGCCCCCTAGCTGAGACTGGGTTGAAAGTCACATAATCTATCCCCCACTTCGTAAAGGGGCCCACTGAGATGATGGGAAATAATGGAGCAGGATGTGACTGCATCTTTTTGGTGTAAAGCTGACAAGGATGACAGTGCTTCACGATTTCCACACAATCTTTAAAGATCGTGGGCTAGAAATAACCAGCACATAAGATCTTATAGGTCATTTATAACCCAGATAAATGACCCCCACATGCTCCACTATGGGCATCATTTAGGACAGTCTCTGCTTCTTCGTGGATAAGACATCGACACAAAATAGAATCTACCCCCCTACGATATAAAGTATCTCCAATAATGAGGTAGTTCTTGGCATGTACGCGTAGTTTACGTCATTCTTCCTGTGAGAAGGCTGCAGGGTACTTCAAAGTATGGAGATAGACAAGTATATCTTCGTACCAGGTGTCAGAGGTGGAAATAAAAAAGATATGCTCATATGGGAATGAGTCTTCTTCAATCGCTACATCTTCCTCTATCGAAAATTCTGCAATGAGCTTAGAAAAACCTAAGGATTTCTTGGATTTGGCGGATTGGAAATCTAAGCCAAACTCCTGAAGAATGACTATCCATTTATTGAATTTGCCTCCAACTATCCATCGTGACAAAACATATTGGAATGGATTAACATCCGCCACTACCGTCATGGTCCTTAGTAAGATGTAGTGATGCAACCTCTAAACAACATACACATCTTCCAAGGCTAACTTCTCGACATGGGAATACCTAAGTTCAGGGCCGAATAAAGCATGAATGAGATAGTAGATGACATGCTCTTGGAGCTTATCGTCCTCCTGGACTAGTACCACCCCTATGGTCGACTCAGATGCGACCATATACAATATAAAATTACGCGAGTAATATGGCTAGTGCAATAATGGTGCCAACAACAAAGCTTTCTTTAATTCCTTGAATGCAAGTTGTGTGATTTCATCCCATACAAATGGGGTGTCCTGTTTCAACAGGCGCATGAAACCTTTATTAATCTTGGAATAATTTACAATAAAATGTTGAAGGAAGTTGGACTTCCCCTGCAGGCTTTGAAGCTACCTGATAGAACGAGGAGGAGGAAGATTTACGATGGCCTCAACTTTCAATGGATCCACTTGAATGCCTTTGTTGGAAACACTGAATCTGAGCAGTATCCTTGACTTGACACAGAAAATGCACTTGTGGGGATTCAAGTGAATTTTGTAGTATCTACATCGTTCAAAAATCAAATGCAAGTGATCTGGGTGATCGATACTCTTACGAGAATGTGCTGGTAGATCATCAAGGTAGGGTTCGACAATGGATTTAATGTCATGAAAGGAAAAAATCATTGCTCGCTGAAAAGTTGCCCTTGCATTTTTCAATCCAAAGGGCATTTTCTTGTACACGAAGGTACCCCAAGGAAAAATAAAATCTATTTTATGTTGGTCTTCTGGTTTAATTTGGATTTGATTATGCTTGGAGAAACCATCCATAAACGAAAAGACTTCAATTCCCCCACAGGCATCAACAATTTGATATATAAATGGCATGGGGTAGTTGTCCTTGGGACAGGCTTTGTTTAGATCTCAAAAGTCAGTACAAACACGTATAGTCCCTTGCTTTTTTCCAACAGGAACAAGGTTGGATACCCATTCTGTCAAAGCTATGGGGTAAATGAAATCGACTTTCAGTAATTTCTCAACTTTAGCCTTAACCGCTGCCACTTTACGTGGGTTGACAGGTCTCAACTTTTGTCGAACGGGTCTAGCATCAGGGTAAGTTTGGATTTTGTGCTTGACTATTGATGGATCAATGCCTGGCATCTCTTCATGTGACCAATCAAATACATCGCAGAATTCCTTAAACAAGGCAGTATAGATCGCAATCTCCTCTGGAGAGCAGTTCGTGTCGATGTTTACATTTTCCACAATGTTTGGTTTTGCAGAGATGTTTATAGGAATCATAAGCGGAAATGTTTTCCATATTCCCCTCAGCAAATATTCCTTCCCTTGGTAAGGGATTAATAGGTGTATCAACATCACCTCCCAGTATCATATGGAACTCCTGGTTCTCTATCTTGCTTATCTCTGGAAGAAAATAAGATAAATGGTGAATATCTTCGCAAATCTTATCTCATCCGCACATGGCTTCCATAATGGCCTCATCCGAAGGTAAAACCATATCTAAGCAATCTCTAGATTGCAAAGAGTTCTCTGCCCAATCAGGAAGACAAGTTTCTTCTGGCTCTTGTGAGACTGTGAGAGGGACCGAAATGGGATCAACAATGGTATGAACGATAGCTTGATAAACTACTTTTGCTTTTAATAAGGGCACTTCAAGTTCATGGTGGGAAGGAAGAACCCAAGGATCTATTCTATCAACAACCGTTGCTATAGACTTCCCTACACTAGTAGAACCTAGATAATTAATCGGAACTGGAATATCAAATGTTCCCATCAATGTTGCGTACATTCCAGCCCCTAAGCTCTCTGAAGCAGGTCTAACCTGATCAACCAATGGTACAATGGACTCATTAGTTTCCATGCGGCCTTTTCAAGTAAAACTGAGTTGGTCTACAGTAACCAACTTCCCTTTGTGTGGAAACACTACCACCCGAAATATGGCTAATGTAATAGCTGAGATGGTGTAAGTCCAACTTCTCCCCAAGAGCAAGTTATAATCCAAAGGTGCATCAATCACCTCTACCTCAACAGACACTGATTTCCCTGCCAAATTAATTTCAAAATCCGATAGGATACCATGTGGATGAAATGACCTTCCGTCGAAAGCAGTAAGTAGGGTGTTCGATGGAACCAACTCTGGATATCTAAGATATTTCCAACAAGACAGAGACATGACACATGTAGAAGCACCCTCGTTGACAACTTCCCTTCCAATGGTCTTTCCACTATGGATGACATTTATCGATAAGGCTACATGATATGGCAGGCGAATTTTGACATCGGACAAATTTAACTTCACCAAGAGGCTCGATGAGTCCATACTTCCTAAGGATACTCAGAGTCCATCTTGCTCTGCGGGACAACTCTGTAACACCTCTAAAGCTGACATCGCACAAGGATTCTGGGATAAATCTTCAACTACGGAGTAGCTTGCTGCAACCTTAGCGTTGGGATTGTGCAAGGTTTTATTGAAGACACCTTTCGATATCTTGGGCATAGGTTTGACAGGCTTCTCAATCATGAGAGGGTTATAAGTTTCACCTATTAACTTACCCTTCTCCAAGGCCTCTGTTTCATATTTCATGTTCCTAGTCTGAAGTAAAGTCTGGGATCGAACCATGTTTATATAATTGGGGTTAGGAACATTTGGAGTGCCCCTTGCTACATTTGAAGCTGAAGCATAATTCTGTCCTTGGGGAAAAGGATCCTTTAGGACAACTGATTGTTGGCCTTTTAGCAGCTTCTGAGCTTGTTCCATAAGGGGGCATAGATGGGTCAGGTGATCTTCATGGCACAACTTACATGGGAATTTCACCTTCTTCTTTTCTTTTCCCCCCCCATCAGCATTGTTTGTGGGTTTTTTCTTTGGTTTCCCTCACCCTTTTTTCCTTTCTTCTTTTTCCCACCAGGCTGCTGAATTCCCTTTTGAGAGGATTGTGCAAAAACATTTGCATTCTGGGGTGAGGGGGCAGCCTTTGCTTCCTCCTCCCTATAATGTTTGACAGACAGCTCATGGATTTGTTTAGCCAAAGACTCTACAGTGGGAGAATTCACAGAACCAACCACACCATCGGCATGGGGTCCGTGCTTAGGTTTCTCTACATTGTGCGTTGGCCTCGGTGCTTCAGGGATATTTTCATATAAAATCCAAGACTTAGAATATATCAAATCTAGCTGCTAGGCCCTGAGGATAGCTTATTCTTCATTGGTCACTCCCGAAGTAGATACATCCTTAGATATATGTGGAAATAGGGATTTAAGGAACCATTCTAATAAGAACTCGAGAGGAACAGTGGCTTTAATAAGGCTCTTATGTCTTCTCCACTTTTGGATGTGATCCGAAATATGAGTGGCATTGTCCTACCGAAAGGTAGACAACAAGTCTGTCCCGAAATCATATTAGACAGGAAGTTGGAAGTGACTAAGGAACACATTAGCCAAGTCCCAAAAACTGTTAAACGCAGTAGAAGGCAATTCAATATACCATTTTGCTGCAGTACTAGTTAAAGTTCTTTGGAACAGCCTCAACTGAACTGAATCCTCATTCAGTGAGTTGGAAGAGCACCACAAATGGAAAGTGGTGACATGAGCTCTTGGATCATCACCAACTTTGCCTTCGAATTTTGGGATATTCAAGGGCAGTTTGGTAGGAACGAGTGGCCCAGAGGAGTTATGTCTCACCATGTCATTCATTAGTTTAGACAAATCTAGCAAATTTAACATTGCCAAGAAATGGGGCTTGGGTCTAACCAAAGCACTAAAAGTACCACCTTGGGGATTAGAGGGACTTGCCCCATTATTCCCATATGTGAAGGTGGGGTTTTCCCTGGCTACTGGTTGCTAAGTGGTTGGGATGTTTTGGAAAGGATTTCATCCATAAGCCATCAGATTGTTTATGTGCAGTGTAGTGTATGAGGTTCTAGCTGCCCCAGTCGAAGTTGGGGTTTGGAACACATGAGCAGGTATCCCTCCACTGAAAAGTGAAAAAGAAGAGCTCGTGAAAGGAGATGAAATCGGAGTTTGAAAACCTTGACCATAAGGATTAGGGTTCTCCAACTGCACCCCTATATATGCAGGTGTTGGGCCTACGTATGGAGTGGATGGGGGAATGTGCCCCCCATTCCAAGGAAAACCCTGGATAAAAGCCAAGGATCCTATAGGACCACTCCGAGCAGTGTGTGTGAAAGAAGTAGTAACTGTAGGTACACTAGGAATCCCAGTGACCATACCACCAGAAGCACCTACTAAACTTGTGGGAGCTGGTGGTTGAACCACCCGACTAGCTGGAGTTAATGGTGTAGTAGGTATACTTGTTCTAGGGGCACCTACCAGGGGAGGTGGCACCCCTTCAGCCGGAGCGGCTGAGGTGTAAGTAGAAGAACTTTCTCCTGCAGTAGAAATTAATCTTCCCAAAGGGACACCAATCACAACTGGATTGAAAGGATGAATCTGAATGATCACAGTATCATTTAAGTTAGTTAGAGGTGACTTAAAGTTCCTTGCAAACTCGTCATCCTGCAAGTCTTCTATCTCAAATGTGTTTAAATTAAAACGGTTTGCCCTAAGTTCTGGTTCACCCTGAACTTCAGTAACTCCTATTGGTTCGAAAGAGCCATCCGTGTCCAATCTCCTCCTTTGAGGGGGAGGTGGAGGTTCCAATGTGATAAGCGGAGGAAGGTTTTTCAACCTTCGTGACCTTGTAACAAATTGGTCCTCGATGATTGTAAATTTTACTCTTCACACCCTAAGGTCAGCTAAAAACACAGACAAACCACAGAGCAATCACTACGAAATTTCCTAAAGTCTCAAAAATCACAAGGGGTATAAGATATGCTTTCTTGAAGAAAGATGAGAGACAGTTTCTTGGCGTCCTTGAATAGGTTCTTAGGCACAAGCAGAGGAATCACCCACCACCCTCCTATACTTTCAACAAGGGTTACCTTCCAAGCCTGTCCAAGGTGAACCAGAAATAGCCTCCTGATTTACTAGTGTATAAACCCTAGATGTCCAAGAGACTATAGGCTACCTTAACTATATCAATAGTCTGGGGGGACAGTCGCAAGCCTGATTCGTATGCATGGGCAGGGTAGCAAAGCCCAAAAATATATCTAGGACAGAATCCCCATATGCGTAAAAACCTTAGTCTATGTTTTGACAAGGAATCAAATGGTTATCTCATCAGTCCAACCCTCCACGCGGCCTCGTGCATAACTCCCATTTGAGAGGGGCTTCCCAGATACTATCAACACAGAGAAGGATTTACATATCGATTGGCCAACTACGTTTGAATTTAAGTACTTGTGGGGAGTTTACACTTCCTATCCCACAAGTCTAGCCTAAGCTAGTAGGTGTATGACCCTATAAAACAAAACTTACTAATAAATTTTAAATTATAGCATTCATTTTAAGGGATTTTCTTAGTTAGAGGGTAAGTGGCATGAATGACTATGATATTATAGAATCGATAAGAAAAGTAAAAAATGTGTATAAAATGAATTCCAAAGCAAATTATAACTACTTAAAACAAGCTTTTTTTGTTTTGTAGATATGAACTAATGAAATTACAACTAAGTAAGAGAAAGCTAAGACTTATTTTTTGTAATTTTTGAGATTTTATTCAAAAACTGAAAATAAAACTACGATATGCAATTTAAATGCAAATGTTTCCAATCCTTTTTTTTCACTTTTCAAACTCTTCAAAAATTACTATGCACCTAAATGCAAAAATTCTTGAGTATGCTTGAATAATCAGACTATAAAGCAAGCAAAATGAAGTATAGCAAACTTATAAGAACCAAAAATCAACCACCTAAGGAAGAGACTTGGAAAACACCTAGCTTGGGAAGAAACAAAGAATCAAATCCACTGAATTCATTAAAAGGCAAGTGACAAACTGAAACTACTTGGAAATAGTATAGGGTACAAAGTATCTAAAATGGTGATCATTGATTCAGATACATAACACTGAACCTATCACCCAAACATGATAATCCACCTCAGATTGCTAAAAGAAAGAAGATTCAAACAGCCAAAACTCAAGGGCTTACTGAAAAGAACAAAGTATGGTGCACAGGGATTTCAAACTTACAGTAAAATGCCAGCACTAGAAGACCCCAAAGCAAAGCAAAATCCAAATAAGACAGGGACAAGAAACCCTACCTAAAAATATGCTGCTAAGAGATGTACACGACTGTCTAACATAACAATCCACGTACTGCACGTGACTGTTAAGTATAGAAACTCGTGTATACAGGTTTCTGTACGCAACTGTGTATCACAACAACCTATATACAAGACAATTTTTTTTCAAAAAAGAAAAACTAATGAAGGTCTCTAAAACACCACTGCAAATCAAAACCAAGATATAAAACCATACACTGAATCAGAGCAAAGACTGGGCAATTATCTACAGGACTAACCCACAGTAGGCTAGACTCCCTAATAGAGTCACCAGTTATGTTGTTCAGGATTAAGCACCCTTGTAACCTAGGGTCTAGGGTTACCAACTTACTACTAACCTTGTAGACAATCAGCTTTACCAGAGAATAGAAAGGGAATAGGAAGAAAGTCTTAACTTACTCGATTACTGATGGTTGATCCAAGCTTGATCTTCTCCTGCTCCTCTTCTCTCCAAAGCTTCCAGGGATGCACCTCTTTCACCTGTACAGAGAAAATTCTCCAAGTACTATCTCATGCATGTTTATATAAGAGGTTAGATAAACGATATGTCAAATACATAGTCAAATATATTCATTAACCATGATACATGAAAGAGACTCAACACAATGTTGGAAGAAGAATTTTCTTTATTAGCAATCAGTGAATGAGATAAGAATACAACCCAGCTTCTGAGACAAGGACTCCTATGCAACCAAAGGACTCTGAGTTCTATTGGTCCAAGAATTCTGAAGATATACCACCAGCATAACTTTGCTCTTCAATCTTGATTGATTAATGCCCTCCCCAAGGCCTCTATTTATACTTTGGGAAATAGAGTGATTTCAAAGGTTGGGGTGGTTGAAACAATTGGGATAGTTAATGATTAGGGACCAACTAATCTCCATTAATCATGTTTTATATTTTTTAAGGTCGAAATGAGGTGTACGTGACTATGAATATAGGCAACCCACATATGACACGTGAGTTGCTAAAAGGAAACCCGCGTACGCTGATGTACACGGGTTGCAATGCAGATAGCCGTGTACTGTACGCTAGTTACAATGGAGATAGTTGCGTACAGTACACAAGTTGCAATGGAGATAGTGACGTACGCAAATCAACACTTAGAAAAATTATGTAGAAAGTTGGTTTAAAGGTAAATGCATCCCATGTCATGCCCACTTATAGTGTTTTGGAAAACTTCAATCCTAATATGTCCTTTTGTGTACCAACATAAGGAATGTCGGCACTCAAATGAAGAAGTTCCATTTGGGTTGATAATGATGATGATCCTTACAAGACAGTATTGGTAGAGGTAAATAAACCAATTTTCACTACAAGCTCCAAGATTAAAATGTGCTCAATCATAGTTATAAGTTATGCATGCTTAAAATTGTAACCATATCCCACTTGTTATGCATGCTTTAAATGGTAACCATATCCCATATGATTTAAATGACGATGATGATGAACTAGATGGCAATGACTGTGATGATGTTTTTAATGATGGTGATGATGGAAATAATGATGATGATGATGATCATCATCAACATCATCGACATCATTGGCATTGCCAGCATGATTATCACAATAGTCATCATCGGTGTCATCATAGTCATCATCATCATCTGTTTAAGAAGCCTATCGTGAGGCTTCAAGGTTTCTATAGTTTGATATCTCAGATAAGCCATGTCATTTACTCAGAATCCTTCACTTATGAGGAGGCAGCCAAAGAACAAGTTTGGAAAGATGTTATGAACCCCAGTTAATAATGACACGTCGAAAGTGGTTCTCAACTAACCTTATATTTGGAATTTCTAATAGGTTGATTCCATGAGTAAGGTAAGAGAAACGACAACATACATGAGGAATCACATCTCTAGGGCTCCAATCGGAGTTCATATCCCCTGCCTTTGAACATGTTTTTGAACGCATGTGCCTAAGCAATGGTTCTATGATTGTCCCCAATCGATACAAAAGTACTATCACATGAATCATGATCTTTGAAATTGACATTGATATATATGTCGTTATGTCAAACATTTTTGAACACAATTCCTAGCTCTAAACCTAGTGCAATTCCTAGGAATTTTTGGCATTATTCCAGGCATCATACCTAGATATATACCTAGTGCTATGTTGGATTTTTTCTAGCCACAATTATTGGATCTATAATTGGCACTGTGTTGTATGTTTTTCCTGCTGAAATTCATGGAACAATTCTTGTCGATAACCCTGGATTAATATATGGTGTTATGTTATTCATGACATTTTTTTAGGCTATTCTTGGTGTTATATGCGATGTATTTTTGGATGCTAATTGAGACGTTAATTTGGATGCTAATTGGGATGATAATTGTGATGATACTTGGGACGCTAATTGGGACATTAATTATGATGCTAATTAGCATCGAAAATAGTGTCAACGTTTAAAAAGGGATGCTAATTGGGATGCTAATTAGGCCACTAAATGAGACGCTAATTGGGATGCTAATTGGGACGCTAATTGGAACACTAATTGGGACAAAAATTAACGTCCAAAATAGCGCTAGCTTTTAAAAAGGGACACAAATAACACCATTAAAAGTTCCATCCCGTGGAAAAGCATCCACTTTGTCCAAAAAATGTTGAAAAATACACTAAAAGTGATAGTGGACGCTAAAAAGGAATCTAAAAGAGACGCTAATCATAGGGTTTTGTTGTAGTGTGGGATGAGAAGGAAACTGATCTTTCTCTAGTACCTTGTTTTGTTGTTGTGTCTCTCCTTGAGAGGGAGATCGAAACAAAAGTTTGGATTTTTTATATCCGATCTGAGTGGCTGCATGTTGTTTGGAAGTATTATGAATAGATATGAAGGTATTGATCTTTGCATCAATTCTTTGTCTTCGATTTAATATAAATGGTAAGTTAATCTGCTTGGTAT
>LPNX010261272.1:13861-130204 GCA_001517045.1 Pseudotsuga menziesii | reverse complement strand
TATATATATATATATATATATATGTAAAATATCTGTCTGTAGATAGATCGAGTCTGATCCGTAGATCCAATCATATACAAAATATACAAAAATGTGGATCATCATCCATCAAAATGCCCTAGGTCTAAGCTGGACTGCCCTGGCCACTAGGACCACCTTGGTCCCCATGATCTCTATGCACCTTGGCTTCCTCAGCCTCCTCGGCCTCGGCATCCTCCACCGCATCTCTACAAGTACTGCTCCAGCTACTCGCCTGAACAGACGTAGCCAAATCGGTGGAAACCCTACTACAAACTCCTGCATGGCTGTAGGTATATGCTCAATCCGTATTGTGGGTACTCGCTGGGTCAGCCTGGCCAGCTTCCCCTCTAGTACCCGGATCAATCCTGGGTCTCCTCCTACAACCGGACACACGAACATATGAGGGTCCCCTTCAGGGCGGACTGGTCCAATATCTGCATTTTGACGCATGAATAGGATTAAGACTTGTACATATGTATATATTCTATCATTGGAAAATTCATAAAAATTTGAAAATGATAAAAAATTAAAAAATTACTTACCCATCTCGCCCCATATTCCTCCTGGAGGGAAGACAAGGTCGGGGTCACCTCGGAAATCCATCCCGTTGTATGGAAACTGCTCCAGCGCCAGCAGCTGTCATTCCCACCATGTATAAAAGTCATCATCGTAAACGATGTGTACTATGTCTCCTCCTCCTTGACGGAGGAAGATGTCTCACCACCGGCTCAGCCTTGGCTGCCGTGGAGATCTGACCTGTAGTGGTATAGCAGGGCTCATGGCTGGTACTCTATCAAAGAAGAACGCCACTAGTATGCTTGCATAGCCAAAATTATTGCATCTTCCCCTTTTACAGTCGAATAGTTGTCTCTTCATGATGGGGAGAACTCCCGAGCACCAATCATAGAGAGCACCTCTAAAGCAGTCAATTGCCACCCTCATTTGATTCCTGGTGGCCATATGTAATCCTGTTGACCTTGCAAGTCTCACAATGGTACTAGCTAATACCTGGAGTGTGAAATCCTGGATGTCTGCTATAAGAACGCTGCTACCCTTCTTTTGCATACCCGGTGTACAAAATATGTCAACATAGTTTTGGACACTCAAGGGGTCCCCGCCCCGGCCAATGCCTTCTAAATTCACCGGTGCCCCCCGTTGTGACAACTCGGTAATGAAATATATATCTTCCACGGTAAGCTCTAAGGTCTCACCTTGAAGATTGAACATCCCCATATCATGCTCCCAGTAATTGACCATGAATTCCAGTAAGCGGACATTTGCCCGCATGGGCGATGTACAAAAGAATTTCAACATCCCACATGTCCTCAATGCTTGGATGGTGGGCGTGCTTTGGAGCGCTGCATGATCCATTATTTCATGTTCTCTTTCTCTCCACTCCAGCACCATATTTTTCCTGGCAAATACAAGTAATTGAGTTCAGTATTCCATAATAAAATTTTGAAAATCTTGCATATTTTTAAAGTTTTCCCCCATCACGCAGCATTCACGACTGTCCATTGGGGCAAGTCGCGGATCATTCGCGGCTATCTAGTTAGACAACCCGCGAATGAAACACGTATTCGCGGCTTTCATGCTTAGCAACCCGCGAATGCGCACTGATGTAGTTTGGGATGATGAAAAATACAGAATTCACCATTAATTTTAATATTTGTTTGGATCAAATTGATGGGTTTAGGGTGTAGAATTACTTGAAGCTGACGGATTTCAATTCTGACGGTCCAATTGTCCACGGTGATTGATCAAAGGTAGAGGGTAAACTTTCCTTTTTGGTTCAAAAAGTTCAAATGGTGAGAAATGTTTTAATTTTCAAGCTATTTATAGAAATAATATTTCATAAAGTGGGTCTTTTTATATAGTTTGAAATGTCAATTCACTAATATCACCCTTTTTGTGCCTTGGAACAGGTTTATACACTTTTACAAAGTGTTGTTGATTCTATAGGGTGGTTTTTGCTATTTCCAACGCATGTTGGCATCTTATCACTCCACATTAACCTTAGTATTTAACACTTTGCCACGGACTATGGTATTCTAAGCCATTAGTTCCTTGCCTCTACCATTGTTCTTCCATGGCTAGGGTCCTTTTTTCATGAGTATCATCTTTATCTGCCCTTGTCATCCTTTGGTACTCATACCGTCACTGTTTCAGGCCCAGGGGTTTCCTCATAGCTATTTTTCACGCCAAATAGAGCTTCTTCTGAATCTCTTTTTACAAGCTATCCCTTTATAGGACTCCCCACCCTTATGGAGTTTCTTTAGGCCCAGGTCTGACTCCTTCAAAACAGACTTGACTGCCAAGTTATCTCGTCCGTTCAAGCTCGTTAAGAATATGTGAACAGGCATCCGCATTGGTGGTAGGTTATCTCTTTCTCGGACCATGCGAAATGATACGAGAAAGGATCACTCTCTTTTCTTTTGAATTGAGAAGAGTATTCTCAGGTATAGGTTTATCACTTTTCCGGACCTTAGGGACTAAATTTACGGAAAAGGAACACCCGGTTTGAGCTTAGTTTTCTCTTTTTCGTGCTCTGGACCCAAACATGAAAAAGATTCCGAGTGTACTTTGTGTCTTTGTCATGCTCGTTAAACACTAAAGAACAAAACAACGAGTTTATTGTTGTAAGCCCCATTTCTCGTAACCAAATGGATATTTCCGAGTGATCTTGCTTTCCTTCACACTCGTAAAACTCAAGCTATTCTATGCTGTTCTGGAAGGAGCGTTGGGTAGGTGGTAATTTAACCTTTTTCGGACCTCCCTGACTAAGTACGAAAAAGGTGCGCCTTTTCTTCTTCGGAAGTTAAGAGAGTTCTTCTGTGGTTTGTTTTTTACTTTTTCGGCCTCAGGAGACTAAATTGGATCAAAAAGGACCCCCCTGGAGTCTTCTTTGGTGTTTTCAGACTCTCTAAATGTGAAAACACCGGCTGAACATGTACTAGTTCGGGCTCATTAAATCCACGAATCAGTGACACTATCAAGCATTATTTTCCCATCTCTTCAAGCTTGTCAAAAAATGAAGAGGGAACCGAGTTTACTTTCCTGGACTCGTTAAAACTTAACAGGAAAGGTAAGGAAGAACTTTTCTCTTGTTTTTAGTAATGGCAGCATGTCATCCTTGAACATAGCACTCGTTGCTTTCCGATATCCATGTTTCAGTGTGTACTTGTGTTCAGCTATCAATTTGAGTTTCTTACTCCTCCTCTTGTCCATTATACCTGGGGAATCTGATCATGTCTCCTACATGACAGATAAGTCTAGTTGTTCTATCTATCCGTTATACGCTGCCTCGGGTCATCTCTGTGTTGTGCTCACTGTTCAAGGACTCTTCCCAATGTCTGATCTATAGCCTGATCCCATCATTGTTATATATGTTATCTATTTGTGTCTACCTTCTTTTGCCTAGTTCCTAGTCACTCTTGTGATCCGTTGGAGGATTTGTTGCCTTCCTTTTCACAGCATGGTTCCGTTTTCAGTACTTCCTGATGGCGAAGACCTAGAGTTTGACGATCGTACTTCAGGATTCACTTCCATCATTGGTGAATTCCTTTGCTTCAATTGTCAGTTATCCCTTATTGGTTGACAAATTGTTGAATCCTTTCCATGTTCGACTTCAGCTTACCCTTATTCACATGGCCTGGATTGTACTGGTTCTTTGGGATCCTTTATGAAGACCTTAGTCCCTCAAATATGGGCTAAGTTGCACAAGATTATGTTCTATCTATCTACATAGCTTCCAGATCTTTGAAGACTCATCATTATTGTATATTGTGGCTTCGATCCACCTTTGTAATATACGTGGTTTTATACCCGTATCATATGATGTACTCAAATATTGTAACGGAGCTAGTGTTCCAGTAAATTGAACATAGCATCCTTAGATGTAATTTTGTATATGACATTACTATGTATTTGTTTTAGGTACTCTCTCTGCTCCATTGGATTTCTGAGTTCTCCAAAGCTAAATATTATAATGTATTTCGGCCATCGCTTCCCTCTGACCTCACACATTAGGGGGCATCTGTTATACACCTGAATGGCACCTCTCCGTCTGAGTGTCGACATCCCTCATGTTGGCACACAAAAGGACACTTATGGATAGAGGCTTGCCCAAAACACTATAGCTTAGCTCATGATGAAATACATTCCTTATATACCCAGCTAGTTACTTTGCTATTTTAACTATGTTGAGTTGTATTCGCGACTCTTCTTTTATATAACTCGCGAGTCATTCGCGAGTCCCGGTTGATGCAAGTCGCGAATCTGTGTATTCGTGGGTTTCCCTTATGATAAGTCGCGAATCATTCGCAGTTTGCTCTACTACATACCCGCGAATGTGTTTCTTAACATTTAAACATAAAACACGCGCTAATCGGAGATTAGTTAACTCATTTAACTTAATTTCCTTAACTACTACAACTTCCCCAACCTTCGAGAACTGCCTTATCTCACCCATATAAATACAGGCCTTGGGGAGGGTGTTGGTGAGCTACACTTGGAGAGCAAAGCTATGCTGGTGGAGTTTATACAGAAGTCTTTGGAGCAGTGGAACTCAGAATCCTTTGGTTGCAGAGGAGTCCTTGTCTCAGGGTTTGGGTTGTAATCTGAACTTCTTCATTATTGATAATAAAGAGAATCCTTCTTCCATATGTGTTTCATGTATCTTGGTTTGATAAATGTTTATGTTTCTGCATCTTATATGTGATTTATCTAACCTGCTTATATATATATGAATCATCTTGTATCTGGAAGATTGTTTCTTGACAGGTGAAGAGGAGCAACCTTGAAGACTTTGAAGGTGAAGCAGAGCGGAAGATGACTAGCAAGGATTGACCTTCGTTAATCAAGTAAGTCCTTCTAACCCTCCTATAATTTCCTATTCTGCACTTTAGAAGTCAATTGTCTGCAAGTAATTGAGTATGTTGGTAACCCCAGACCTATCGTTATTAGGTGCATAATCCTGTACAACACCTATGACTAACCAAATACATACTAATTGACTTGAGATCCTCAAAATATGAAATGAGAATTATTAAATTTCATATTTACCTTCATATGTGTGGCCATGGATTTACAGTCCATCATTCTAAAATTCTTCAGGTTCTCTGCTGCACATTTTCCTTAAATGAGGAAAATCTTATCTAGTGACTTCCACACCTCTAATCATAAGAATCATAACAATATTCTTGAATATTGTTATGATATTCCTTCTTAATTATGAGCATCATGCATATCTCCCTTTTACAATAGGTACATCGACCAGTTACATTGGTTCTTCAGGAGCTAGCGAGACTAACAACTCCCTCTCACCATGCGAATGTGAGAATCATAATCTGGGTCCTCCATCATGGAGACTTATGCTCATATATATATGAGCTCTTCTTTGAAACATGAATGTAAATAATATAGAATATCTATCATAATAGAATTAATCCATCTATTATGGTTGCTTCCCAAGAGACATAGGAACCCCCAGAACTGTTCTATTTTAGGCTCACCCATCTGAATGAATCTTCATACATGCCCTTCTTTACGTTTAGGTAAGCGAATATTAATTTTCCCTACAAGAAAAATTATTTTAAAGGTTGGGACCATTTCATACTCATGAATTTTATTCACATGAAATACTCTCAATATACTAATAATGATTTACATAGTTATGTACAGTTATTGACCAACAGGTTTAACATAACCCATTATAATCTTATATATTGGTATGAATCCCTATATAGTTCTATATTAGTCCAAAAAAATAATTTTATAAAAGAAATATACAGCCCCATGTTCATATCTCATGAGGTAAGCATGAAGCCCTCTATCTGGCCAATCATGTAGTATTATGTTCACAGTTTATGAAGAAATCATGCTTCCCTAAATCTCATGAATTATGAAGGATGTTTTCAGCCTTATATCAGTCCTGTATGAGTATATATCAGTCCTACATAAGTTTATATTAGTAATATATCCTCTCGCAAAATATGGAGTCATGAGATTGATAACATGCCAATAAAGATAGAAAAAACAATGTATATGCTAAACATAATTCCAAGTATAGGAATACAGATCTATATGACAGTCATGAAAAATAAAGAAAAAACTTTTTAGATCTGATATATAAAAACAAATATAAGGTACTCATCTTTATTGTTTGTGTGGACTCCCTCTTGATATCTGCATCCTTGCATAGATTGGTGGAGTCCTTCTTTATTCATTGCAACTTTAAACACTGCAAAAGAAATATCAATGCATGTACTAGAAAGTGTGTCTCTGCATGGGAATTAGGATCCGATGAAATCAAGAGAGAATTCTCTTCTTCACTAATGGAAATATTCCTTTTTATCATCCTCTTCCTTGGATGAATTCTCTTGAGAAGGTTCACCTCCTTCTATCGAAGTGGATGCATGAAATCTTTCTTCTTTTATTTTCCTTGTATTGCAATCCTGTATGAAATGACCTACCTTTTTACAATAAAAAAATTTTAGTTTTGATTTGTCCACACTTTTATGGAACTCTTTCTTCTTTGCACAAAAAGTGTTCATGGGAGAAAAATGTTTTCTTTCTTTCTTGTTTCTTACCAGGAGCGAAAGATTCTCCTCCTTGGTGCTCACCATCTTGTTTTGGATGCGCTCTTCTTCTTCGATGCAATCATTCCAAAGTCTTTCGAAATTTGGATGCTCTTCTCTTTCATTTACTACAGCAAGAAAGGTCTCCCATGAGGAGGGGATTCCGTTTATGGCGGTTTGTAGAAGATCATCCTCACCCGTCTCCACACTGATGCTTACTAGGTGATCCTTCACTTGTGAAATATTTGTGAAGAATGATGATACAGTCTCATCCTTCTCCATCTTCAAGTTGCATAGCTTGTTCTTCAAAGCAATCTTTTGAGTAGGGGCATTCTTCTCATAAATATTTGTGAGTGTGTCGAAACACTCCTTTTCCATCTTCAATGGTGTGATCACCGACATGAGGTTGTCCTTCACGGAGTAATATATGATCCTCTTTTCCTTTTCTTGATTCTTATTGTAATTTGTTCTTCTTGCAATTGTAGTGGGATCTTCGATCATGGAGGTCACAAAACAATTAATATCATGCTCTTGAAGAATATTGATCATCCTCGCCTCCCATGTATTGAATTTGGATGTTCCGTTGAGTCTATGTTCCAGTCGGACGTATAATGAAGCCATTGATTCAAGCTCTTGATCAATGCTTCAAGATATACGAAGGCTTAGAGTGTTTTAAAAAAACTAAGCTCTTGCATTCCCTCTCTCTGATACCATGTTAGTGTCTAAGAAAAATATGAAGATAATTTAACTTTAAAACTTTAATTCACAATAACACTGCACATAAATCTCATCAATAATCCATAGACATAAATCAAACCATAGAACACATGATATACCCTTGGAAAAACCTCCACTGATTCATAGGATAAAAACCAACAACCAATCTTAGAATATTATTGATAATTGACAGAGAATGATTACAACACGATAGCATATTGCTTTCACCGAGAGTAACAAAGAGTGGAGATAAAATTGAACACCGTATCTGACTTGCCAAGTGCATAACACTTTAATGACAAGTCAAATTAGGTTATACAAGGAAAATAGAATGGTTGCATGCATCAATAACTTATTAACACTTAGAAAACTGATACATCTTCAATCGTGCGCCTCCCATTGACTTGGTGCCAAGCTGACACTCCATAATTATCTCCCACGAGAAG
Organism: Pseudotsuga menziesii; assembly: GCA_001517045.1. Lineage (NCBI taxonomy): Eukaryota > Viridiplantae > Streptophyta > Pinopsida > Pinales > Pinaceae > Pseudotsuga > Pseudotsuga menziesii. The sequence continues at coordinate 122,442 of LPNX010261272.1, read as the reverse complement.
ATATTCTCCCTCACTGGCTTGGTGCCAAGTTGGCACTCCATAGTTATCTACCACAAGAAGATACATGCCTTCCATTAATTGTCAAGTTTAACTAACTCTAACTGAGTTGTTAACTGAGTGTATTGAACTGAACTAGATCGAACTGCATGCAATTGAGTGTTACTACATGAAACTGAGTGTAACTGAACAAAACTGAATGTAACTGAACATAACTGAATGTAACTAAACAAAACTAAATGTAACTGAATAACTGAATGTAACTGAACAAAACTAGTGCTTGTCCAACAATGTCATATTTAACAACCACTTTCATAAATTAAGGAGTTGATTCCTTAATTAACTGAACTTGTTTATCATAACTAATACTTAACCGATGCTTTATCAATTAGAGTTCACTAGGTGGCAACGTGGGAAATTGGGATTCTCTTTCCATCTCTATGCTTGTATTAATTATCTCTGCATTGTCGATATGTGTTTCATTAATTCTAAATCATATCATACTCATAAGAATTGTTTCGAACCTATGATCATATCTATTACCCCAGGTCATATAGTCACATGCTAAAGTAAATCACTCTAAGGGTAGCTAATCACTAAAGGAGACTTGTAGCACATGTTGACCATGACTAGCCATACATCATATAGTATATCCTCTAGACTTAATACAAGATAATACATGTGAAATTAATACACCATAAGTTCCAGACTTGATACAACACAAGTATCAGACCTTAACATATGGTCACAATCTTAACAATAAGGTCCTAGTACAAGAATCTTTCCCGAATATGATAATGTCATGTGAAATTAATACAATATAATTTTCAGACTTTATACAACACAAGTCTCATACCTTAGCACAACATAAGGTCACGGAAAAGATATGAATCTAATTACAACATAGATTCTGGACTTGATTACAACTCAAGTCTCAGACCTTAATAAGGTCATGGAGAATAACTCTTGAAGTTGTACTCTCAACAATAGTGATTTTCCAGACTCTGTAACCTTTCTGTATCAATTTTCCAATGCACAACAATTTTTTTTCAAACCTTAGACATGATAAACATCAAGCATAATATTTCGCTCCCCCTGTTTGGTTAGAATATCAACATTACCTTTTCCCAAAACAATGACTTGGACATTATTTCCAAGTGTGACATTAGTTTGAATTGATTTATCTAGACTAGAAAACAAATTTAAATTTCCAGTCATATGATTGTTGCAACTTGAATATAAATACCATATGTCTCATGGTTTTTCTTGGACAATATTACACTCAATTGGGGATGCACATGCCAACAAATTTGTGCTTGACGAAGTGCTGGTGTTGCTCGAATGGTTTTTGCTTTTCCTTCCTTGGTCATACTGCTTCTTCCTGCATTCATATGCATAATGACCAAATTTATTCCAGTAATGACGTTGAGTTTTTTATTTATCAAACCTGTGACCACTTGGGTGACCTGGATTCTGATTTTGTCCTTTACCAACAACATTCGCAGGACTGTTTTTGCGTCCTCCTATGGAATAACTTCTTCCTCCACCTCTTTAATTATATCTTCCTCTGCCTCTACCCTAGCTTATAGATGACTTTGCTGCAAATGCACCTTCTAATAATGTGTTTGATCTATTGATTCTATGTTCAAGATTGATGAGTGAATCTTATAAGCCATCAATGGTAAATTGTGACATGTCTTTTTTTCTTCCAAGGTCACAACCAAGGATTCAAATCTTGGGGGAATACTTCTAAGAACTTTTTCAACAACCCTTCTGTCTTCTTGTAATGTCCCTGGCCCTTCGATCAGCGAAGAGGACACTACCAATGCTGTTATCTACCCAAGAAACTAGCCCCATGAACATACACATAAAAATTGAAATGCTTTGAACTAAAACATGCATACATTATCACCATATAGCGGAAGAAAAAACATACATTCTAGCATTCAACATGTTCATTGTAATTCATTATCAAATGTAATTGCAGGGATTTAAATACATGAATACTTATCTTATGAAGAAGAACGCCCTACAACTAGCTATTTCGCTGCAACGGTCCACCCAACCATAGGCAAGTGTGCTCCTTAATCTCTCAGCAACACTGCCACCCCCAAATTGGACATGATTCCCACAAGGAATAAGGAAACTAAGAAGGCTCACACATAGCCAAAGATATGTCAAAACTCAGTCAAACCAACATGGTTGGGTTTATTAGACCAAGAGTACACAACAACACGTAACCAAGCCAACAAGTTGGGTTTATCAGGTTATCAAGAGAGGGAAGCGATGTCTGCTAAGCTAGTGGGCTCACTGAAGAGCTAAGGATTCCTACACCAGAACTAGCTTGACTCTTAAGACATCCACACACACCCAACACAAGGAATCATTCACTTCTTTGTTGCGCAGTCCCTCAGGCCATGACTTCCCTTCCAGTGCTATTCAGGGGGTGTAGAGAAGAGAGCCATCCCTCTAGCTCTGTCTATGAGGCTCCTACAAAACACTAGGTTTGTCAAGCAGACTCCTTTCCACTCCTACACAGTCCAAAGACCAATATATTGTGTACACACAACAAAACAACCAGCACAACAATTCACGGCTCTGGGGTTTAGAGAAAAACGCCACAGAACAAAACCGGAATGGAAACTTGGGTAATACACAACTTAGGCTGAGAAGTTCAATTCCAGAGTCGTTCTTGGCCCTATTGTGGCCAAAACAACTCAACAAGAACCTGCAACAACCCAAAATCCATGGGGAAACCAACAACAATTTCTCAGCTACATGAGGAAGGGAATGCAACCTGCGTGGAGGTGAATTCACATGCCCCGACCCACAATGTGAAGAGAAATACACACAAAAAATCTCAAAAACGAAATTCATACACAACAAAATCATGAACATAAGGCAGCTCTCCCAGTTCTCTGCATGAGGAAAAATGAAGAATGGGAGACGTGCTCTCTTCCTGCCCACCTGAGGGTGAATAAGCTCCCTGGTGGAGTGTGTGTGTGGGCAAGGACTGGAAATCTTGCCACACACCGCTGTCCATGCAATAATTTCCCCAACTAACACCAGAGGATTTAATTTGGTAGTTGAAACAAGAATAAGACAAAAGGGTTGTTGAATGAGACAATGGATAAAGGGTGAGTAAGACAAAAGATAGGTGACAACTAAATGGGTTTATCAATTGACACTTGGATTTTCCCCAATGGACCCAAAGGTTAGTTATTTCCCCCTCCTTATCCTTAGGAAAATCATGCCCTTTTCATTATGGTTGCATTGCATAGCTGGTTGTGGGTATTTTAATTAAAATGCATATTTACATGATGCCAAAAATTATAATGTGTTGGATAGCACGATATACCATCGACAATGATTTTAATTGCCGGAACATAAAACATTAAATCTGTGGCGGAGCTTTTGCCTTTAGATCCTCACCACGATTAATTACAATATATACATCATATACATTTTTAATGCAAACGGGTCAAAATCGGGGTGTTACACTTCTATATTTTCTCCATGAGATTTCAGTTGATTTATTAAACCAACAAATTGAGTGTAGAATGAGTCCACTAACTTTGTTTATTTCATCGACAGAGATTCAAAATCTCTTCTAAGAATATGCAACTTGGAATTCCTTACCTTGTCCAAAGCTTGATAGGAGGTTTCTAATGTATCCCATGCTTTCTTAGTAGTATTTTTTGCTGCTACTCTTGGGAGTATGCTTTCATGCATGGCTTGGTGTATGTAGAACATAGCCTTTCCATATTTCTTCCTATGTTCTCTCAGGGCATCCTTCTTAGCTTGTGTGAGATTATTATATGTCATCTGATTCGCTGGTTTTGTATAGCCATTTTGGACTATCTCCCATACATCTTTTCCTCTGAACAAAGCCTTCATTGTTAGTGACCAATACTCATAATTATTTCTCGAGAAAATTGGAGTTTGTAAAATCGACATGTGTGTACTGGAAGTGGAATCCATATTTAATTTTAATTTTCCTTAGAAAATTACTTTTTTTCTTTTAAGACAAGGTTTCTTTCCTAAACCTTGTTGTGATACCAGATGTAGGGAATGGCGGCTACGACGATTAACTTGAGTTTTCGTGCAATCATAAAATTTTATTTTCCCTTATTTTACTTTTAGGGTTGCAACACATTACCCTGGGAAACCCCACCTTTTACTTCGAGGGAAATACTTGCGACCGAAATTTACTGCAACAAACTTTTACCGTGATAGGTATTTTTACTGCGACAGAGTTTTACTGCGAAGACCAAGTATGCGACATACTACACTTTTGGTCAAGACATTTTTTATGGACTTTTGACCCCACACACTTTTACCTCGACAGACTCCCACTTGACTTCAACTGAATTTTAGCAGGACACACTTTTGGTTGCGACCAACTCCCACTTCGACCGGACCACTTTTAGTCGAACTTTATAAAAATATATTTCTTAGTATAAAGAATTATAATATGAAAAACACTTTTCACCAACCCATAACTTGGGATAAAAATTGACACAAATATATTGCAATATACTCACAATATCATATAACCAAATAATAAATAAGACTTGTGTCCAACACTCTGCGAGTGAAAACTCAAACTTTTACATTGTGAAATATTTGTGGATTTTTTGTATATTTCACTAAACGGTAAATGTAAGCAACTTTCACTCAAGTAATTCTGGAGAAGATGTGTGACATAAATCAAACATGCATTCAACCATAAACTATGGATTTATAAATTTTTTCGTGACATACTAAAGAACTATTGCCACAAAAACAAACTTGAAAATTTACAAGGATGTTTCACCTTTTACTACAGAGCTTCAACTCTCAATACTTTCCAAAAACATAGAAGCTTGAGCTTCGAACTCTTCTCAGAGTTTTTCTTCTTCTCCTTTCCTTCTTACTCTTTTTTTCTCTCACGCACTCTCTTCTCACTGTTTTTCCTTTTTTTGTTCTTCTACATATACAAAGACTAAAATTTGCTTCTCTTGGAAGCTACCGACTTACATTAAAGACTGTAATAACTATATACCTAGAAACTTATCTTCATACATTTAATTCGACCGCTTTATTTATGAGAGACGTGAATTCTTCATTCCGTCAGACCGTCTGACCAAAGCCGGACTGTTACAGAATCTGGGAGAGTCGGCTGTGATGACATGTGGATCAATGAGTAATTAATATTGTCAACATGAGAAAATAGTTAGTTTATATTACTGGTTCTGGTTTCACCCTGGCAGAGTGTTCTTCGAAGAAATATATAAACCTATCTGAACCCCTTAACTTTTACTCTGTTACTGTTGGCTTCGTAGGTGGATCAATTGGTTAAGAAGAAATTACTTCCACCCCGACAATGAACACATTCATGGGCTTAAGGTCATATGCTTGGATGAATGGCAATGATTATAAATTTTCAAAGTGTGATGCGCAGAATGATGGCTATGGTAATGGATTTGGAACTAGGATAAGGTACGATGGAGGCTATGGTTCTTGACCCGTAGGGGAAGCTATTGGTTGCAGAACCAATCGAGGTAATTGCTATAAAACCAGAAGGGGTTTTCCTCTCGATCTGGACTTTCACTACCTAGATCTTAACCTTGAACTGGAACTAATTTCCCTATGCCTGGAGCATATTAGACTAGTGTTTGTGCTTTTCCTACTTAAACAAGGAAGGTCGACTTCTACACCAATCAGATCTACGGATGCTACATCTGTCCTTGCTTATTATCGACAAACAACCAACTCTTTCACTAGATAGACGACTACTTCTATCTTTTCTTTGAAATAAGTTGGCATTTTATTGGACATTGATAACAGACCTTGAGTAGCCCATGCCTCGAAGAAATAAGCATTTAACGAAAGCTTAAATGTTGTATAAATCTGATCAGAAACATAAAGAGAACTACTTATTTTAATCTGCATCATAGATTTACCTCGGACATATCCAGATCCATCCATTTCTACGTCGGACGTATAAAATGTTGAAATCTATTAATCTCTGTCATAAATATTGAGAAAGTTCAAAACCAAAATTCTAAATTCATTTATTTAATTACAACATTTATTTTGTCACCAACTTTGATTAGAATTGTCGTACGTATATTTATTCTCATTTTTATTTATTTAATTACAACATTTATTTTGTTACCGACTTAGATTAGAATTGTTATATGTATATTTATCGTCATTTTTTTAAAACATAGAACATGTTAGTTATTCATAAGTTTTAATTATTAAATACTAATTGTGTATGCATATCCATTGATCTCTATGTTTCTGCAACATATTTTGTTTCTATGAATTATACGGAGTTCTAAAAAACAATGGAAGAATCATAATGCATATTTATTCATCGTTAAGAAACATGGAGAGGAGAATGAAAAATTGGAGCCTCCTATAGTGAGCTTGCAAAGCTTATTAGAAAGCTTTTTGAGCACATGAACAAGATTTTAAATTAAACTAAGTATTATCCTTCTTAAGGTCAGACCTACCAAAGTTGGTCTCAGTGGACGTTAATCATCATCATCATCATAAAAAACGAATGTTGATCAATAAAATAATTTGAAATGAAGGTCAATTAATAAAATAATGTATTCTATCAAGCAATAGAGAGATAAATAAATGTTGACAGATAAAATAAAATTAAATTCAGATAAATGAATGTTAAAATCTTCTTTCTACTGAAGTTATTTGTTGAAAATGATCACTACTACAAAACTGTTAGTTTACTTGCAACGACATGTGGCAATGTTGGGACATTGCCACCACGTGGTTCTTGTTTTATCACGGGGGTTCACTCAATGAACTTGTTACATAGCACGATCGTTCGTAATATATTAAAGAATGCCCCTAATTTCAACAAATATTGGAAAATTTCTCCTAAAATAGTAACGATTGACCCCCCCTCTCAATATACCTCTCCAATTTTGAAAACCCCTAGTTTCACCAAATATTGTAGGTATCCATTTTTAGTAACCCATTTTTAATACTCCCTTTATATCATATTATCAATTTATAACAAATAGGATCCCTAACGCATCTTAGTATAAGAAAAAATGATATTAAATAAAATAATAGTATAATGCTAATAATTATCCCACCTAGATTGCACATTCGACTAATCAATTTGTAGCATTGGATAGTGGAATACCCAACGAAAAAGTAAAGAGGAAGAAAAAAATGCGTAAAAGGAAACTCAGTCAAGAGATCAATATAGCAAAGAATGTAAAATATTGATAGTCCAATAGTCAGTTCAATGCTTAGAAAATATGAGAATTGCATATGTTTCACACCACAACTTGTCAATCAACCAATTTTATATCATGTAAATACAAGTATAGTCATAGATAGATAATGTTTTGTATAAGCTTAATAAATTAAACTCCTTAAAAATGCAAAATTGAAACCCTTTCATGGATGGAGTGCCCTACATTTTAGTGTATTTTTTTATTGAGACGGTATGTGAACAAACACTTGATTTTCACTAAGAATAAACTACAACGAAGAAATAGTATTGATTCACTGGCAAAATGTATTAAGAAAATTTTAAACATGTTTAAAGAAATTGAAACAATTCATTGACACAAATTTATGTCCTGATGAAATATTTCTTAACCTTTGTGCTAAATGTACTCTACCTTAATTGACCATCTTGTTTATAGTCACTTTCTACATTTAAATTTACTTAACATTACATAAAACTCTATTTAACATAAATATTTTTAAAACAATATCATAAAACAAATATTAAAAAAATTCTATTTCACACACACACACACATCAAGATAATATAAAAAAAAACAATAATCATAACACAGTAATCAAGGCTCCACTTGATGCCTATAATATGCACTAGGGGAGCATGGCTATTAACATTCCAAGCCAAAATCTTTCATAGTTCCAAGAAAAATCCGATAAGGAACAACCTTGTGTGAGATATATGAGAAATTGGTGGGAATATAAGTGTCTATGGGAGACCTCAAAATATATGAAAAATAAGTTATATATATGAATCCATCCCACGATTTTAATTTTTTTCCTTGTCCCACCCAAATAAAATAACCCCCAATATTTATATTACTATGTCAAATTAAAAACACCCCTTAACCCTTTAATAAGAGGCAATTTTAGGAGAATTCAAACCCCCAATATGAATGGACTTGATATGATATTGCCCTTCCTAGTGAACCCCTGTGTGTTTTATATACAAAGTTGAATTATTTATTCCAAATTGAGAGTCGTTAAGATTGTCTTAAGATGTGAAGAGACATTAAAGAGAACATAAGAAGAGTTGAGTGCTATAAATATAATTACCAAATAGCAAAAATGGATGACTATTAAACAAAGACATATATATTATTTTTTAAAATATAAATATAATTACTAAATAGATTTATACGAGTACAGTTACAAGTAAAGTGGTTGTTAAATGTTAATAGGCCCAACTAACCACTTAAATAGATGACTATTAAACAAAGACTAAACATTCATCTAAATAACAAATGGTTATAGTTATCCATTTATGGATAATATAAACATTAAATTAACTAATATAAGCATAAAATAAATACTATTTAATAAAAAGACTATTATTGTTATCCCTTTCTTTAACCACCGCTTCACTTAAGCTTATTTAAATCTTAATCAAGATGTATTTAAGTATAACAAGACGGCCATGAAATGAATCCCTACCGTACACTTAGGTTAGTACACTTAGGTTAATCTTGATGATCCATTCAAGAAAACGCAAAAAGTGAGATAATATTTAATGCATATACACCTAATTAAATTCTAAAATAATACTAAATAAATAAATTCTATCTAATTAAATTCTAAAATAATACTAAATAAATAAATTCATACAAATTCATATATTGAATAAATTGTAAAATGGATTATCCATATATTGATCCAATATAATATATTTTAAAAATAGTAATAATAATGTTGTATTGTTAGTCATATTTTTCATTGTTTTTATTATTTATATGTAATGCATTTGGATATATATAGTAAAAATAAACATTACATAAAAAGTAATTATATATATATAATCATATGTCACATATTTATTATTAATAATTAAATTAAAAAATATCTAAAATAATTTATTATAAAAAATAAACCAAACTTTACAGTAATTAAATTAAGAAATATCTAAAAAAAACATTATAATAAAATAAACCAACATACAACCTTATCAACCTCCTCCAAACTTATACATTTTAACATAGAAACATATCAACTTTAAAAGAATTTGTCCCATGGACCTCGCTGCAATATAATGACTAATTAATGAATATGATGAACAAATGTATGTTTGTCAGCTATGTATATGAAGAATTATGCATCGAAAAACGTTACAGTGAGACATTTTAACTCCAAACTTACACATTTTAACATAAAAACATATAACTCTACACTTACACATTTTAACTCTAAACTGAGACATTTTAAGCATTGTGAGAGCTCGGTCGTGGACTACCGTAGATCCGTTTTAGTTTCTGGAAGGTACATTTGAGCTATGTCGTACAATCTGGCAGCCACCTGCCGGATCGTGGGCCTGTTTTCTCTCACGTTGCTCACACACTGACATGCCAGCTCTGCTGCTCTGATCAGGGAATCGGGATTCACAGGCAACTGCAGCTTTGGATCGAAAATCTCAGGGGGCCTGGAATTGGTTATGAGAGGCACAGCCCACTCAATTATAGAGCGGGGCTCGCTAGAATCCCTGCCAATGCACGGTTTCCCGCTCAGGAGTTCTAACAAAACAACCCCAAAGCTATAGATATCACTGGCCTTCGACAAGTTCATCTTTGTGTAATATTCAGGATCCAGGTATCCAACATTGCCAATCGTGTCATTCGGCAGAGCAAGAAACGAGAGGCCGAAATCTGAAACCCTGACAGAGAAGTCCAACTCTGTCATGTCCAGGAATATATTGGAAGGCTTGATGTCTCCATGGATTATGTAAGGCTCAGTGCCTTCGTGCAAATATTCTATGCCTTCGGCTGATTTTAATGCAATGTGCAGACGATGAAACCAGCTGTCAAAGCCAATTCCCCCTTCATGGAGATGATATTGAAGAGTTCCTTTGGACTGGATTGGGGTTATCAATATTGTCTCAGGCGGGGCCTCGCAGTAGCCTACGACGGGAACGATATTGGGGTGATGTGCACGAGACAGAGGCCGGATCTCCGCAGAAAAATCGACGCCGTAATTGCTCCCGGCCTTGCGTAGTACAATCGAGGGTTCGATTCATTTTACCGCCATTTCTTTGCCGTCTGCGAATATGGCTTTATAGACACTCCCGTAACGGCCTTTGCCCAGAAGCCTTATGTTGCTGAAATGGTCAGTGGCGCTTTCGATTTCTGAGAACATCCAGGCTTTCGCCAATTGGTGGCGCTTTCGACTTCTCGCTCTGGGTCTCCAGCAGGGCACGGTGTACATGTAGGCTACGCAGAGTATGAGACATGCGAGGACTATGCACAAGGAGGCCACGGTTATGTCGAAGGCAAGCAACGAGATGGGATGGCGGCGTTGCTGCTGTAGGGGAGGAGAAGAAGAAGAAGCCGCGTAATTCTGTGGGATGACAGACATTATGGCGTGGCTCGATGAATGCTTCCTGGATAATCAGATTGAGAGACAATAAGCGTTACTTTATAATCTCTTTGATCGATTCTTTGCCTCCAATCTGGTTTTGCTCCAACATTGGCTACACCGTCAAGGTACACAAATCGTCGGCCATATTTTGGGCACAAGTGGATGTTTTCAATTTTTTTTTTTTCCAGATTTTGATCAAATATATACTTTGAGTGTGTTTTTCTTTATCTAATATTATATTAGTATTGAGGTATGATTAATTTAAAAAAAAAAATTCAGAAGAAAAAAAATACTTTGTCCTTGATATTCATTAAAGAATCAAAGGGCATCTGAAATGCCATCTCAATAAGTGGGTTACAATTGAAATGCCATCCCAATAAGTGGGTTACAATCAAGATGGTGGATCAAAAGAAAACATTCAACAGTTACATCAGGAAGGCTTCACAACACAACAAAGCTGCAAGGGGGGACAAGTACATCTCCAACATATAGATTCTCATCAGAAAAAGCTGTCATTCAAACCATATCTATTGTGAACAAAGGAGTGCAGAACTGCGGTCTAAAAGAGTCCGCTCCAAAATATTCAATAATGGAGTGCAATAAGAAAAATGAGTACATGCTCTTGCACCTGGCTCAAAAGAGCTCAAAACTATCATGAGAGGCCAAATGACCTTCAATAAATTCAAAGTAACTGCGTGATCCCGGAGCCAAAGAAAGAGCTTTTTTAGAAATGCAATCTGCATGCTGATTGTATTCACGATAGATATGGTAGTAAGACAGCGCTAGAAAGCATGAGCAGAGCTTTTAGTGTCCCTACACCAGTTATGGAGTTCAGGTGGTGAAAGGGAGGCTGTACCCTTTGCCCAATTTATAATGACTGAAGAGTCATCATATATCCTGCGCTTGGGTATCCCCATCATTTGGGCTGTATGCAGAAGGGCCCAGAGCCCTATCAGTTCCGCTTTTGTGTTGGTGCATGGATCCGCTCCCAATGCAAACTCAAAGAATGTGACTTGTTCAAAAACAAACAAAAGCCAACCCCTCCAGCACCTTTTGTAGAAGCCCCATCGAAAAATCCACAGGGATAAACAAGTACAGGACCCCAAGCCTATGGTTCTCGGTTTTTTTAACTTAAATGACTGATGGACAGTTCATGTGTGAGAAATAAGTAATATGATGGAAAATGATGGAAAATGTTGGTGACGGGCACATTTTTCCCTTCAAATATAGAGATATTTTTCGCTTTCCAAACAACCCACATGGCTAGAAAAGAGAGATAATAGTTAGGTGAGTTTTTTGAGAAACTGTCTATCCACTTTATGTCAGCCACAAAGTTTATAACTTGTCTAGCAATAATGTATTGTTGACTTAACATTAATTATATTAGTAATAATGTATTATTGACTAAACATTAATTATATTAGTATTTAGGGATGATTAATTTAAATTGATGTTATGTCAGCCACAAAGTTTATAACTTGTCTAACAACAATGTATTGTTGACTATCTTTGTTAGTTCTATTCGGTTAAAGTTCTCATGAGCTTAAAGTTCTCATGAGCTTAACTTTTACCCTCAAGTTCTATAGGTTTGATTTATATATAGAGGGGAATGTAGTTTCTAGGTTCTCCCTCTGACCAGCGTGAGTAACTTTTTTGTAACATTTTGTACCATCAGTAATATAAAGTTTTTTGCTTACTAACAAAAAAAAAATGTATTGTTGACTTGGAGTAATAGGTAAATATTGATGTGATTAAAAATGAAATCAATGTGACTTAAAATAAAATTTCAAATTTAAAAATTACATTTTATTTGAAAAGGTACAACAAACTTTTTATGATAAATAATTTTAAATATATGAAAATATTAAAAATGATTTGTACATAAAGTATTTTTATGAACCACTTATGGTATCTAGCTTTTCTAAGATTGGGGTCTACCCCAACTCCTTATCTTCACATTTGGTCTCTATCCTACATATGGCTCCTCTCCCAATTACATAATGTAAAGATATTCAAAACTACATCTAATCAAACTTTGCTTTGAATAAAAGAAGTGTTCCTTACAATTTAAAGAGTTGATGCAATTGGTTGTCTTGGTTTTGGTGGTTATTGTATTTAAAATAGAAAATGTCTAAGTGGATGATGATGGTGGTTAATGTTCATGAGATTACTTTGGTTTTATGGGATATTAAGATAAAAGAAAAGAATTATTTGATAAATTGTTCATTTATCAATATGTGCCATATTAATGGCTATTATGCATCATAGAATAATTGCTAGTAGTTGACAACTTTTTAAATACTTCAAAGTTTTCAATAAAAAAAAACATTCTTTGGTAGAGTAACATTCGAGTCTTCCTTTATATATGACCTACATGGATATTACTGGCCACCTAGAACTTGTTTCAATAATGGTCTCTATCCTACATATTGCTCCTCTCCCAATTATGTTATGTGAATATATTTAAAGCTATATCTAATCAAACTTTGCTTTGAAGAAAATAAGTGTGGCTTACAATTTAAAGAGTTCATGCAATTGGTTGTTATGGTTTTAGTGGTTCTTGTACTTAAAATAGAAAATGTCTTTCTAAGTGGATAATGATGGTGGTTAATGTTTATGAGACTACTTTGGTTTATCGATCTTAAGATAAAAGAAAATAATTATTTGATCTTAACGAATATTATGCATCTATGGAATAATTTCTGGTCGTTGACAACTTTTTAAGTACTTCAAAGTTTTCAACCAAAAAAACTCTTTGGTAGAGTAACAGTTAAGTGTTCCTCTATATATGACCTAAATGGATATTAGTGGCCACCTAGAACTTGTTTCAATGATTAAGAATGATTTTACATCTTGGAAATTTGACTACAGGTCTTGAACTTTTGGTGCATTTTTTGGAATTTACCTTACATTTTTCTAGTTGATATAGGCCACAAAGCTTTGATTTAGTGACTTACCAAACACATAAAGCATCTATTAATCTTTGCAAAAGTAGCGACCCTTGGAAGTTGATTGCATCGAGAGTACCAATGTACTCTACAACCCAATATGGGGGAGATGTTGTCACATAATGTAATGTAACGTTACCAAAGCTTTAGAAACATTACTTGAAAAAATCACGTCAATTCATAAAATAAAAAATAATTAAAAATATCTATGTCGACTTATAAAATAAAAAATTAAAACTAACATAGGTCGATCTTAAACCCGACCAAGAGGATCAAATTTGTTGAGGTGTAATTTTTTCTTAACGTGTAAAAAATTTACGCCTCATGAAATTGGATCCATCTTAGTGCTTGATATACCTAGGATTAAGATGGATATATTTTGGTCTATCAACTAGCCTTGTCTTCATTACTTTTTCAATATCATTTCCTAAGGTTAGGGTTTTTTCATATTAAAGGATCATACTTTATGTTAAAATGAATTTTTGGCCTCTTGTATTGTACTTATGTGAATGCACATCGCCAACACATATATATTCAAAGATAAGCTACCACCAAACTAGCTAGTTTGTATTTCTTTTCATTTTACAATCTTTTTCTATTTTATTGATTAATAAAAATTAGTTTTTGTCATATTTTATCCTCTCTACAATATATTTTTGTGTTTCCATTTATATTTTTCCCTTTGTTATATTCTCTACATAATCCAAATTAGTGGTGATTGAGTACTCATAGTTATTTCTATGTGATCTTGTTAATGACAATGTTAGGGTAAGGAGAGTTGGGTCAAACTAGTTTATATTATAGAATACCACTTTCATTGGCCGAAGTATCCCTCCATGGTGGATACTTAAGGAGTTGATGCAATTGTTTGTCTTGGTTAGTTGGTATTGTAATTAAAGAAAGATAGAAGTATCTTTATAATTAGTGATTATGATGATAATGGTGGTTAAGATCAATGGAATTACTTTTGTGTATGGGACCTTAAGATAAAATAAAGGAACTATTGGGTTTTCTTTATTGAAGAAATCTATAAATTATAGATGCAATTGTAATGGAATAAAATTGTTCATTGGAAAATATGATACCAAATTAATGTCTCAATCTTAATTACTATAATGTATCCATGGAATAATTGTTAGCCGATGTAGGTAACTTTACAAAACTTTAAAGTTTTCAACAAAAAAATTCTTTTGTAGAGTAACATTCAAGTGTTCCTCTATATATGACCTAAATGGATATTAGTGGCCACCTATAACTTGGAACTTGTTTCAATGACTAAGAATGGTGTCACATCTTGACAATTTCACTACAAGTCTTGAACTTTTGGTGCACTTTTGGGGAAGTTACCTTACATTTTTACACTTGATATATAGGTCAGAAAACTTTCATTGACTAGCTTACCAAACAAATTAAGCATCTATTATTCTTTGCAAGAGTAGTGTCCCTTGGAATTTGATTGCACAGAGAGTAGCGAGGCGCTCTAAAACCCAATATGGGGAAGATGTTGTCATGTAATGTAACGTAACATGTAATGTCCCCAAAATTTGAAAATAAAAAAATAGTTCATTAGGATAGTCATTTACTACCCGAGATGGACATTATTTAACTCTATGGAATGTGCCGTACTTTGTTTTTTGTGCTAAATGTCTTAAGTTGTTCTTATGTCCTTCTTTCATATTTTCAGATGTGGTCATTAATTTAATACTTATGTTGTCGTGATGTTGATTACTATATTTATCTATGGTTATGCATCTATATGTATGTTAGTTGTTTGAGTACGTATTCATTGGTTATAAATTTCGATTACTGTTGTATAAACAATTCTAACTTAACTTGTTATTGAAAAGGGGTGGAGTGGCGGGACTTGTTTCACTTGTAAACACTTGAGAATTAAAAACTTTTAAATACTTCAAAGTTTTGGTGCATTTTTTGGGAATTTACCTTACATTTTTACAGTTGATATAGGCTACAAAGCTTTCATTTAATAGAAACTTACCAAACACATAAAACATCTATTAATCTTTGCAAAAGTAGTGGCCCTTGGAAGATGACTTCACAGAGAGAACGAACGTTCTATACAACCTAATATGGGGGAGATGTTGTCGCATAATGTAACGTAACGTTACCAATTTTTTTTAAAAAGTACTTAAAAAAATCCTCTCAATTCATAAAATAAAAAAGAATTAAAAAAACTATGTTAACGTATGAAATAAAAAAATTATAACTAACATAGGTCCATCTTAAACCCCACATAGTGGATCAAATTTGTTGAGGTGTAAATTATTATAGAATACCACTTTCATTGGCCTCAATATCCCCCCATGGTGGATACTTAAGGAGTTGATGCAATTGGGCAATTGGTTGTCTTGGTTATTTGGTATTGTACTTAAAGAAAGAGAGAAGTATCTTTCTAATTAATGATTATGATGATAATGGTGGTTAATGTCTATGAAATTACTTTTGTTTACGGGACCTTAAGATGCAAGAAATGAATTATTTGGCTTGCTTTATTCAACAAGTCAATAAATTATAGATGCAATTTTAATGGAATGAAGACCCCTAGGAAATGGTATTCATTCCTTTTTCCGTATCAATTTACAAACTTTTCCTATTTAATTTATTAATAGAATTTGGGTTTTGGCATATTATTTCTTCTCTACAATATATTTTTGTGTTTCCATTTATATTTCCCCCTTTGATTTGTTCTCTACATAATCCAAATTATTGTGTTTCCATTTATATTTACCCCTTTGCTTTGTTCTCTACATAATCCAAACTAGTGGTAATTGAGTGATTACTCTTTTTTATTTATATGTGATATTGTTAATGACAAGGACATGGTAAAGAGAGTCAGTTCAAAATAATTTAGATTATAGAATGCCGCTTTCACTGACCTAAGTATCCCCCAATGGTGGAAGAAAAGAGAGATAATATCACATGAGATCTTAACATGTTGTTTGTTATAGGAACCCCTCAAGTGATAGAGGAACGAGTTGATGGATAATTTTGTTGAAATCCTTCAAAAATTACCAAATATGGAAAAGACACTATAATAAGTAGTCATTTCATTAGTGTGTCACCCTTCAAGGTACAAGTTAATTTTTCCATTCCGTTATTTGATGGTCAGATAAATGCAAATGCCTTGTAGAAGTGGTTAAATATGCTATCTGGTTAATACTTTGTTCAAAAATAAAAATAAGAATTGACAATTAAAATATCACCTCTGCACTCAAGTCCCTCTTCAATGTCAAAGATTAGTGGGATAGTTACTTGGAAAGGCATTTTGGAAATGAATTTGCAAAATTTAGGACATAACCCACTTTAAAATATTTTGTTAATGCTCACAAGGAAAAAAATACCTTGTTGGAAAGTGTGATGAATGATACACAATAAGGATTAATTTGTGATAGGAGAGACCAAAAGGTGTATGGGTACACCAATATCTTCCATACCTTGTCCTCAAAGTTTGGTATTTGAGAATCCAAGTAGCACTTGGATTTGAAAGCCATAATGGCCTATATAAATACATCCAAACATAAATGGAGTTCTTGGGCATAACCTCATTAAAAGCTACTTATAGATATGTAGTAAAATATGAGTAAATATTTATGTAGAAGAAAATTTTGGAGTTTAGGTTTATGAATCTTCCATAGAAAGGTTGGGCATGCATATTAGTGAAGTTAGGAAAAATTGCCCCACTTCATTAATATGCACATCCAATATTCATTTCTTGTCCAATTTGAGTGATTCAAATTGGACTATGTTTATTTTATAATTCTCCATAATTATTTTTGATGGTGTAATTCTCAACATTTATATACATTCATAATTTAAATTTGAGGCTTTAAATTTTATGTTTCAAATTTCCTCAGGATGAATATTTTTTCTTTTTCATGCATTTTTGTCAAATTTCTGTAAAATTGAGAAAAGTAGGTTAAGAATTTTGTAATCATGTCTTAGTCCAAAGTTCATACGTGGGGTGTATTTTTTTTACCTAGAGTGAACTTTGTAATCATGTCTTAGTCTCTTGTCTTAGTCCAATGGTATCTAGATTTTCTAAGATTGAGGTCTACCCCTGACTCCATATCTCCATATTTGGTCTCTATCCTACATATTGCTCCTCTCCCAATTACGTTATGTGAATATATTTAAAACTATATCTAATCAAACTTTGCTTTTAAGAAAAAAGTGTGGCTTACAATTTAAAGAGTTGATGCAATTGGTTGTTATGGTTTTCGTGGTTATTGTACTTAAAATAGAAAATGACTTTCTAAGTGGATGATGATGGTGGTTAATGTTTATGAGACTACTTTGGTTTATCGATCTTGAGATAAAAGAAAAGAATTATTTGATCTTCTTTGTTATACAAGTTTATTAATTATAAATACAATTTGAATAGAATAAAATTCTTCAATTACCAATATGATGCCATATCAATAGCTCAATTTTAACGGATATTATGCATCTATGGAATAATTTCTAGTCGTTGACAACTTTTTAAGTACTTCAAAGTTTTCAACCAAAAAAACTCTTTGGTAGAGTAAAAATCAAGTGTTCCTCTATATATGACCTAAATGGATATTAGTGGCCACCTAGAACTTGTTTCAATGACTAAGAATGATTTTGCATCTTGGAAATTTGACTACAGGTCTTGAACTTTTGGTGCATTTTTTGGAATTTACCTTACATTTTTCTAGTTGATATAGGCTACAAAGCTTTGATTTCATGACTTACCAAACACATAAAGCATATATTAATCTTTGCAAAAGTAGTGGCCCTTGGAAGTTGATTGCATCGAGAGTACCAATGTACTCTACAACCCAATATGGGGGAGATGTTGTCACATAATGTAATGTAACATTACCAGAGATTTAGAAACATTACTTGAAAAAATCATGTCAATTCATAAAATAAAAAATAATTTAAAATATCTATGTCGACTTATAAAATAAAAAATTAAAACTAACATAGGTCGATCTTAAACCCGACCAAGAGGATCAAATTTGTTGAGGTGTAAATTTTTCTTAATATGTAAAAAATTTACACCTCACGAAATTGGATCCATCTTAGTGCTTGATATACCTAGGATTAAGATGGATATATGTTGGTCTATCAACTAGCTGTGTCTTCATTACTTTTTCCATATCATTTCGTAGGGTTAGGGTTTTTTCATATTAAAGGATCATACTTTATGTTAAAATGAATTTTTGGCCTCTTGAATTGTACTTATGTGAATGCACATCGCCAACACATATATATTCAAAGATAAGCTACCACCAAACTATCTAGTTTGTATTTCTTTACATTTTACAATCTTTTTCTATTTTATTGATTAATAAAAATTAGTTTTTGTCATATTTTATCCTCTCTACAATATATTTTACTGTTTCCATTTATATTTTTCCCTTTGTTCTATTCTCTACATAATCCAAATTAGTGTTAATTGAGTGATTACTCATTGTTATTTCTATGTGATCTTGTTAATGACAATGTTAGGGTAAGGAGAGTCGAGCCAAACTAGTTTATATTACAAAATACCACTTTCATTGGCCTAAGTATCCCTCCATGGTGGATACGTAAGGAATTGATGCAATTGTTTGTTCTAGTTAGTTGGTATTGTAATTAAAGAAAGATAGAAGTATCTTTATAATTAGTGATTATGATGATAATGGTGGTTAAGATCAATGGAATTACTTTTGTGTATGGGACCTTAAGATAAAATAAAGGAACTATTGGGTTTACTTTATTGAAGAAATCTATAAATTATAGATGCAATTTTATTGGAATAAAAATTTTCACTGGCAAATGTGATACCAAATTAATGGCTCAATCTTAATGACTATAATGTATCCATGGAATAATTTCTAGCCAATGTAGGTAACTTTTTGATAACTTTAAAGTTTTCAACAAAAAAATTCTTTTGTAGAGTAACATTTAAGTGTTCCTCTATATATGACCTAAATGGACATTAATAGCCACCTATACTTGGAACTTGTTTCAATGACTAAGAATGGTGTCACAATTTGACAATTTCACTACAGGTCTTGAACTTTTGGTGCATTTTTGGGGAAGTTACCTTACATTTTTACAATTGATATAGGTCACAAAGATTTCATTGAGTGGATTACCAAACACATTAAGAATCTATTATTCTTTGCAAAAGTAGTTTCCCTTGGAAGTTGATTGCATAGAGAGTAGTGAGGCACTCTAAAACCCAATATGGGGAAGATGTTGTCATGTAATATAATGTAACGCGTAATTGAAGAAATAATAGATCAATACTATGAGCAATGATGCTAAGAATAAGCAAAGGAAATAGATCTTGCTACTAAGAATTCTCACAAGCATACACAGGAAAAATAGAGAGAAAAAAAGAGACTGAATCACATGAATGAAGAGATGAATATTGGTGTGTATCATTCCATTGAATAATGATGAATAATAGTGTACATAAATAGTACATCCCTCATAGGAAAATAAAATTGTATGGAAACAACTCATAAAGCTCAAAAAGGCTGACTTACCAAAATATAGCAAACCCCCATAGGTGGCTAAAGCACTTCCCAAATCTATCAAGGACCTCATGAGTTGGAAAAAGCATGAGTGATTTGTCAAGGAGATGGAAAAAAAACATGCTAATCCTAGAAAATGGAGAAAAACTAATGGAGGATGGGTTGGAAACAAAAGCTCCCAGTTTCCTAGTTGACTAGCTTTTATCTTATCCATAGAAAAACAGGAAAAATAGAAAAAGCAAAATAAAGCAGAATCTGTTGTAAAGTCTTGTATACTAATTTTGGATGGTCAAAAGATGGTTAAGATCAATTCATAATTAGAAATAAATCATTCCTAGGATATAGATGGCATGCATTGACTTTAAGGTGCAAGTGGATGCCAACTAATTAAGCTAGTGGGTGAATAATTAATCAAATAATGATTAATTATTTTATCCTAAGTTGTGAGTGGGTTTAATATATTCCAACACCCCCTTATAAGTCTGGCTTGATGATGGTATGACAAAAAATATGGATGCATATGGATGCATATAGGGACCAACAACAAGGCTATGGTCACCTTTTAACAATTATTATGTCCAGAAAAGTGAGGAAAGAGGAAAAACCACATGGGGTAAATCCCCCCTCAAGATAGGAAAAGGCACAAAATTTGAAATATGTGTTCAAAATATCTTCATCTTCACTTTAATGAGTTGACTGAACTTCTTCTGGATGAAGGACTTACTGAAGAAACCATGAACTCCATGATCATGCACTGGAGTGTAGAACCTGCAAGAAGGAAGAGGAGAGACTCCTTATATCTCATCAACTAATGAAGTAGGAGAATTATCTGAATGCTTCTTTCTGCTGTTAAACTCTGATCTAAAAACATAATCTGAAATGGAAAAGAGATCTGTGCATACTCCTTTCCAAAGAGTACAAAAAATAAGGCAATTTATTTCACACCCAATTCCCTGAATAGATGCAAAATTGTGATGTGAATCACATGTCAATCTTCCAATTTCATGTCGCACCTGTATAGATATGATATGAGGCTAATAAAACTTTGATATATCAAAAATATTAACATATGTAACAGCAAGGACAAAGGATTCAATGGCTCCATGAGGATATAGGGCTAGACTAGGAAAATTATGAGCAACTGGGGAAAACTGATAGGTGTAAAAATATGAATGATGGATGGGCATAATATTTGAACCATAAGTGTTTAGAATAGATCCAAACATGTTTAATATCATTCCATATATGACTAAGGTCATGGATAAATAGCCACTGAAAGTTAGGAAAGACTTCAAATCATGTAAGATAAATATCACTGCATAAGAGACCAATGAGGAATCAACTAGTGAATTATGGATTTGTATAGTATTAGGATTATTCAGAGATATGGTAGATGGTATGGATGGTGGTATGATATGTGTATCAACCTACAAATATGCTTCTAAATCATAATCCAAAGGATCACATATCAGCATATCAATAGACTCATGGAAATACACGGGTAATGAATCCTCTGTATGAAAGGAGGAAAGAATGAGATGTTCACAAGCTTCAAGAAGGCTCTGAGTATTGATGCCAAGAAAAAAGGAGGAGATGTTGAATAAAATGAGATCAAGTAAGGTAAGTGGTATGACACAAATAAGGCTTGATTTGGCTAAGCAAACATCTTGGAAATTACTGGGTTGCGCACCATTAATGAGAGAGGTATGTAGAAGGTGTGAAGAATCTGGCACATAGATCTCAAAATCTAAGATAGGAGATTTAGAGAACAATGAATGGGTTATAGGATCATAATCAATATCAGAAACAACTCCATATGTTACTTCTTTTTCATCAATAGTAT
This sequence comes from Pseudotsuga menziesii, assembly GCA_001517045.1. Classification (NCBI taxonomy): domain Eukaryota; kingdom Viridiplantae; phylum Streptophyta; class Pinopsida; order Pinales; family Pinaceae; genus Pseudotsuga; species Pseudotsuga menziesii. The sequence goes on along the minus strand of LPNX010261272.1, from coordinate 100,528 downwards.
CCGTTGAGGCTTGGAAAATCGCAGGAAACAACAACAAGGGATTCTCCCTAGTAAACGTTCCCAACTAGCCCGTTACTGTTTGGTATGGGGAATCCGTCCAATTTGCAGTCCGGCTACCGTAGGTCAAGTAACCAAAATAAAGGGTTTGACCGGTTATGGCCCGGTCCACCGTGTATCTTTTTAGTTTTTTAGTTTTAAGTATGAGATGAAAATGCCTATCTAAAATGTAGATTGATAGAGAATACGAGGAGCGGTCATAATGTGATGCGCAGGTTCTTACCTCTCGTCTTAACTCTCTCACATCTAAATCACACATAGCAAGAAAACTAAAACTAACTTAACTAAACTGTCCCTAGGGAGCGAGATTATCATTTAATGAGTAATGTATTATTGTTCATGCATTAAGAAATATCACAGGTAGCTGTTCTTTATTTCAAAACACATAAACATGAATAGATAGATGAACAACAAGATAGGTCATTGTTTATGAAAATAATTCATTACTCATAGTGGAAATTCCATAAAATAAACTAGAGGGCATTCATACAAGAACATAGGTTCAACAAGTTAGAACGATCTCATAGTTAATGGACAAAAGCTGAAAACAAAATAGTTCCCCTTCAACAAAATCCATTGCACAACATTTGAACATTCCGCCAAATCTTTCTCCAATAGGAAAAATTGTAATTATCTATTGCAAAAGGAAATAGTTCTTCTTACAACATCTTCTCACAAGTATAACTGGGAAAAATTCCCTTATTCCCCCTAACTTTCCTATATTTAAAAAAAATAGCAAAACCCTTGGGCTACCCCCCCGGGTGACCTTTGGGCTCCCACAATCGTTTAATCTCACAATTTTGTCCATTTGTGAGTGCTCACGATTCATATAATGCGTTACATTTCGGATTAAGACTTATGAGTACTTCATAAAATGGGACCAGCTTAGTAACTGATGAACGTTTTCCAAGGTTGGGCCTTTGCTGCTATCGATTTTGCTTTGTCTTTTATTTGTCCTTTTTAAGATCTCGTTGATCTCAAAACATCTCTACCTATCACTTTTCAGCCAACTCCCTTCTACTTTGTCCTTCTTCGCAACAGTAATCATGAAACTGGGTCTAGAGAATCTTCTCAGTCCGTCTGCAATTAAAATGAAAAATTCATCATTAATTTGGATTGCATATTTTCAAAAAATGTAAAGCATACTAACAGTAAAAAAAATCATCAAAAGTGAGGCCCTGTACTGTGCTCTCGTCGTGAAAAACCCAAAACGATAAAAGCATATGAAACCTATGCCGTCCATAAAATAAGGTAAAAACACACACAAAACGATGGGAAAAAACCCTCACCAGCGGGAAAACTAAGCATCGGGCAGATAAAAATCCTCATCGGTGAATGGGAAAACTACAAGTCGGAAGGTTAGTTCACTAAGCCACCACAATGGCGGAAACCAAAAAGACTAAGGATCCTAGGTTAACATAAAAGGTCGACGAAATAAAGCATTAAAAGCTCCTACATCGGAGATCAGAACAACTATAGCATCAGACGTCAGAACCACTACAGCGTCGAACAACTAGTTCAAATAGGAGCCACAACGACACAAACCGCATGGACTAAGGGTTCTGCAATAATAATAAAAAATTGGTGAAAATCAAACCATCGACAAAAAATAGAATAACCATGTCGGATGGTTAGTCCGCTTCGGAGCCGCAATGGCAGGATTCAAATAGACTACGGATTCCGCAAAAAACGAAACCATCAGCGATCGGAACAACCAAAGACTAATCCCCTGATCAAAAGTCCAACACAGTTCCGATAGTGAAAAGATCAAAATCATTTTAAAATAAAACCGCGGAATCGGCAACAATAAGGGCTTCTGTCGAAGTGATCGCAATCTGCCATCCGAAATGGCGGCCACACAAAGGACTTATGCTCCAACAGTGATGAGACGAAAAACATCGATATGAATATAAAACAAAAAATGCGTCGACGAAAAACAAGGCTTTGGATCGGGCCATTCGTTATTGAGCTTCCGCAACGACGTCTACATAAAAAACTACGGCCCCGATTCACAGTTCGATAAGCTTTCGATAGCGAAAAAGGAAATCATCCATAATTCAAAACATCAACAAACAAGGATAGTCATTCAAATTTCTGAAAATGGTAAACAATTTATCCCAACTCAAACTCAAGATTCAAACTGTAGCAGAAGACAACATAGTTCAACAATTCAAAACAAATCCAAGCAAGACAAAATTTAAAATGAGGGTCCAAAATTTAAAAAATTTGGGAAACAGTTGTAGCTGGAACAATTGGTGACTACCTGGTGAACCCAAATCTCTGGACAATTTCTTCCTTAGGTAACAGACTGTTTAACAATAAAATCATGTTGAATTCTTTTAGATGTCTAGATTTCCCAAATGGCAACTGTATGTACTTTTAATCATTGATGATAGTCCAATTAGGAAAATGGAAACAAGGATTTCAAAGTCACGATAACTCTTTTGAGGCCAGGAATATGAGTTTCATTTATTACCTCTATCTTCCGGTAGCTTCCAGCTTGGACACCACAGGATTGTAACATATGGTAAACATAAATATTCATTTATTCCTCATTCCCACGCCATTTTACACTTTATGTGCTTTTGGACTTTTGTCCTTTGTTTTGAGTCCTCCTGCATGCCTTTATTTTTGAATTTTTATTCAGGCTCCTCTATCCATAGTGTCCTTTTGTGTGAGAGATGTATTTAATTTTCAGCTCACGGAAGGAGAAGAACTTTTGGCAATTTTGTACTTATATGGTTCAGTACTTCGTTTTGATACATATAGCTTTCTTAGGAGATTTTTGACTCTTATTTACCTTTTGGCTTTCAATTCTTGGCATGGGATCATTTATATATAAAATACTGTTTACCCTGCTTCCTTTCCATGGGCCTTTTGCTGTCACTCCCTAGGACATTCTTAAATGTGATATGGATGGAGCCTCGAAATAGTATTCCAGACCTTTTGATCCTGATTTATTTTACAAGGATTAAGTAGGACTTCAATGTGTTCATAGCCATTTATAAAAAATGATGAACTAGAAGAAATTCGTTCAGATAAAACAATAGTACACAGTCTTACACTCAAGGACTTTAGTTAATCTAGAATCCTGATGCCCCCGTTGCAACCAAAAGTTTGCCTCTTTTTATTGAAATCAATCAAAATCTAAACTGAAAACAAGCAGAAATAAAATAAATCAAACAAACATTCAAAATCAGTTTATTTATGTACAAAACAAAAAACAAAAAATCAGGAAAAATAAGGTTTGAGAACCAAACCATTTACTGGTAAGTTCTCTTCCCACCCCTGTAAGTCTTGCAATTTATAGGTTGAGGGGCCAAGTTTTGCTGCAATCTAAAAAGGGCCTACCCATAACTGTTGAAACTTTGTGTGCTTCCCATTTTCATCATGCGGGTGATCCCACTTAAGAACCAAGTCTCCCACTTCAAATTCCTTTGTTCCAGCTTTGTGCTTATCAAACCACCTCTTCACTACCTCCTGTTGTTGCTTAAAACATTCTTTGGCCCTGGATCTAGACTCTTCCACCTTCAAAAGATTATAGATTCTAAGTTGCAGGATTTTGTTATCTGTGCCTCTAGACTCTTGGGCTATTATGGAAGATGGTAGCATAATGTTAGGAGGAAGTATAGCCTCTTTTCCATAAATAAGGGTATATGGTGACACACCTAAGGAATTCTTGGGTGTGACCCTATCATCCCAAAGAGCGTTCGGTAATGCTAAATGCCAACTTCTCTAGTTTTCTATCATAGTCTTTTTTAAGATCCTAATCAGAATCTTGTTTGTAGATTCTGGAAAACCATTCCCTTGGGGGTAGTAGTTGGTATAATAATGCAAATTAATTCCTTTTTCATGAGCAAATGCATTTAATCTAATAGAAGAAAAATAAGTAGCATTATCAAAAACCAGGGAAATTGGAACCCCAAACCTGGTCATAATATGGTCTTGCAAGAAATCCATGACCGCATATTCATTGAACTTATGTAGCGGAATGGCCTCGACCCATCTAGTGAATTAGTCAGTTGACGTTAAAATATATTTGTGTTGCAAGGAAGAATTTGGTTTTATTTCTCCAATGATATCAATTCCCCATTGCTTAAATGGTTCCATTATCATCACAAGCTTCAATGGTCCTATTGCTTTGGCTTGTCTTCCCCCACCCCTCTAGCAGATATCACACTTTCTAACATGGGCATGAGCATCATTGAACAACGTGGGCTAATAGTTTCTGGCTCTGAGAATCTTGTGGGTTGTCGTATCTCCAAAAAAATGGCCTCCAGCAGGCCCATCATGTAACTTTGTTATGACCTTTTTTGCGTCTTCTTTCTCTAAGCATCTGATAAGGACTCCATCATAATTCTTCCTGAATAAAATTCCATCAATGATCTGATATGCAGCTGATTTAAGGCGCAACACTCTTCTCTGTTTAGTATTCCAATGTTCTGGCAACAATCCTTCCTGAAGGTAATGAACAAGGTCTTGGTACCAGGAAGCTAGAGCTATGAAAAGAGGACATACATCCATCATATGTAATTCAACTTCATTTTTCCAATCGTTTTCTTCATTGTTTTTACCTTCAGTCATTAATTTGCACAGTCCTTGTCCTTTAACTATGCACATTGGTTTGAATTCAAGGTCATATTCTTGTAAAGCTATTACCCAGTTGCCTCTTCTTTCTCCTAATTCCTTTTGTACGAAAAGAGACCTCATAGTTGGGTGTGGAACTATTACCTTTGTCCGGCTCTTAAGTATGTACGACTTGAATTGATTTACCGCTTTGAAGACTGCATAAGCTTGTTTATCTACCACTGGGTAATTCAATTCACCCCCCTGTAGACCAGTGCTCATAAATTATATGGGGAACTCATCTCCCCCATCTTCCTTCTGAGTAAGCACCGCTACTAGTGAATCGTCAGAAGCGAAAGTGTACAAAATAAAATCCTTCTCAAAATATGGACTTTTGAGAGAGTGTGCATGAGCAATAGATGTATTTATTTTACTGAATGCATTCTTCTCTACATCAGTCCACTTGAATTGTACACTTTGTTTTACCATTTGCTGCAAAGGTTTAACAATTTGAGAGAAATCCAGCACAAACCTTCGCATGAAATTTATTGTCCCCATGAATGATTGCATCCCTTTTTTGTTATGGTGTAAGGGGATCTATTCAATAGCTTTGATCCTTTCTGGGTCTATAAAGATCTCCTTTTTAGAAACCACATGACCCAGTAGCTTTCCTTCTATAACAACAAACACACATTTCCTTGGATTCAGTGAGATGCCATATTTTCGACAACACTCGAAAATTTGTTTTAAATGGAATGCGTGTTCTTCTCTCTTCTTTGAAAATATCATCACATCGTTGAGATACACTACAACACTATGGCCAATTAGACCGCGGAAAGCTATATCCATAGCCCTCTGGAAAGTAGCTCCAGTGTTAATGAGTCCGAAGGGCATCCTTCTGTAAGAAAAAGTTCCCCATTTTGTTCTGAATGTAGTCTTAAGTCTGTCTTCCTCAGCTACTAACACTTGATTGTAGCCAGAGAATCCATCTAATAACGAAAATAACTCAGAACCCGAAACCATCTGCAATATCTGTTCCATGGGCAGGACTGGATAGTTGTCTTTGTCTAAAGCATGACTTAAGTTTCTGAAATCCACACATAGTTTGATTTCTCTAGATTTCTTCCTTATTGGTACCAAATTTGAAACCCATTCTGAGTGTCTAACTTTAAATATAATTTTGGCATCCAATAATTTCTTCACTTCACTTTGAATTAATGGCTCCAGTTTTGGATGCATCTTCCTCAAAGGTTGCTGATAAGGATTGACTCCAAATCTAATAGGAATGATGTGTTGTATAATATTGGTATCATATGTTTTAAGTTCTTCATATGTCCAGGAAAATACATCTTTGTACTGTTTGAACAAACTAATGAACTTATTTCTTTCACCCAGGGAGCAACACTTTCCCAAATTTACATATTTGGGTTTAAATTCAGTTCCCAAATTTATCAGCTCAAATTGCAAAGAAGAGCTATGAGTCTTAATATTTGCTGGTCTTCTGAACTTGCTGTTTAAATCAAACATCCGCACTAAATTCCTGACCCCTTTAGGAATGAAGTTGTCAAATTTTAATTCGGCTTGGTGTTCTTCGTCATCGATAATTGCCCCTTTGAAAGTGTCATCATTCATTAAACATTCCAAGATTTGTTGATCATCATCAAAAACTCGTAGATTAGTAATCATGTATGGAACCGAAAGCCTGAAAAGTAATTCAATAGAACACTCGTTATTTGTAGGCACAAGCCTTGCAGCTGAGGTAGCTAACAAGTCAGCTGCTGCATTCTTAAGTCTAGGAATGGATAAAATATTAAATGCATAAAAATTTGTCAGCAAATCCCATACTTCATTCTGATAAGATTTTAAATGAGGTGAGATGCAATGTATCTATTTTCGAATCTATTTTACAATTATTTCAGAATCCCCATATACTTTCAGATTTTCTACTTTTAATCAATTTCTTTTCTTAGTCCTTGAACTAATGCTTCATATTCGGCTGTGTTATTGGTACATTCAAACTCTAATCTACATGAAAGAAAGTGTTTATTATTCTTTGGATCAATCAGGACACAGCCAGCTCCTGGTCCTTCCAAAGTTTTAGATCCATAAAAAAAAAGTGTCCAAAAAATATCTACTTCTATTGTACTTGAATCAACAACTACATCTGAAACTAATTCTACTATTTTACAGTTAAATTCATCAGCCCATGAAAACCGAAGGAGATAAGGCTGTGTATGGTGTGCCGCTGACTTCTTTCGCTTGGTAGTTTCCTGGTTCTAGTTCAATGAAGTAATTCCCCAATACAAAATTCACTGGTTCATTCTTACCCTCCAGCTGAGTAACATTGTGCTTCATGTGGGGCTCTCTTAATACTTTAATTTGATTGGGACTTCCCTTATAAGGAAACCACAGATGTGACCAATCTGAAGCAAAATACCCATTTAGCTTTGCTGACCAATCCTAACTCAAAACAAGTCCATAAGCTTCAGGTATGTCTGCTACTACAATATCTATGAACTGACATACCTTTTCATTTGAAGATAGTCGAATCAAAACATCCTCCATTTCCCCAATTACCTTCACATTTGTTCTGTCTAACTGAATAACCTGCCAAGTAGATGGTTTAGGCTGTCCATTTATCTTTTTGCAGATTGAAAGTAGCATAACATTTACTGATGCCCCTGAGTCCACTAAACAGTTGTGTATGTTATGGTTGAAAATTTCAAAAGTCAGGAGAAATGGTGGAGTTTTGCATTTAGGCTTACCTCCCACACTTGCTTCACCAATTTCCTCTTCTTCCAGTTGATTGTTAGTGGGAAGCTTTTCTTTAGGTATCTCAAGTTTTTTAACAATCTTTCTTTCTGCTGAGGCATATTACACATTTGAAACAATGAGATATTTGCCTTATCCCTCTTAATATCTTCCACAATGTCATATTCCATTTTATGCTCTTGAGATTCTTTTTTACATCACCAGTCTTCTCTTCAATGGGCTTGACAGGCATGTTGATTTTCTTTGGATCCTGACTCGTAATGGTGAATTCATGTATTTTATCAGATGTGGTGCTTTTCTGATTTTTCTTTACGTTCTCTTGAAGTCTTTTAATTTTTGGGATTACTGATCTATCTTTACTTAACAAGCCTTGACTTCTTGTTGTCACATTTTTTTCTGCTATTTCTTCCTCTTCTGTATCAAAAAGTGAGACACAGTCCCATAAAACCAGAGCATCATCCTCTTGTTTTTCTGTGGGTTTACTATTCTTTTCTTCTTCATTATCAGATTTTGTTAATTTAGAGTCCAATAGCTAATTCATAACTAATGTCATTGAATTTATCTATTGAGGGAATTTTTTTATAGAATGGGGCTGTTGATGAAAAGTGCAAAAGTTATCCATAGCTACCTTTGTCAAGTTCATTGTTGCAGGACTGTGTGGAGAAGGTTTATGTTGATTGTTGTCCTCTCTCCTCTTATAGTAAGGCTTAAAAGATTTTTGAGTTTCCTTTTCTTTTTCCAAATCTATTATTCTGTTAGATAGATTCTACATCATTTTTACCATCCCCTCAAAGTCATGTGACTGCTCTTTCTTGGGCTTAGTAAATAATAAGACTTTCTTACCAAAATTTTTTTCTCCCGACTGCTCAGAATAGTCTTCTATGCTCTCTTTTTCAGCTTCTACTCTCTCCGCCTCTTCATATGTTTCTGAAAACATAGGTTTGACTTGCATCTTGGAAAACATGGCCAAGTTAGGCCCTAAAGCTAAAGTATAATACTATTTCCTAACTTTATTAGAGGGCTTATCAGCTGCAGAGAAATTCTTACGATAAGTAGCAAACCTTTGGGTAAAACTATGCACCTTTTCTTTTCTTTCTTTCTTTAAAGCACATTGTCCTTTCATGAGAGCTGCATGAGTTTTCTGTGCCGCATATTTACTTCTGAATATCCTTTCAAAAGTGTCCCAATCTGGGATTGAGTTTGCAGGAAGAGAAAAATACCATGAGGCTACTGCTCCTTTAAGGGTATGTGGAAAAAGTCTGCAGACTACATCTTCGTGTTCTCCAGCATTTAGCCCTTCTATAGCCAAGTAGAAGCTTTGCAAATGATCATCTACTAAAATATTTTCACTGGAATCAAACTTAGGCATCATTTTTTCAAAATCCTGAGGTAAGTCATGCAAAGGAGGTGCTAGGTTTAGAGGTGACCTAGCCTTGTAAGCAGGTGGTGGATTCGGTGGATTTGGTGGCTGATTTGGATTTATGCCTGCCATGAGTTTGGGTGGAGAGTGAGGTGGTGAATGAATAGGAGTATTAAAAGGTGAACTGTAAGGTGTATCTGGGGCTACTTGATTCAAAGGCTGTATAACTTCCTATAAGGCTGTTTGTACAAGTTCTTCCAAATCTCCAACCAACACTACGTCTTCCAATATAGGACGGTATTTTTTCTTATACTCTCTTCTGGGTAAATCAGGGATAATCGGTAATCCTCCAATACTTTTCACATATGCCCTAGTATGTCTTCTCATATTATTAACTACTTTGTTATCGACCGAATACAAATGTTCTCTACCCTTCTCTTCAGGAATTGGATTGGGAAACAAACTGTTTTTAGAACTGTCACCGGTAGAATAATCTCGAGAAAATGGGTTTCCTCGGCCAGCCATGCACTGGCGGCCCTCCTTCTAGCACCAAAAACTATTGAGGCCTGGAAAATCACAGGAAATAACAACAAGGGATTCTCCCCAATAAACGTTCGCAACTAGCCCGTTACTGTTTGGTATGGGGAATCCGTCTGGTTTACGGTCCTGCTATCGTAGGTCAAGTAACCAAAATAAAGGGTGTTATAGTGGATTTCACCACTCTAGGTGAATCACACTTTCTATGGCCTTCCCCTGTCCCACTGCAGACTCCTTAGCCCCGATGGACCACTTTTTGTCCTTTGATGTTTCCTTGATCATCCCTAAAAACACATGAAAAATGCTATACACGACTTTTAACCTTATAAGCGCGTACATACGCGGGTTTGAGCCATATAACCATGTACATCAGGATGTGTAAATAATCCAAATCCTTTTGGAGTTTTCCTTGACATGGATCCGACTCATTTGACTCCTGGCCTTCCATATGCCTTGAGATCGCACGGATTCGACCTTTCAGTACCCCTTTGAAAAGCTATATAAGGAACCCCTTGATACATTGAAGGCATAAGAGAGAATTGAGAGCAACGAAACTATAGTCCATTGTTGCCGAAATGCTTGAGTCTGCATCCCTTTGTCCCTTGGAGCACTTTTGTGTTCTTCCCAAGCTTGCCCTTTGATTGTGAGCTTGCTATCGAGAGATGGAGGATTGAAGTGGTGGAGGCCCAAGTGGGGGATTTAGTTTCTCCAGTTTGCAGACGTGCCGTCAGAGGTTGTATCTTGTAATCTCTGATTTATATTAATAGAAATATCTTTTCCTGTCTAATGATGTGTATTTGAATGAATATTTTATCCATGGGATTATGTCAAATGCTTTTACATTATTGATTATATATGCTAGAATAGATCTAACACCATGATATATAGAATGCTTGTATTGTTTACTTGTTGTTGAGGAAGTAATATAGCAATTCAAGATGAAGATTGGAAAGTTCAACGGGGATCTACTTCAACCATCCAGAATAAGGTATGAGGTCTGATCCTTTAGTGTTAGACATTTTATTTCTATTGCATATTGGGAAAGATTGATTTCTGGAGTCATGCTGTCTGTTGTGGTACCCCAAGCCACATGAATTTCTCTCTGTAACAGAATTGGCGACTCTGATGGGGAGTTCCTAGTAGTTGTCCTTTGGGGGTTGTTTTCTCGGCATTCAATGTATTTGAATTGCTCTTTCTCTCTTGTTTCTGTGTCAGGTTTGGGGGCATGTATGCTTGGTAGAGTTTGATTGGTGTGAAGTTTGTCTCAGCCTGTCTGTTTGCCTTATGTTTATGCACCTTTTCTTCTTGTACGCGGGTTTTTGATTTATAGTCGTGTATACACGCGGTTTCCTCTGCGATTTCCGCGTATACATGCGGGTTTACTGCGAACAGTCACATATACCATTGGTTTTGGCTTTTTGTGGAAGATAATTTGTTGCTAGGTGAATTCTGTTAGTTGCTGAGTCTCCTTTGACACTGCCTGAGTCTGTTGTGACCTCTGTTTCTAACCAGAAACGGTTTTTTTTAGCCTAATTTTTTTTTTAGGAAAGTTCTTGTCATGGCATTTTCAATTTTTTGTTTGAGATTAGTGCATTAGAGTTCTTTTACCTTAGTGCTTTGCTGGAATGCTGTTTGTGTGTGCTTGCAGAGTCTAGGGGTCATAGAATCATCCTTTTGCTTTTTGTATCTCTTTTATTTTCAAAAAATCCAAAAACATTTGCTTATCATCATGCATTGCATTTTGCACTTTGCGTTGTACTTGCACTAGATAGATTTTCTTTGGAGTACTAGTTAGGACTTCATATAGGAAAATTTGCATTCATCATTTGAAGACAAATTATGCATTTCACGCAGTAGCATACCCTATTTTCATGGACACAATGCATTTGCATTGATTGTTAGGTGTGCATTTTACTTCTTGTTGCATCATAACACCACTAGTTGCACGACCATATCCTATTTTTGAGTAATAAAGCCAACTAAAATCAACGCTAAATAAAATGAATTACACTCTTTTCTTTTCTAGGGTGCACCAACAAGCTTAGGTTTTAGGATTTTGGAATATTTCATTATAAGTAAAGTCTCCAAGATCACTAAACAACAACATCTAGGTGTCTGTCCAGGTGAGTGTGTGAAATCCTTGGTATAACCAGTGTTCTCAGGATCCTCCTCTCAAAAGGGAGTTAAGCACGAGGCAGTGTGAGCGGTTATTGATTGGGATGACCCCTAGTCATAACTGAGTAACACCAGAGATATTTCCAGGATTGTATTCGTATTTGGGGGCTCTTTCGAGATTTTCGGGCTTTGCTACCCTGCCCATACGGTCAATTCCGCTTGCGACTGTCTGCCTGAACATTGAGTATATTGAGGTGACCTAAGTGGCCTTACCTAGGATATCGAGGGGGTACTTGTAGAGGTTATTCTGCATGTGTCCTGGCTAGGTTGGGGTCAGACAGCACAGTCGCTTTACACGTTGAAGCTGAGGGCAACAATAATTGGTTACGTACCTCCGCTTGTTGTGTATGGGAGTCTCAAGCCTCTCCTAGGCGAGACATACTTGCTTCATTTGGGAGCTCACTTATCCAACCCTTGTTTGCTTGCATTTGGCTTTAGATTTTATTAGTGATTGCTCTGTGCACGCTAGTTGGCCTAGGGTTTACGTAAATAGAGAGTCTTTGTTATTTTTTGAGTCATTGTGGATTTGAGTGTGGTTCTGTGCCATTCTCGTCGTTTAGCAGGACTTCCGCCTTCTACTTCTCCTCCTTCTTTGGGAGAGAGACCTAGACAGTCCCGACGGACTATGTCACACATTGATTCACACACCATGGGGGATTCTTCAGAAGGTATTCCTGAACCATCTCCTCCCATTCGTGTAGACGATGGGGAATTTACACCGACTTATGATCCTTCACCTGACTTAGCCGAGTTAGGTCCTATGATTTCTGAGATAGGAGCCATATATGATAGACCTACTCACTCTAGGGCTGATTCCCCATTGATGCGTTATAGGTATGGCATGCTGAAGGACGCTGAGACTCATTTTGAACTCGCCACTACTAGCTACCGTAGTTATGCTACGTCTGGTTTCCCTATACACGATTTGACATTTCATGTCGAATCCGATTTTGAGCCTAGCACTATGCCTGGGGTCACTCTCATTCCTTACCATGCGGAGAGGTTTGGGAGCACTAGTCACATTGCACCTTTGGTCCCAATGGTGGAAGCTACATCATATCTCCCTCCTAGGTCTAGAGTTAGCGATCCGATTAGGATACTAGATCCGAGACGAGTGACGATAGGCGGTAATACATATCTTATTACTCAGATTCCTTTGTCCTCAACCCCTAGTTCTTCAAATGTACATCCTCCACCTTATTCACGTGGTCCTTCGAGCCAATATATGGCTACGAGTCAGGTCCATACTGTGGCCACTAGACTAGTTGTGTCTCAAGTCCACATGCTGCCTACTACGTTGGGAGGTTATGTTCATGCTTCTAGAGGTCATCTTGCTACTTTCGGGGCTTATATCTCTATATCTGGAGTGTATCTTCCTACCTATGGAGTGTCTCATGGGGCATCGCATGCAATTGACCTATGGACCTTATCATGGGACGTAGTATGGACATGTTTCTTCACCTTATGGAGGCGGGTATCAAAAACTTGTTTACTCTCCTAATTATGGCTTTGTAGCTCCTACTAGCCAAGGTCCACCATACTATGGTACTTCCACGCCACACTATCTGGGTCAGATAGGAGGAGGACACTATGGCCAAGGCCATGGTGGTCATCAACCCTATATGAATCAGGGAGCGGTCCATCAACCTCATCATCCTAGGCTCCCTTTCCTCGCGATGCTTTCCTGACTTATCGAGACTTACAAACGATCCTGTGGCTCATGACCTGGCTTGGCCGGTTGTCCCTACCAAGCTTCCTTCGGACATACCTAAGTTCGAAGGCAAACCGAGAGAGGATCCAAGCGAACACGTTACTACGTTTCACCTATGGTGCTCTTCAAATTCACTACATCAGGACTCAGTCCGTTTGTGACTATTTCAACGCACCCTCACAGGGCCTGCTGTGAAATGGTATATAGAGTTACCTAGGGGCACTTTTACTTTGTTTGACGCCCTTGCGATGACTTTTCTTAATCACTTCTAGCTACCAGTGCGCAATGACGTCGGTACTGAACTCTTGTCGACATTTCGGCAAGATAAAGCCACCCATATTTCTGATCATATTCAGGAGTGGCGTACACGGAAGAGATTAATTAAAGCTTTTATACCGCCGAAATTCCTTCTCAAGTGGTTCCTCAAGTCATTATTGCCGTATATAGCGAAGGATGTTTCCAAATCCGGAGTCCAGAATGAGGAACAAGCGATATTTAGGGCGCAGGAACTGGACTTGATCTATGCTCAGTCTGGTTTGTTGTATGAGATTATTCCCAACGCTCCTCATTCAAGTTTCGATCCCAAAGTCAAACCTGGACCACATGGCGATGGCATTGTGGGTTGTGTAAGTGCGAAACCTGGGGATTCGGTTGCAAAACAAGCTAGTAAATTGTTAATCAACCAATCTACCTCGGGACAAGCTACGGCTTCACTTCAACCCTCCCAAATGGTGAATGTACTTTCTGTGCAATCGTCGGACCAGAAGGGTAACCAGCAGCCTAGACGGAATAGAAAGAAGGGTAAAAATAATAATCGAAAGGGTGGGAATAAGAATGAGAATGCTAACAATAATGACAAGAACGGTAGAAATGTTGGGGGGGACAAGCAAGCAAAACGTAAGGTTAAATTCCCTTGCAAGCTTTGTAAGGAAGATCACCTCACTTACTTGTGCCCTTGCAAGCAAAACGTAAGGTTAAATTCCCTTGCAAGCTTTGTAAGGAAGATCACCTCACTTACTTGTGCCCTCGGATTAATGAAGCTTTGAGATTCTTAGCACAAGGCCCGGCTGTGCTAACGAACCCTTTACCGCATAGCCAGAATATGAACTCGAAGTCCCATGACCAGTCTAGTTATGATGATCCACCAGAGGATAGTGGTCGTGGGTGCATTAACATGGTCTGTGCTGCCAAGTTTGTGACTCGTGTGAAAGACTACAGTTCATCACAACCCAGCCCAGAAAAAGAACCTGATCCACCAGGAACTCCTTTGCGCATTGAGAAACCTGAGGCTGCACCTCACATTCCTAAGGGAGTCCTTAAGCGTTCGGGGCATAATCCAAATGCCCGAGCCACCCAAAATTATTCAGTTGTCGAGGATTTGGACCATACTCCTTGTGCGATGTCTGCATTGGAAGTGCTTCAGAGTTGTCCTTCACAAAGGAAGGCGTTGTTTACTGCCCTTGGTGTGAGCGATGATGATTCTTCCTCTATGATAAAATTTGAAATTGCAGGACATCAGCCTCACTTGCCCTACTATGTGTCTCTTTTGGTGCACGTAGAATGTCTTGGTATGACCGTCAAACGAACTGTGATTGATAAGGGCATTGCTGCTTCTGTGATGTCTTTGGCCTGTTGGAAGGGTCTCGGTTCTCCTGAGCTGTCTAAATCAGCGACTATGTTAACTGCTTTCGATGGGAGATCTTTTAGGCCACATGGCATCCTTCCTTCCCTTAAAGTCCTTTTGGGGGGGAAGACCATTGCAATAGAGGTTGAGGTGGTTGATGCGCCCCTTGACTACAATCTCCTGCTGGGTAGGAAATGGATGTATAGTATGCAAGCCGTTGCATCTTCCTTGTTTCGCATTGTATGCTTTCCACATAACAGGAAGATTGTAACGATTGATCAAATGACATTCAAGAATCTGTCTGTTACTGCATCTTCGGGAGCTTCAATCCTGATCGTTGAGCATTCTAAGCCAGCAACTAGGATTGTGGGTGTAGGCATGTATCCATCCCTCATGGGAAGCTTTAGTTGTCCTGCACCGATCCTCATGATAGGATCTTGTTCCAATGAGGCTTCGACATCTACGACCTCGGTGTCTTTTCACACAACCCATATGGAAGTTCCTTGGATCCTTCCTTCACCGAGTACTTCGAGTGAGCCTGCCGAGACGAGTGTGTCGTTGCCTGCAGCCATGATAGCTTATCAATATAATCTCAAATGTGTTGCAGAGCCTCGTTCTTCCTCTTCGCGGATGGAGGAGGAAGACCCCTATGTGCTGTTGGCATGGGCAGTACAGTCTTCTCATGCCCACGACTTCCTTGATATGGTTTTCCCTTCAGATGAAGCGATTATCGAGGCTATGTCGGGAATTGAGCCACCATGGGAAGAACTTCATCATAGATTGTAATTTCTTCCAGAGCTTGACAGTTTGGAGCATGAGGATTATAGGGAGATTCTTAGTCAGAAAGTTAGTAGGCCCATGGTTCCATTAAGCTCTCCTGGTCCGATGGCTAATGGAAACATGGCGAACATATCCTCAACAATTCCTATCAACATTTCTCACAATCCTGGCACAATTGAGAATGTCTATATTGGGGTGGATTGTTCCCATGCTAAGATTCTAGAATATACCAAGCTATTCAAGGAATTTCGTGATATTTTTGCATGGTCTTACGACAAGATGCCAGGTATTGACCCTCAAATTGTCGAACATGAGATTAAGACTTACCCCAACGCTAAGCCTGTTCGACAGCGTTTACGCACCGTGAATCCTAGGAAAGCACCCGCCATTAAGGCAGAGATAGAGAAGCTGTTGAAAGCCGGTTTCATCTATCCCGTTCCCTTGATGGAGTGGGTTTCAAACCCCGTTTCGGTGGATAAGAAGCAGGGAGCGATCCGCATATTCATTGATTTCCATGATTTGAATCGTGCCTATCCTAAGGATAACTTCCCCACACCATTTATAGATCATATTTTGGATGAGTGTGCGAGTATCGAGGTGTTCTCCTTCATGGACGGCTTTTCTGAGTATAATCAGATATAGATTAAAGCTGACGACCAACACAAGACTGCATTTATTTTTCCTTGGGGAATGTTTGCATATCGAAAAATGCCTTTCGGCCTTAAAAACGCTGAGGCTACATTTTAGCGGGCGATGACCTTGATCTTCCACAATATCAAGTCTATTATTGAAGTATTTTTGGATGACCTTGCTGCTCATTCTCGTATGAGAATGCGTCATCCCTATCACTTGAGATTGGTATTCAAAAGATGCTACCACTATTCAGTTAGATTAAATCCTCACAAGTGCATCTTTTGCGTGAATTCAGGTCATTTGTTAGGATTCATTGTTTCAAAGGAGGTATAAGAGTCGACCCTTTGAAGGTTGGGCAATACTTCAGTTGTCTCCCCCGAAGAATATTTGTCATCTTCAGTGTTTGCAAGGCATGGAAAACTTCTTACGAAGATTTGTTGTCAACTTTGCCAATTTGACTAAAGGCTTTATGTGTCTCTTGAAGAAGGACACCCCCTTTTATTGGGATGAGTGAGCCTAGGAGTCCTTCGATGCACTCAAGCGAGCCCTAGCATCGGCCCCGATGATTAGTCCTCCGGATTATAGCTGTGATTTTTTATTATATGTGGCTGCGTCCTTAGAGACGATTGGTATGGTTTTGGTTCAAGAGGATGAGGGGATCCAAGAGCATGTCATATATTATCTGAGCCGAAACCTTATTGATGCAGAGATTCGTTATTCTCATGTCGAGAAGCTTGCTTTAGCTACTGTACATGCGGTTCAGCATTTGAGACATTATATTATCCTTCGCCAGACCTTGGTTGTGGCCCATGTCAATCCGTTTCAGTTCATCCCCACACGAAGGATGATTGGGGGAAAGTATAATAAATGGATTGTCATTCTGCAAGAATTTGATCTCGAGTTTGTTTCGGCAAAATCGAAGAAGTCTTTAGTCTTTGCAGAGCTCATATCGGACTTTCCGAGTGAGACTGAGGAGTTGGGATGTGAAGATATGTTTGTTGATGAACACATCTTCTTAATCTCTACGTTAGACCCATGGTACGGGGATATCATAGTATATCTGCAAACAAAGAGGACCCCTACTCACCTCTCGCGAGATGAACGATGACAATTGTGTCACGTCTCTAAGAACTACCTTATAGTGGACAATACTTTGTACCGCCATGGGGTAGATTCCATTTTACGACATTGTTTAACTCATGACGAGGCTGAGGTTGTGCTGAATGATTGCCATAGAGGGACGTGTGGTGGTCATTTATCTAGGCTTTCTACAGCTCAAAATATTTTGAGAGCGGGTTATTTATGGTCGTCGATCTTTAAAGAATGTGTTCATGCGGTCAAGAGGTGCCACCCTTACCAGGTGTTTGCACGTAATATGCGCTCGAAACCTGCCCCGTTACATCCCATTATCACCACTGGTCCCTTCACTAAGTGGGGGCTCGATTTTATTTATTGCAAGCCAGCTTCGGCTGGGGGGCACCATCACATTATAGTGGCTGTTGATTACTTCACGAAATGGGCTGAGGCTATGCTTACAGTAAAATCCGACGGTGAGACAGCCGCCCACTTTGTATTCAACCAAATCATTACTCGGTTCAGGATTCCGAAAGAGCTTGTCACTAACCATGGCTCACACTTTCAGAACCGTATGATGGAAGAGTTGGCATCCAAGTTAGAGTATAGGAAAGAGCACTCCCCTTCTTACTACCCCCAAGCAAATGGACAGGTAGAGGTAGTGAATAAATCACTCAAATCCATTCTCCAACGAACCATCGCACAAAGCAAGACTAATTGGCACATTATGTTATATCCTGCTTTGTGGGAATATCGAACCGCGGTTAAGACTGCCACTAGTTTTTCTCCATATCATCTTGTGTATGGAGTGGAGTCGATATTGCCGGTTGAATGCAAAATTCCTTCGTTGAACCTAGCTGTGGAACTGTTACTAGACACTTCACCTTTGGAGGAGCGTTTGGTTCACCTTGAGCAACTTGATGAGCAGCGTCAAGATGCCTTGGTGGCTCTAGAGGTTAATAAGCGTCGCGTTAAGGTCCAATACGATAGATCTGTCCGTCCAAGAGTGTTTAGTGAAGGAGACTTGGTCCTCTTGTGGGATCAACCGAAAGAACCCTTGGGGGCAGGGAAGTTTAATCCTATGTGGCGTGGTCCTTACGTGGTTAAGCGCGTGTTAGAGAAGGGTGCCTATGAGTTGGTCGATTACGAAGGAACAACTTTGGCGGAGCCTAGAAATGGGCTCTATCTTAAAAAATACTATGCATGATCTTTAGCCAAGGCTGCTTGTTGTATATTATTGTACAGCTTTGCATAGTTAGGTCTTTTCCTTATCGTGATCGGGTTTGTGATTAGTTTCCGTTTCTTTTGACAGATATCAATGGAATCTTCCACCTACATAGGATTTGCGGATGGTGCAAGCCGTCACACTCAACACTCAGCCTCTACTGCTTGGGTGATTTATACTCCTATGGGTCAGGTACTGTCTTCAGGAGGTGTATGTCTACGACCATCTTCCAACAATGTTGCTGAATATAGTGCCATTATTGAGCTTCTACGTGATGCCATTCTACATGGCGTTCTATCTCTTGAGTTACGTCTTGATTCGGAGTTAGGAGTTAGCAGGACTTCTGCCTTCTACTTCTCCTCCTCCTTTGGCAGAGAGACCTAGACAGTCCCGATGGACTATGTCACACATTGATTCACACACCATGGGGGATTTTTTAGAAGGTATTCTTGAACCACCTCCTCCCATTCGTGTAGACAATGGGGAATTTACACCAACTTATGATCCTTCACCTGACTTAGCCAAGTTAGGTCCTATGATTTCTGAGATAGGATCCATACATGATAGACCTAATCACTCTAGGGCTGATTCCCCATTGATGTGTTATCGGTATGGCATGCTGAAGGACACTGAGACTCATTTTGAACTCGCCACTACTAGCTACGGTAATTATGCTACGTCTGGTTTCCCTATACACGATTTGACATTTCATGTCGAATCCGATTTTGAGCCTAGCACTATGCCTGGGGTCACTCTCATTCCTTACCATGCGGAGAGGTTTGGGAGCACTAGTCACATTGCACCTTCCGTCCCAGTGGTGGAAGCTACATCATATCTCCCTCCTAGGTCTAGAGTTAGCGATCCGATTAGGATACCAGATCCGAGACGAGTGATGATAGGCGGTAATACATATCTTATTACTCAGATTCCTTTGTCCTTGACCCCTAGTTCTTCAAATGTACATCCTCCACCTTATTCACGTGGTCCTTCGAGCCAATATATGGCTACGAGTCAGGTCCGTACTGTGGCCACTAGACTAGTTGTGTCTCAAGTCCACATGCCGCCTACTATGTTGGGAGGTTATGTTCATGCTTCTAGAGGTCATCTTGCTACTTCCGGGGCTTATATCCCTATATCTGGAGCGTATCTTCCTACCTACGGAGTGTCTCATGGGGCATCGCATGCAATTGACCTATGGACCTTATCATGGGACGCAGTATGGACATGTTTCTTCACCTTATCGAGGCAGGTATCAAAAACCTGCTTACTCTCCTAATTATGGCTTTGTAGCTCCTACTAGCCAAGGTCCATCATACTATGGTACTTCCATGCCACCCTATCCGGGTCAGATAGGAGGAGGACACTATGGCCAAGGCCATGGTGGTCATCAACCCTATATGAATCAGGGAGCGATCCATCGACCTCATCATCCTAGGCTCCCTTTCCTCGCAACGCTTAATCTTCTTGACTTATCGAGACTTACAAACGATCCTGTGGCTCATGACCCAGCTTGGCCGGCAGTCCCTACAAAGATTCCTTCGGACATACCTAACTTCGAAGGCAAACTGAGAGAGGATCCAAGCGAACACGTTACTACGTTTCACCTATGGTGCTCTTCGAATTCACTACATCAGGACTCAGTCCGTTTGTGACTATTTCAATGCACCCTCATAGGGCCTGCTGCGAAATGGTATATAGAGTTACCTAGGGGCGCTTTTACTTTGTTTGACAACCTTGCGATGACTTTTCTTAATCACTTCCAGCTACCAGTGTGCTATGACGTCGGTACTGAACTCTTGTCGACATTTCGGCAAGATAAAGCCACCCATATTTCTGATCATATTCAGGAGTGGCGTACACGGAAGAGATTAATTAAAGCTTTTATACCGCCGAAATTCCTTCTCGAGTGGTTCCTCAAGTCATTATTGACGTATATAGCGAAGGATGTTTCCACATCCGGAGTCCAGAATGAGGGAAAAGTGATAATTAGAGCGCAGGAACTGGACTTGATCTATGCTTAGTCTGGTTTGTTGTATGAGATTATTCCCAACGCTACTCGTTCCAGTTTCAATCCCAAAGTCAAACCTGGACCACATGGTGATGGCATTGTGGGTTGTGCAAGTACGAAACCTGGGGATTTGGTTGCAAAACAAGCTAGTAAATTGTCAATCAACCAATTTGCCTCGGGACAAGCTACGGCTTCACTTCAACCTGGCCAAATGGTGAATGCACTTTCTGTGCAATCATCGGACCAGAAGGGTAACCAGCAGCCCAGACGAAATAGAAAGAGGGGTAAAAATAATAATTGAAAGGGTGGGAATAAGAATGAGAATGCTAACAATAATGACAAGAACGGTAGAAATGTTGAGGGGGACAAGCAAGCAAAACGTAAGGTTAAATTCCCTTGCAAGCTTTGTAAGGAAGATCACCTCATTTACTTGTGCCCTCGGATTAATGAAGCTTCGAGATTCTTAGCACAAGGCTCGGCTGTGCTAACGAACCCTTTACCGCATAACCAGAATATGAACTCGAAGTCCCATGACCAGTCTAGTGATGATGATCCACCAGAGGGTAGTGGTCACGGGTGCATTAACATGGTCCGTGCTGCCAAGGTTGTGACTCATGCGAAAGACTACAGTTCATCACAACCCAGCCCAGGCAAAGAACCTGATCCACCAGGAACTCTTTTGCGCATTGAGAAACCTGAGGCTGCACCTCGCATTCCTAAGGGAGTCCTTAAGTGTTCGGGGCATAATCCAAATGCTCGAGCCACCCAGAATTATTTAGTTGTCGAGGATTTGGACCGTACTCCTTGTGCGATGTCTGCATTGGAAGTGCTTCAGAGTTGTCCTTCGCAAAGGAAGGCATTGTTTATTGCCCTTGGTGTGAGCGATGATGATTCTTCCTCTATGATCAAATTTGAAATCGCAGGACATCAACCTCGCTTTCCCTACTATGTGTCTCTTTTGGTGCACGTAGAATGTATTGGTATGACCGTCAAATGAACTGTGATTGATGAGGGTGTTGCTGCTTCTGTGATGTCTTTGGCCTGTTGGAAGGGTCTCGGTTCTCCTGAGCTGTCTAAATCAGCGACTATGTTAACTGCTTTCGATGGGAGATCTTTTAGGCCACACGACATCCTTCCTTCCCTTAAAGTCCGTTTGGTGGGGAAGACCATTGCGATAGAGGTTGAGGTGGTTGATGCGCCCCTTGACTATAATCTCCTGCTGGGTAGGAAATGGATGTATAGTATGCAAGCCGTTGCATCTTCCCTGTTTCGCATTGTATGCTTTCCACATAACGGGAAGATTGTAACGATTGATCAAATGACATTCAAGAATCTGTCTGTTACTGCATCTTCGGGATCTTCAATCCCGATCATTGAGCATTCTCAGCCGGCAACTGGGAGTCTGGGTGTAGGCATGTATCCATCCCTCATGGGAAGCTTTAGTTGTCCTGCATCGATCCTCATGATAGGATCTTGTTCCAATGAGGCTTCGACATCTACGACCTCGGTGTCTTTTCACACAACCCATATGGAAGATCCTTGGATCCTTCCTTCACCGAGTACTTCGAGTGAGCCTGCCGAGATGAGTGTGTCGTTGCCTGCAGCCATGATAGCTTATCAAGCTAATCTCAAATGTGTTGCAGAGCCTCATTCTTCCTCTTCGCGGATGGAGGAGGAATACCCCTATGTGCTGCCGGCATGGGCAGTATAGTCTTCTCATGCCCACGACTACCTTGATATGGTTTTCCCTTCAGATGAAGCGATTATCAAGGCTATGTCGGGAATTGAGCCACCATGGGAAGAACTTCATCATAGATTGTACTTTCTTCTAGAGCTTGACAGTTTGGAGCATGAGGATTATAGGGAGATTCTTAGTCAGAAAGTTAGTAGGCCCATGGTTCCATTAAGTTCTCCTGGTCTGATGGCTAATGGAAACATGGCGAACATATCCTCAACGATTCCTATCAACATTTCTCGCAATCCTGGAACAATTGAGAATGTCTATATTGGGGTGGATTGTTCCCATGCTGAGATTCTGGAATATACCGAACTATTCAAGAAATTTCGTGATATTTTTGCTTGGTCTTACGACAAGATGCCAGGTATTGACCCTCAAATTTTCGAACATGAGATTAAGAATTACCCCAACGCTAAGCTTGTTCGACAGCGTTTACGCACCGTGAATCCTAGGAAAGCACCCGCCATTAAGGCAGAGATAGAGAAGCTGTTGAAAGCCGGTTTCATCTATCCCGTTCCCTTGATGGAGTGGGTTTCAAACCCCGTTTCGGTGGATAAGAAGCAGGGAGCGATCCGCATATGCACTGATTTCCATGATTTGAATCGTTCCTATCCTAAGGATAACTTCCCCACACCATTTATAGATCAGATTTTGGATGAGTGTGCGAGTATCGAGGTGTTCTCCTTCATGGATGGCTTTTCTGAGTATAATCAAATACAGATTAAACCTGAGGACGAACACAAGACTGCATTTATTTGTCCTTGGGGAATGTTTGCATATCGAAAAATGCCTTTCGGCCTTAAAAACGCCGAAGCTACATTTCAACGGTCGATGACCTTGATCTTCCACAATCTCAAGTCTATTATTGAAGTATTTTTGGATGACCTTGCTGCTCATTCTCGTATGAGAATGCGTCATCCCTATCACTTGAGATTGGTATTCGAAAGATGCCGCCGCTATTCAGTTAGATTAAATCATCACAAGTGCATCTTTTGCGTGAATTCAGGTTGTTTGTTAGGATTCATTGTTTCAAAGGAGGGTATAAGAGTCGACCCTTTGAACGTTGAGGCAATACTTCAGTTGTCTCCCCTGAAGAATATTCGTCATCTTCAGTGTTTGCAAGGCATGGAAAACTTCTTACGAAGATTTGTTGTCAAATTTGCCAATTTGACTAAAGGCTTTATGTGTCTCTTGAAGAAGGACACCCCCTTTTAATGGGATGAGCGAGCCTAGGAGTCCTTCGATGCACTCAAGCGAGCCCTAGCATCGGCCCCGGTGATTAGTCCTCCGGATTATAGCTGTGATTTTTTATTATATGTGGCTGCGTCCTTAGAGACGATTGGTATGGTTTTGGTTCAAGAGGATGAGGAGCTCCAAGAGCATGTCATATATTATCTGAGCCGAAACCTTATTGATGCAGAGATTCGTTATTCTCATGTCGAGAAGCTTGCTTTAGCTAACGTACATGAGGTTCAGCGTTTGAGACATTATATTATCCTTCGCCAGACCTTGGTTGTGGCCCATGTCAATCCGTTTCAGCTCGTCCTCACACGAAGGATGATTGGGGGAAAGTATAATAAATGGATTGTCATTCTGCAAGAATTTGATCTCGAGTTTGTTTCAGCAAAATCGAAGAAGTCTTTAGTCTTTGCAGAGCTCATATCGGACTTTTCGAGTGAGACCGAGGAGTTGGGATGTGAAGATACATTTGTTGATGAACACATCTTCTTAATCTCTACATTAGACCCATGGTACGGGGATATCATAGTATATCTGCAAACAAAGAGGACCCCTACTCACCTCTCGCGAGATGAACGATGACAATTATGTCACGTCTCTAAGAACTACCTTATAGTGGACAATAATTTGTACCGCCGTGGGGTAGATTCCATTTTACGACATTGTTTAACTCATGACGTGGCTGAGGTTGTGCTGAATGATTTCCATAGAGGGACGTGTGGTGGTCATTTATCTAGGCTTTCTACAGCTCAAAATATTTTGAGAGCGGGTTATTTATGGTCGTCAATCTTTAAAGATTGTGTTCATGCGGTCAAGAGGTGCCACCCTTGCCAGGTGTTTGCACGTAATATGCGCTCAAAACCTGCCCCGTTACATCCCATTATCACCGCCGGTCCCTTCACTAAGTGGGGGCTCGATTTTATGGATTGCAACCCAGCTTCGGCTGGGGGGCACCATCACATTATAGTGGCTGTTGATTACTTCACGAAATGGGCTGAGGCTATGCCTATAGTAAAATCCGACGGTGAGACAGCCGCTCACTTTGTATTCAACCAAATCATTACTCAGTTCGGGATTCCAAAAGAGCTTGTCACTGACCATGGATCGCACTTTCAGAACTGTATGATGGAAGAGTTGGCATCCAAGTTAGGGTATAAGAAAGAGCACTCCCCTTCTTACTACCCCCAAGTGAATGGATAGGTAGAGGCAGTGAATAAATCACTCAAATCCATTCTCCAACGAACCATCGCACAAAGCAAGACTAATTGGCATATTATGTTATATCCTGCTTTGTGGGCATATCGAACCGCGGTTAAGACTGCCACTGGTTTTTCTCCATATCAACTCGTGCATGGAGTGGAGTCGATATTTCTGGTTGAATGCGAAATTCCTTCATTGAAGCTAGCTGTGGAACTCTTACCAGACACTTCACCTTTGGGGGAGCGTTTGGTTCACCTTGAGCAACTTGATGAGCAGCGTCGAGATGCCTTGGTGGCTCTAGAGGTTAATAAGTGTCGCGTTAAGGTCCAGTATGATAGATCTGTCCATCCAAGAGTATTTAGTGAAGGAGACTTGGTCCTCTTGTGGGATCAACTGAAATAACCCTTGGGGGCAGGGAAGTTTAATCCTATGTGGTGTGGTCCTTACGTGGTTAAGCGTGTGTTAGAGAAGGGTGCCTATGAGTTGGTCGATTACGAAGGAACAGCTTTGGTGGAGCCTAGAAATGGGCTCTATCTTAAAAAATACTATGCATGATCTTTAGCCAAGGCTGCTTGTTGTATATTATTGTACAGCTTTGCATAGTTAGGTCTTTTCCTTATCGTGATCGGGTTTGTGATTAGTTTCCGTTTCTTTTGGCAGATATCAATGGAATCTTCCACCTACATAGGATTTGCGGATGGTGCAAGCCGTCACACTCAACACTCAGCCTCTACTGCTTGGGTGATTTATACTCCTATGGGTCAGGTACTGTCTTCAGGAGGTGTATGTCTACGACCATCTTCCAACAATGTTGCTGAATATAGTGCCATTATTGAGCTTCTACGGGATGCCATTCTACATGGCGTTCTATCTCTTGAGGTACGTCTTGATTCGGAGTAAGTAGTGTCACAGCTCAATGGTTTGTACCATGTTAGAGATTCAATGTTATTGAGAAGGTTCTTACGTGTGAGATTGTTAGAACGATAATTTGACAGTATAACATATATACACATTCCAAGAAATAATAATCAAGTTGCTGACTCATATGCTAACTACGCGTTAGATTGGAATTTGTTTCATTCATAATTAATTAATCACAAACACAATTGTTACACATGTAAATAAATAAACCGATCACCATAAAACGTTTTATATATAAAAAATGTGGTAATACATAGTGTCATGATACAAAAGTGGGGCTTTTTAAGCCACCATCATATAATACACGATAGTACAAAATGAATACACTCCCAGGTGTCTAATCCTGTGGAGGAGGAAGAGGGTTGTGATCATGGAATGTCACTACGGCTCTAGCTAGCCATCAAAATAAACGCACCCATGTGCATGGCACACCCACCACTTGCCACTGCATAGCCTTAGGCAAGTCCTCGACTTGCGCCATGGGAAATCTATGAGTCAGTCTCACAAAGTTGGTATGAATGCTCTAGAGCGTTCGCTCCGCATCCGCACCCGTGATGTCATCTCCTCTTCCCCTCCGTCTATGACGTGGGAAGCCCTTCGGCCGCCGTGGTCCCACATCTGCACACAAATGGTAGATGTCACTATGTATTGTCACGCAAAAACATGTTTTTTGCTTCCATATAATCAAGAAAATACAAAAAAATTAAATAACTCAATTTTTTTTAAAAAGAGTGATGGTTGAGATTCGTTACCTATATCGCCATATGCCGATCCTGGTGGAAATGGCATGTTCATATCCCCCTAAAAATCTATCCCTCCATAGGGGTAGTCATCAATGGCAACAATCTGTCATCACCACCATGGAAAGAGGTCAGCTAGATATGGGTTGGCTACCCTACCACCCCCCAGTCTGTGCATCACATTTGCCCAACGCCGTTGGGCCGGATCTCGAACCCCGTGGAGAGGAACATCCACTCTAGGGCTCAATCCTGGAACACGCTCGAAGAAAAACGTGCTCAGAATACTGCTGAACCCGAAGTTTCATACCCTGCCAGCCTTACACTCATTGAGCTGGTGTTTCATGTTGCTCAGTAGTGTCGTACTCCAGTCATAGACTGTGGGTCTCATGCACTCCACAGCATAGAACATCATAGGCCGCAAGGCCTGGTGGAGGGATGCTACGCCTGCTATCCTGCCTAACGTCAGTAATATGGCCTTTAGGCCCAGCACCTGTATAGCATTGGTAGGGACTTGACTCCCCACCTTGTCAGTGTCTGGAAAATAGTACACGACTATGTACTCATCGATAGTCAGGCCACCCCCTGGCCCACCTCGGGAACGAAGTTTCACCACCTCCCCCTCATCTAGAAAGACCAATGATAAAGTATATGTCCTCCACCTCTATAGTGAGGGACATCCCATCAATCCGGAAGGACTCTGAGTCTAGATCCGAGTAGTCTACCAGCATCTGTAGCAGTCTTGGTTTGGCCCTCAAACCACCAAGACACCAAAACTTGTAGAGTCCGCATGCACGTAGAGCTTGTTGAGCCATTAGGTCAGCCTTACTGCTTCCTCTACTTCACCATGCTCACGCTCTCTCCATTCTAGCACCATCCTGCAAAATAAATTGCAAAATTATCCATTAGTTTACTTGAAAACCTTATGCACGGCCTCATACGCGACTGTTTTGAAAACAGCCACGTATGTACACGGCTTTTAGGCCATTTTCCCCGTATATCCAGCCCTATACGGGGAAAAAACCTCGATATCCACGTGGGCCGCAGCGCATACTTTGGGATGGCTTAAAAACTTCATTTAACCATGAAAATCTATAAAAATTATATCAAAATGCAAGAGGAGAGCATGAGTAAATACCTGGAAGAAACGGTTGTGAATTCCGCCGGCTGGATCTCCGGAATTTGCAGTTGAAAATCAGAGCTCAAATGGGTAAGAGTTTTAAATAATTTATATTTTTTACTATTTATAGAAAAATTTTCAAATATTTGAAATTTTTTACCCCCTTTCCTATAGTTTCAACAGTTTCTAACCATTTTGGACCGTTTTTGACATAATTTGTGATGTAGAAGACCTTTTTCAGTGCCGTTTCAACCGTTGGATTGACCCATTCATGCCAATCTCAGGTATCATGTCTAAACTAACATATAGGTTAGGTTTCGCCACCGCTTGCATTTTGCATGACCTTGTGACCATATCACCATGACCTTAGGTATGAACCCACTCTATTATGTCACGAAACCTTCTTGCTGCTTTGGAAGTGACATGATATGAGTGGTAGAGCTTCACCTTACATGGGTACCCTAGTTAGCACCTTATTTGCATTTGGTGCCCATGCCGATGTTTTGTCCTTTAGGGTGTGGGAGTCCATTGTATAGTACTACCATGACATTTTGCAAAAGCCTCATACTCCTCTTGATATTATGCTGGCCTATTTCCCTTAGGACTCCCTCATGTCAAGTTGTGAATGCATTATCATGAGCTTTTCCTACCTTATTGAGCTTTATGCTGGCTCTCCTGACATTGCGTTTCAGCCATATAGCCTGAGCTTGTCTCATGTCTAGCCATGCAGAGCCATTTTTATATCCTTTGCAGCTTGATTCCCTTTTTACCGGGAGGGGATTTTCCCCTGAGTGTCGATATCCTACACATGTATCCTTGCATTGAGCATAGGTATGTTGCACTGCTTGGAACTAGTTTGTTTTCCCTTATGACACTCGTCTCCTCCTAGTTTGTAACTATAAAGCTAGTTTATTCTTTTTTCAATCTTTTCAAATAACTGAAAAAGTCCAAAAAAAATAAAAAAATCAAAAAGCCGGACAAGGAAAGATGTTATCTATGGTAGCTTTCGAGTCGTGTCTCCTTCGAACAGAGCACTATATATCACATCCATTGGTTGGGTTATAGTTTGACTTTAGGAGCTGTACTCGTTTATCTGAGTTTATCTCCACCGACTGGTTAAGCTTCCAGTCCCTATGGTTCCTCTGTTGATGCCTCCTGTGTCACAGAGATGTCCCGGTTTGTATATTGAGTCTATGTTGCCTTCATTTAGTCACCATATGCCGTTATGCTCTTGTTCGAAGGAAGTTGAAACCTGAGTCGACCATTCCTCAGTTATCTTGACTTTGCATGTCAGCCATTCCCGTTATAGTTACTGGTTCGTGCACCTATGATCGAGTTCTTCCACATTATACATCGTTGCTGTGTACCTCATGTTGGATGATGGGGGATGCCTTAATGCCCTCCTTCCAGTGGATTTCATCCCATCAACTTCAGATCATTTATTCTGGGATTGGAGTCTAGAGTCATTTTGAGTGCCTTGAGACTTGCAGTCATCAGTGGCAGGTTCTCTCACCATCGACAGTTTCTTGGGAATACATCAATGTCCCCTGATCGATGGATCCTTTCAAGTGTTCAACCTCAACACATATATTTACACTTGTTAGTTTGCACTCTAGTACCTTGATTCCCATTTTCATCATTGGTGGGTGATCTTGCGTCTGTTAACGGTATACATTAATGACCGGTAATCAGATGATGGACTACTATGTTTGACCTTGACACCTCTATTCACATAGTAGGACATGTACTCGTAGCGGTTTGGGTAGAAGACTTTCCAGATTGATGGAATCTCTTATATGCTACCTCCTTGATCGTGCTAGTGTTCATGAGATTTCAGCTCTCATGACTTGATTCCAGTGTATGTCAGATATTTCCAGCCATTATGGAGATCTTGATCTATTATATATCTTCAGCAATTTTGGAGATCATGGTCCTTTGTATATCTTCATCATGGAGATTTTGATCTATGTATATTGTATGTGGCGATGACCACATATGTGATATCATATATCATGCCTATTCATGGCCATTGTACTCTTATGTATCCGAGACTGCTATATGTATTTGCAGTTATATGCAGAGTTGTATTATGGTACTATGCTGATTGGGTGGCTGGTCTTCCATTTGGGATCCTTCATCACTCCACTTCTAGGATGGACTTATAATGTATTTCGGCCATTGTATAACCCCTCTGATCTCATACATTAGGGGGCATCTGTTATAACGGATTTCACCACTCTAGGTGAATCACACTTTGTATGGCCTTCCCTTGTCCCGCTGCAGACTCCTTAGCCCCAATGGACCACTTTTTGTCCTTTGATGTTTCCTTGATCATCCCTAAAAACACATGAAAAATGCTATACGCGAATTTTAACCTTATAAGCGCGTACATACGTGGGTTTGAGCCATATAACTGTGTACATCGGGATGTGTAAATAATCCAAATCCTTTTGGAGTTTTCCTTGATATGGATCCGACTCATTTGACTCTTGGCCTTCCATATGCCTTGAGACGCTCGGATTCAACCTTTCAGTACCCCTTTGAAAAGCTATATAAGGAACCCCTTGATACATTGAAGGCATAAGAGAGAATTGAGAGCAACGAAACTATAGTCCATTGTTGCTGGAACTTATGCTTAAGTCTGCATCCCTTTGTCCCTTGGAGCACTTTTTTTTTCTTCCCAAGCTTGCCCTTTGCTTGTGATCTTGCTATCGAGAGATGGAGGATTGAAGTGGTGGAGGCCCAAGTGGGGGATTCAGTTTCTCTAGTTCGCAGACGTGCCGTCAGAGGTTGTATCTTGTAATCTCTGATTTATATTAATAGAAATATCTTTTCCTGTCCAATGATGTGTATTTGAATGAATATTTTATCCATGGGATTATGTCAAATGCTTTTACATTATTGATTATATATGCTAGAATAGATCTAACACCATGATATATAGAATGCTTGTATTGTTTACTTGTTGTTGAGGAAGTAATATAGCAATTCAAGCTGAAGATTGGAAAGTTCAACAGTGATCTACTTCAACTGTCCGCAATAAGGTACGAGGTCTGATCCTTTAGTGTTAGACATTTTATTTCTATTGCATATTGAGAAAGATTGATTTCTGGAGTCAAGCTGTCTGTTGTGGTACCCCAAGCCATAGGAATTTATCTCCATAACAGAATTGCCCTAGTATGTCTTCTCATATTATTAACTACTTTGTTATCGACCGAATACAAATGTTCTCTACCCTTCTCTTCAGGAATTGGATTGGGAAACAAATTGTTTTTAGAACTGTCACCGGTAGAATAATCTTGAGAAAATGGGTTTCCTCGGCCAGCCATGCACTGGCGACCCTCCTTCTAGCACCAAAAACTATTGAGGCCTAGAAAATTGCAGGCAACAACAACAAGGGATTCTCCCCAATAAACGTTCGCAACTAGCCCGTTACTGTTTGGTATGGGGAATCCGTCCGGTTTACGGTCCGGCTACCGTAGGTCAAGTAACCAAAATAAATGGTTTTACCGGTTACGGCCTAGTCCTCCATGTATATTTTTTGTTTTTTAGTTTTAAGTATGAGATACAAATGCCTATCTAAAATGCAGATTGATAGAGAATACAAGGAGCGGTCATAATGTGATGCGCAGGTTCTTACCTCTCGTCTTAACTCTCTCGCATCTAAATCACACACAGTAAGAAAACTAAAACTAACCTAACTAAACTGTCCCTAGGGAGCGAGATTATCATTTAATGAGTAATGTATTAGTGTTCATGCATTAAGAAAAATCACAGGTAGCTGTTCTTTATTTCAAAACACATAAACATGAATAGATAGATGAACAACAAGATAGCTCATTGTTTATGAAAATCATTCATTACTCATAGTGGAAATTCCATAAAATAAACTAGACAACATTCATACAAGAACATAGGTTCAACAAGTTAGAACGATCTCACAGTTAATGGACAAAAGCTAAAAATGAAATAGTTCCCCTTCAACAACATCCATTGCACAACATTTGAACATTCCACCAAAGCTTTCTCCAATAGGCAAAATTGTAATTATCTATTGCAAAAGGAAATAGTTCTTCTTACAACATGTTCTCACAAGTCTAACTAGGAAAAAGTCCCTTAATCCCTCTAACTTTCCTATATTTAAACAAAATAGCAAAACCCTTGGGCTGCCCCCCCCGGGTGACCTTTTGGCTCCCCCAACCATTTAATCTCACAATTTTGTCCTTTTGTGAGTGCTCATGATTCATATAATGCGTTACATTTCGGATTAAGACTTATGAGTACTTCATAAAACGGGACCAACTCGGTAACTAATGAACCTTTTCCAAGCATGTGCCTTTGCTGCTATTGATTATTCGTTGTCTTTTATTTGTCCTTTTTAAGATCCCGTTGATCTCAGAACATCTTTGCCTATAACTTTTCAGCCAACTCCCTTCTGCTTTGTCCTTCTTCACAACCTTAATCATCAAACTGGGTCTGGAGAATCTTCTAAGTCTATCTGCAATTAAAATGAAAAATTCATCGTTAATTCGGACTGCATCTTTTCAAAAAACGTAAGCCATACCAACAGTAAAACTAATCATCAAAAGTGAGGCCCTATACTACGATCTCGTCGCGAAAACCCCAAAATGATAAAAGCATATCAAACCTCCATCGTCCATAAAATAAGGTAAAAACACACACAAAACGACAAGAAAAAACCCTCACCGGTGGGAAAACTAAGAATCGGGCAAATAAAACTCGTCATCAGTGAATGAAAAAACTACAAGTTGGAAGGTTAGTTCACTAAGCTGCCGAAATGGCAGAAAGAAAAAATACTAAGGATCCTAGGTTAGCATAAAACGTCGGTGAAATAAAGCATTAAAAGCTGCCACGCCAGAGATTAGAACAACTATAGCATCGGACCTCGGAACCACTACAACATTGGACAACTAGTTCAAATAGGAGCCGCAATAGCAAAAACTGCATGGACTAAGGGTTCTGCAATAATAGAAAACAATCGGTGAAAATAAAACCATCGACAAAAAATAGAACAACCATGTCGGATGGTTAGTCAGCTCTAGAGCCACAACGACGGGCTTCAAATAGACTACGGCGTCCGCAAAACACAAAACCACCAGTGATTGGAACAACCAGAGACTAATGCCCTGATCAAAAGTCCAACACAGTTCCAATAGCGAAAAGATGAAAATCATTTTAAAAGAAAAACATGGAATCGACAACAATAAGGGCTTCCATCGAAGTGCTCGCAATCTGCCATCCGAAATGGCGGCCACACTAAGGACTTATGCTCCAACGGTGATGAGATGAAAAATGCCGATATTAATATAAAATGAAA
The DNA here is from genome assembly GCA_001517045.1 of Pseudotsuga menziesii. Classification (NCBI taxonomy): domain Eukaryota; kingdom Viridiplantae; phylum Streptophyta; class Pinopsida; order Pinales; family Pinaceae; genus Pseudotsuga; species Pseudotsuga menziesii. Next base: position 67,713 of record LPNX010261272.1, on the reverse strand, counting down.
AATGTGTCGGCAAAAAACAAGGCTTTGGATTAGGCCATTCGTTATTGAGCTTCCGCAACGGTGGCTGCGTAAAAAACTACGGTCCCGATTCACAGTTCGATAAGATTTCGACAGCGAAAAAGAAAATCATCCATAATTCAAAACATTAGCAGACAAGGATAGTCATTCAAATCTCTGAAAATGGTAAACAATTTACCCCAACTCAAACTCAAGATTCAAACTGTAGTAGAAGACAACATAGTTCAGCAATTCAAAACAAATCCAAGCAAGACAAAATTTAAAAGGAGGGTCCAAAATTTAAAAAAATTGGGAAACAGTTGCAGCTGCAACAGTATCACAAGAAGAAAAATCACCTTCAAGAGACATAGAAAAAGATGGCTCTTCAATATTTGCTTCTTCATTTAAGGAGGAAGCATTCGAATGAAAGAGGGCAGCAACAACATAAACTGTATGAGAAACTTCTTCATCATGATCAACTTCATCAGAGAATGTAAAGGCCAAGAAATCTTGAGAAAGAGAACAAGAGGAGATGCTAGGTTCACTCCATGCTTCATCTTCAATTTCCTACAAACCAAAAGCTTTGTTCAAAATTATTCAAAGCTCAAATAAATACTCAGCAGAATTTATGAGATGATATATATTTGGAGACATTCCCCAACACATAATTCCATAATCTCTATCACAATTATTTATCCAATCAATCTTCTCTTCATAAGACTCAGGTTCACTCAATGCACCAATGGAGACATCAAAGAGACATTGCCTCTTCAAGTATGCACTCATCTTTGGCTTCCAATTAGCATAGTTGAAAGGAGATAATAGAGGAACTTTTGAATCCATATATAAGTTGTTGATATGATGTAGTAGATACTCTTTTCAACATACAAAACAAACTAGGAGAAAATCGTGTAAGCTAGACAGGCTCTTCCTCAGAAAGGGATAGGAGACTGGATGCGCTCCTCAACTCTGTAGAACTTGATCAGCCTTGCTGCTATAGAAGATGGCAAGGTTGTACTCCCTGTAGCTCTGATACCATGTAGAAACAATAGATCAATGCTATGATCAATGATGCTAAGAAGAAGCACAGGAAATAGATCTTGCTACTAAGAATTCTCACAAGCATACACAGGAAAAATAGAGAGAAAAAAAGAGACCGAATCACATGAATGAAGAGATGAATATTGGTGTGTATCCTTCCATTGAATAATGATGAATAATAGTGTACATAAATAGTACATACCTCATAGGAAAATCGAATTGTATGGAAACAAATAATAAAGCTCAAAAAGGATGACTTACCAAAATATAGCAAACCCCCATAGGTGGCTAAAGCACTTCCCAAATCTATCAAGGACCTCATGAGTTGGAAAAATCTTGAGTGAGTTGTCAAGGAGATGGAAAAAAACATGCTAATCCTAGAAAATGGAGAAAAACTAATGGAGGATGGGTTGGAAACAAAAGCTCCTAGTTTCCTAGTTGACTAGCTTTTATCTTATCCATAGAAAAGCAGGAAAAGTAGAAAAAGCAGAATAAAGCAGAATCTGTTGTAAAGTCCTGAATACTAATTCTGGATGGTCAAAAGGTGGTCAAGATCAAACCAGAATTAGAAATAAATCATTCCTAGGATATAGATGGCATGTATTGACTTTAAGGTGCAAGTGGATGCCAACTAATTAAGCTAGTGGGTGAATAATTAATCAAATAATGATTAATTATTTTATCCTAAGTTGTGAGTGGGCTTAGTATTTTCCAATAGTAATGTCCCCAAAATTTGAAAATAAAAAAAGTTCATTAGGATAGTCATTTACTACCCGAGATGGACATTATTTAACACTGCGAAATGTGAGGTACTTTGTTTGTTGTGCTAAATGTCTTAAGTTGTTCTTACGTCCTTCTTTCATATTTTCAGATGTGGTTATTGATGTAATACTTATGTTGTCATGATATTGATTACTATATTTATCTATAGTTATGCATCTATATGTATGTTAGTTGTTTGAATACGTATTCATTGGTTATAAATTTCGATTACTGTTGTATAAACAATTCTAACTTAACTTGTTATTGAAAATGGGGTGGAATGGCGGGACTTGTTTCACTTGTAAACACCTGAGAGGTAACTGTTTTATACTTGTCACTTCGGGGATTACTTAGTTCTTAATGCCTATTATGCATCATAGAATAATTTCTAGTAGTTGATAACTTTTTAATACTTCAAAGTTTTCAATAAAAAAAGACATTCTTTGGTAGAGTAACATTCAAGTCTTCCTTTATATATGACCTAAATGGATATTATTGGCCACCTAGAACTTGTTTCAATGACTAAGAATAATTTACATCTCGGAAATTGACTATAGGTATTGAACTTTGGTGCATTTTTTGGGAATTTACCTTACATTTTTATAGTTGATATATGCTACAAAGCTTTGATTTAATAGAAACTTACCAAACACATAAAGCATCTATTAATCTTTGCAAAAGTAGTGGCCCTTGGAAGATGACTTCACAGAGAGCACGGATGTGCTCTATAACCTAATATGGGGGAGATGTTGTCACATAATGTAACGTAACATTACCAAATTTTTTAAAAAAGTACTTAAAAAATCCTCTCAATTCATAAAATAAAAAAGAATTAAAAAAACTATGTTAACTTATAAAATAAAAAATATATAACTAACATAGGTCCATATTAAACCCCACATAGAGGATCAAATTTTTTGAGGTGTAAATTATTATAGAATACCACTTTCATTGGCATAAGTATCCCCCCATGGTGGATGCTTAAGGAGTTGATGCAATTGGGCAATTGGTTGTCTTGGTTATTTGGTATTGTACTTAAAGAAAGATATAAGTATCTTTCTAATTAATGATTATGATGATAATGGTGGTTAATGTCAATGAAATTAATTTTGTTTATGGGACCTTAAGATACAAGAAATGAATTATTTAGGTTTCTTTATTCAACAAGTCAATAAATTATAGATGCAATTTTAATGGAATGAAGACCCCTAGGAAATGGTATTCATTCCTTTTTCTGTATCATTTTACAAACTTTTTCTCTTTCATTTATTAATAGAATTTGGGTTTTGTCATATTATTTCTTCTCTACAATATATTTTTTTGTTTCCATTTATATTTTCCCCTTTGCTTTGTTCTCTACATAATACAAATTATTGTGTTTCCATTTATGTTTTCCCCTTTTCTTTGTTTTGTACATAATCCAAACTAGTGGTAATTGAGTGATTACTCTTTGTTATTTATATGTGATATTGTTAATGACAAGGACAGGGTAAAGAGAGTCAGGTTAAAATAATTTAGATTACAGAATGCCACTTTCACTAACCTAAGTATCCCTCGATGGTGGAAGAAAAGAGAGATAATATCACATGAGATCTTAACAAGTTGTTTTTTGAGGAACCCCTCAAGTGATAGAGGAACGAGTTGAGGGATAATTTTGTTCAAATCTTTAAAAAATTACCAACTATGGAAGAGACACTAGAATAAGTAGTCATTTCATTGGTGTGACACCCTTCAAGGTACAACTTAATTTTTCCATTCCTTTATTTGATGGTCAAATAAATGCAAATTATTTGTAGAAGTGGTTAAATATGCTATATGGTTAATACTTTGTTCAAAAATAAAAATAAGAATTGACAATTAAAATATTACCTATGCACTCAAGTCCCTCTTCAATGTCAAAGATTAGTGTGATAGCTACTTGGAAAGACATTTTGGAGACTCAATTTTTAAAATTTAGGACATAACCCACTTTAGAATCTTTTGTTAATGCCCACAAGGAAAAAATATACCTTGTTGGAAAGTGTGATGAATGATACACAATAAGGATTAATTTTCAGATAGGAGATACCAAAAGGTGCATGGGTACACCAATATCTTCCATACCTTGTCCTCAAGTTTTGGTATTTGAGAATCCAAGTAGCACTTGGATTTCAAAACCATAATGTCCTATATAAATACATCCAAACATAAATGGAGTTCTTGGGCATAACCTCATTAAAAGCCACTTATAGATATGTAGTAAAATATGAGTAAATATTTATGTAGAAGAAAAAGTTGGAGTTTAGGTTTATGAATATTACGTAGTAAAAGCATGGTAACAAAGGTTGTGCATGCATTTTAGTGAAGTTAGGAAAAATTGCCCCACTTCATTAATATGCACATCCAATATTCATTTCTTGTCCAATTTGAGTGATTCAAATCGGACTATGTTTATTTTATAATTTTCCATAATTATTTTGATGGTGTAATTCTCAACATTTATATACATTCATAATTTGAATTTGAGGCTTTAAATTTTATTCTTCGAATTTCCTCAGGATGAATAATTTTTCTTTTTCATGCATTTTTGTCAAATTTGTGTAAAATTGAGAAAAGTAGGTTAAGAATTTTGTAATCATGTCTTAGTCCAAAGTTCATATGTGGGTGTACTTTTTTTTACCTAGAGTGTACTTTGTAATCATGTCTTAGTCTCATGTCTTAGTCCAATGGTATCTAGATTTTCTAAGATTGAGGTCTACCCCCCACTCCATATCTCCATATTTGGTCTCTATCCTACATATTGCTCCTCTCCCAATTACGTTATATGAATATATTTAAAACTATGTCAAATCAAACTTTGCTTTGAAGAAAATAAGCGTTGCTTACAATTTAAAGAGTTGATGCAATTGGTTGTTATGGTTTCGGTTGTTATTGTACTTAAAATAGAAAATGTCTTTCTAAGTGGATGATGATGGTGGTTAATGTTTATGAGACTACTTTGGTTTATCGATCTTGAGATAAAAGAAAAGAATGATTTGATCTGCTTTGTTGAACAAGTTTATAAATTATAAATATAATCTGAATAGAATAAAATTCTTCAATTACCAGTATGATGCCATATTAATAGCTCAATTTTAGCGGATATTATGCATCCATGTAATAATTTCTAGTCGTTGACAACTTTTTAAGTACTTCAAAGTTTTCAACATAAAAACTCTTTGGTAGAGTAACTGTCAAGTGTTCCTCTATATATGACCTAAATGGATATAGTGGCCACCTAGAACTTGTTTCAATTACTAAGAATGATTTTACAGCTTGGAAATTTGACTACAGGTCTTGAACTTTTGGTGTATTTTTTGGAATTTACCTTACATTTTTGTACTTGATGTAGGCCACAAAGATTTGATTTAGTGACTTACCAAACACATAAAGCTTCTATTAATCTTTGCAAAAGTAGTTGTCCCTAGAATTTGATTGCATCGAGAGTACCAATGTACTCTACAACCCAACATGGGGGAGATGTTGTCATATAATGTAATGTAACATTGCCAAAGATTTAGAAAAATTACTTGAAAAAATCATGTCAATTCATAAAATAAAAAAAAATTTAAAAAATCTATGTCGACTTATAAAATAAAAAATTAAAACTAACATAGGTCGATTTTAAACCCGACCAAGAGGATCAAATTTGTTGAGGTGTAAATTTTTCTTAATGTGTAAAAAATTTACACCCCAGGAAATTGGATCCATCTTAGTGCTTGATATACCTAGGATTAAGATGGATATATGTTGGTATATCAACTAGCCATTTCTTCATTACTTTTTCCAAATCATTTCCTAGGGTTAGGGTTTTTTCATATTAAAGGATCATAGTTTATGTTAAAATGAATTTTTGGCCTCTTGTACTGTACTTATATGAATGCACATCACCAACACATATATAGTCAAAGATAAGCTACCACCAAACTAGCTAGTTTGTATTTATTTTCATTTTACAATCTTTTTCTATTTTATTGATTAATAAAAATTAGTTTTTGTCATATTTTATCCTCTCTACAATATATTTTTGTGTTTCCATTTATATTTTTCGCTTTGTTCTATTCTCTACATAATCCAAATTAGTGGTGATTGAGTGATTACTCATCGTTATTTCTATGTGATCTTGTTAATGACAATGTTAGGGTAAGGAGAGTCTGGTCAAACTATTTTATATTACAGAATACCACTTTCATTGGCCTAAGTATCCCTCCATGGTGGATACTTAAGGATTTGATGCAATTGTTTGTCTTGGTTAGTTGGTATTGTAATTAAAGAAAGATAGATTTATCTTTATAATTAGTGATTATGATGATAATGGTGGTTAAGATCAATGGAATTACTTTTGTGTATGGGACCTTAAGATAAAATAAAGGAACTATTGGGTTTTCTTTATCGAAGAAATATATAAATTATAGATGCAATTTTAATGGAATAAAATTGTTCACTTGCAAATATGATACCAAATTAATGGCTCAATCTTAATGACTATAATGTATCCATGGAATAATTGCTAGCCGATGTAGGTAACTTTTCGAGAACTTTAAAGTTTTCAACAAAAAATTCTTTTGTAGAGTAACATTCAACTGTTCCTCTATATATGACCTAAATGGATATTAATGGCCACCTATAACTTGGAACTTGTTTCAATGACTAAGAATGGTGTCACATCTTGACAATTTCACTACAGGTCTTGAACTTTTGGTGAATTTTTGGGGAAGTTACCTTACATTTTTACACTTGTTATAGGTCACAAATATTTCATTGAGTGGCTTACCAAACACATTAAGCATCTATTATTCTTTGCAAGAGTAGTGTCCCTTGGAAGTTGATTGCATAGAGAGTAGCGAGGCGCTCTAAAACCTTATATGGGGAATATGTTGTCATGTAATGTAACATAACGTGTAATGTCCCCAAAATTTGAAAATAAAAAAAAAGTTCATTAGGATGGTCATTTACTACTTGAGATGGACATTATTTAACTCTATGAAATGTGTTGTACTTTGTTTGTTGTGCTAAATGTCTTAAGTTGTTCTTACGTCCTTCTTTCATATTTTCAAATGTGGTTATTGATGTAATACTTAAGTTGTCGTGATGTTGATTTCTATATTTATCTATGGTTATGCATCAATATTTATGTTAGTTGTTTGAGTGCATATTCATTGGTTATAAATTTCAATTACTGTTGTATAAACACTGCTAACTTAACTTGTTATTGAAAAGGGGTGGAGTGGTGGGATTTGTTTCCCTTGTAAACACCTGATAGGTAACTGTTTTATACTTGTCACTTTGGGGATTACTTAGTTCTTACAAACTAAAGCATTTATTTCCTTGTCATGTGTAGGTGCACTTGATGATGAAAACCTCTTAGAGAAATTAAATAAGACGTACTGTCGTTCATCACTAGCGCTCAGCTTGGGTGATGAGGGACTTACAGTCCTATCCTAGTGATTACTATCACTGTTGTTAGTTATTATTTATATGAGGCTAGCTGTTTCACTAACCTATGTTGTACGGTTTACCATCATGGTTATTACGGACTTTACGATAGTGTTGTAATTACTACTACATCTATCCTTTACGTGGTACACATTTTATATGGTATTAACACTTGGTATCTTGGTTTATGTATTGATATGGTCTTGGTGTATTAATTTAAACTTTGTAATAGCCCTTCCATGGCATATTTCATATGCCATGGACTATGGATAAACCTTATGCATTCGATACTCATATTGGAAAATATGGAATGCACGTTGGTTGGGCATGGTTTAATTATTGACATGAACTATACACTATGGAAATCGAATTATGTTAATGGAGGCTAGGATGGTGACATTAATGCACATCGGAATGCATGGGCCTCAAGCTTAGGGCTTGGGCTCTCGCATTGGTTTGGGTCATTTTCAGTGAGGTTTCATGAGATCTGCCTCTGCAATGTGTGTTGGAGTGGAGCTTGGAAGGTTGGCTATGGTGGAAGGTACGTATTCCACAGTACTAGTTTAACAACGTTGTTTTGTTGGTTCAGTTTGGGTTCAAATTGTACTCCTTATCATGGATTTCTTCTGTGTTTGCAGGGTGCAGGGTTTGAAGAGACAAGATCGTGGGTCGTTCTGAGGAAATGCCATACCCTTTACGGGTAAGCCCTACTGTACAAGTTTAAAACTTGTCCCCCTCTTGCATGGTTGTTGTGATAGAGTTTAAAACTTGTCATGAGTTTGAATGTTTGGTTCTTTTTTTAATGGCTACGTTTTGGGAAAGGGACTATCTGTATAATGAAAATGTAAGGCATCAAGGATGCATGTAATGACTTGGGGTTTTGTTGTGGTTTAGTGCCTTTAGGATGGGACTATTGTATTTGGTTTTTATGAATGAAAACTTTGTGTAGCAATGTGGCTTGGGAAGACTTGACAGGATCTGTGTATTGTAATTTTGGTTAAGTTCTTGGTAATGGTGGCAGCACCATTGCTTGCAATGGTGCAAGGATGAGATTATATGACTATGTAGTTCCTTATTGGATTTTATAATGGTTATGTATATATATATATACAACATTTGCATACTGTTCAATTTTGTGGTTATGAATCTTATTCATTGGCATTGGTTAGACTCTGTGTGAAATCGTAAATCTTGTTTAAATTTTTTATATGGATTCGTTAAATATGATGTTTGGCTTTTGGAGCCATGTCGTAGTTGGTAATGGTGTTTCCCGCCATTAGAGATGCGACTGTGTGTTAAATGACTTATCATTTTTATATGTTGATTCATGGTTAATGAATAATCTATGTATAAGAATCGTGACTGTGGATGTAACCCTTCCCTAGGTGTCATTGCTATTTGCATAGCATTGACAGGGTTGATATAGGGTTTAAATGCTTTGTTTTAAGTAACGGGTTGAGGCCCATGAAACATAGTTATTGCTTGTATTTTTATTTGGGTCCGTTGACCTCTGTGTAGAGATTAGATATATTTGATTTATGGTCCATGTATTTATAGTAGCATGGTTTTAATAGTTGAAATGCTACAATGTGTGGTAGAGATAATAACAAATCCTATAGGATTTGATATGGTAACTTGTGAATAAAAATACTCAGCATGAATTGATCCTGGGTTGCTATGGTTGTAAATGTTTATAAATGTATGGGTTTGTTTTGGGCATAAAGCCTATAGGAATTGATCCTGCAACCTCTTTGTATTTATGCAACATTTTTATAAGAGAGATGTGCATAGCATTATGGTTGAATTATTATGAATCGATCCTGTGATCTATTGTTTATTTATGCTATGTTGTTAATGGGTGTTGGGCATAACGATGGGGTTGATTTTATTATGACTGAGATGGATGTCTGTTGATTATGTGGTTTAGTTATATACTTTAGACCATTAGATGGTCTCAATATCTTGACTTTAGATTCAATTTAAAGTTTATCTTTGAATATGGAATAATGCGATTTTAATGTTGTTTAGATAGATTATAGCTTCATACCATTAGAGGTCTCAATCGCTTGACTATTTGGCATTTTAATTTGTTATTTGATTTTAATTCTGTTTATACTTAATAATGGAAATGATTTGTTTCTTAGGTTATTTTTTACTATACTTTAATTAACTGTATATTATAATTATGTTTTGTTTATAGATTAACCTTAATTAGTCTTTTACTCCTAAGTATAGTTCTACTGGCAATATGAAATATGCAAGTAGAGGTCATAGGTAAATATACATATAGACTCTGTATAGAGTAATTTCTAGGTTTTAGGATCAAAACAAAGTTTAAGCTATGAAATAAATGCAGAGCTAAGTATAGAAGAAATAGCCCTAAATAATTCTTAGGAAGGAATTAATTTACATACATAGGGTTTAGAATTAAAAACACAAACTCTTAAACATTCTGGACAGACATAGGGTTTATAAAAATGTAAACCCTTAAATATTTTGACAAAAAATAATTACAAACATAGGGTTAGAATATAAAATGAACACTTGAATATTCTAACACGAATTATACTAGATAATGGAACAGAAAATCAAGAACCTCATACCTACAAGGTGAAGCTTATTTCAATGGCAACCTGCACACTCAATTACCCAGAATTAACAAATCTCAGGCAGATCTGACCTCTGTATAGATAATCAAATCACTTGGGAGCTACCATGTTCCACCCAACCATTACCCAAAACCATTCCTAGTTTTAGTCTGGATCCGCCCAAGCTGGTTCCAACATGCAAGTAGCTTAGAGCTCCAAATTTTGGGTAAGGCTTCCCTAACTGGGATATCAAGTTTGAATCATTTCTCCTTTTTCCTCTTAGGAAATTGTTCTCCAAGAGCTCTCTTGAGAATAATCAGGCAGAATAATGATTCCAAAAAGATGGAAGAGATCCCCAAGCCTCTCTTTGGCTTGGGTCTTTATAGCCAGACTTTTCAGTCAAAGGGGAAGTTAGGCCAATAATCATTTGATTTCTTGATTTAACCCTTTTATTTAATTTAGGTACTTTTTAATATTTAACTTAGGAACTTTTAACTAGTTCTTATTTGGACTTTTGTAGGTATTATACTATTTAATTATTTTTAAGTAATAATAATAATAAATGGAGCCTTTCCTTATTTCTTATATTATTAATATTATTACTATGCTTACTCTTTATACATACCATGTATAAAATATAAATATAAATATTATTTTTCAACACTTGTCTTTAGGTATCATATATTATGATCCCTAAACTTATGACACTTTCTTCATTAAGGCCATCAGGTTGGTGGTTAGGTCTACTAGGATAGGAAGCTCTAAACATCCTTGCATGTTGGATTCCCTCGTACAACATTGTAGTTCTTTAGTACTTGATGAGATACAGAAATTCAAGATTTCATTTAATCACTTGTAAATAAGTCAGATAAGATCAATATTTTACTTGAGTTGTTTTCACTCGAAATCATTAATTCTTTTCAGTAACTCCTAGCCCTTATCCAGAGCCCATACTCAACGCTAAAAACATGGAGTTACAAACTTAGTGCAATTTTAGAGCTCCTTGCTCAACACTAAGGATAGGATGTACTTGTAGGATACACCTAGGGATACAATGGCCAAGGATCTGATGTTCATAGGTTAAGCTCAACATCAACTTGGAAGGCTCGAAGGATTATGCCCAACACTTCGAATTTATCTTTTCATGTGTTCCAGAGCTTCACGATCAACACAAATGTCTCAAAACTCATGTGATCCATGTTAAACTAGTAGCAACAAGGAAGGTCTTCTTGCATGCATGTGTTCTTGCATGTAGAAGACTTAAAATAGGAAATCAATTGTATTTAATTTTCTTTTCCTAAGTTTAATTGGAAAATAAATTAAAGTGATCTAAATTAAATTTAGTGAACCACTAGTTAGAGTGAAAGTGAAATTAGGGTTTTTGCTTTACCACTAGTTAAAGTGAAAGTGAAATTAGGGTTTTCTCTTTACCTAAAGTTATAAAAGAGAGATCAATTGGTGGAGAGAACACACACACTTGTATTCTGACAAAGACAGGATACAGGCAAGGAGAGAAAGATAGACAGAGGATTTAGCCGAGAAGACAGAGGAGCGAGCAACAGGATCATCGAGCTCCATACAGCTAGGCCATACACTCACACAGGAGGGTGTTGAGGTTTAGCTAGGATTTTCCTAGTGATTCTGTCGGGTACTATATTCACCAGGTTTGGGTGAATTTGCAGTGATTGTAAAAGTTCCATATTTTCTCATAATAAAATCTATATCTGACTGCTGCACCAGTTTTCCCATCATTGGTTTTTCTGGGGGTTTCCATACCCAAAATAATAGTGTCAATATCATGATGTGATGTTGTTATTTATTTCTCAGTTTTATATTCCGCTGCATATTGTAAAAGATATTCATGTGTGGTTATGAGTTGATATTTTGCATGCACTATTTAGCCCTAGTTGAATATTAAAGGAAAATTTACATGGTATCAGAGCTCTGGTGAGCTAAAGCTGAGAGATTTGTAGCAGCATTGATAGATCAGGGGAAGATCTATAGGAAGACACAAACCTAGACTTCCAGATCTAGGGTTTGACAGGTACACTTCACTATGGCCATGTAGTTGAGAGTTGAGGATAGACTCCAGGGTGCTCAGAACTTTCCTACATGGAAAGAAAGGATCAAAATGATCCTGGACATCAGTGATGTAGAGGAGCACATTGAATCCATGAAGGTTGCACCCACAAATCCGACATATTTAGCACCTTGGAAGAAGATTGATTCCAGAGCCATGCTGATTATCATGGATGGAGTGAAGGACCATATAGTCCCTCACCTTTCTAGTAAGAAGACCACAACAGAGATGTGGACGGATTTGGAGAGTCTGTACCAAAGCAATAACGAGAACCGAAATATGGTGTTGTAAGAGAGGATGTGCAACACCAAGATGGCCAAGGGAGAAGGAGTGGTGCCTTATCTCACGAGGCTCACACAGATCAGGGATGAGCTTGGAGCTATTGGCTCTAAGACAGTGGATGAGGAGCTAGTTCGAATAGCCCTCAATGGCTTCTCTAAGCCATGGGACACCTTTTTCAAAGGTGTTGTGGCTAGCGAGAAGATCCTTGATTGGTAGAGACTATGGGATGAATTTGTGTAGGAGGAGACCCACATGGGTCAAGGATCAGGCTCACTTAGCAGTGCCCCAAATATTGTGGATGAGGAGGCTCTATCCCTTATAGGGAAGAGCAAGGGGAAGACAAAGAGGAAGAAGGATGGTAAGAAGAACCTTGATGTGTCAAAGGTCAAGTGTTTTATCTACCACAAGCAAGGAAAATTTACCTCCCAGTTCCCAGATAGGAAGAAGAAGAGTAACACTCAAATGGCTGGATCTGTAGAGGTGGATGAGTTCAGGAGGAACTTCAACGAGGAGTTCTGTTTGATATTTTACATGGAAAGCACCACAGGGAGCAGCATATGGTACATTGATGGTGGAGCATCTAGTCACATGAATGGACAGAAGAGATTCTTCAAGGACTTGCAGGAGGGTGGAATAGGGATCCACATTGAGCTGGGTGATGATGTACGGTATCAGGCATAAGGAGTTGGCACTGTTTCATTTGAGAGGGAGTCTGGAAAACCCCTAAGTTTTGCTGATGTGTTATATGTTCCAGGACTGACCAAGAACCTTATATCATTCTCCACTCTGGAGGACAAGGGATATCAGGTGAAGTTCTGTGACCATAGAGTGTATATCAGGCCCAAGGGGTCTAATAGGAGCTTGGATCGGGTGATTGGTAGAAGGAGCAAGAAAGTGTACATATTACACTTTGAGCCTACAAATGCTCTAGTCAGTAGCAGCAACAATGGTCAAGGTGATTTGTGGCATAGGAGGATGGCACACTTACACCATGGAGCACTGAAGCATTTGAGACAGGTAGTCATTGGAGTTCCTCAGGTACAGGAGGAAAATCATAACCACTACAAGGGTTATGTTTTGGGGAAGAACATCAGGAAGCATTTCCCACAGAGTGAGCACAAGTCTAAGGAGCCATTCGAATTGGTGCATTCGGATGTATGCAGACCTATGAGTGTCCATTCATTCAGTGGTTACAGTTACTGCGTAACCTTTATTGATGACTATTCTAAGAAAACATGGATCTATTTCCTGAAGGCCAAGTTAGAGGTATTTGAGAGGTTCCGAGAGTTCAAGACTCTTGTGGAGAACCAAACAGGAAAGAATATTCAAGTGTTGAGGACAGAAAATAGGGGTGAGTACACTTCCAATGAGTTCATGGAGTATTATTTGGCTGAGGGGATCAAGAAGGAGCACACTATGCCCCATACCCCACAACATAATGGAGTTGCAAAGAGGAAGAATAGGACTATGGTTGGAGCAACCAAGGCCATGCCATTTGATCAGGGATTACCACTATTCCTCTGGGCTGAGGCATATAGGACTGCAGTATACATTCAGAATAGGTGTCCCCACATAGCCTTGGGGAGGAAGACACCAGAGGAGGTCTTCACAGGCACTAGGACAGATGTGAGTCACATTTTCATATTTAGTAGTGTCTGCTATTGTCATGTTCAGGATGACAATAGGAAGAAGCTAGACCCTTCTGGAGAGAAGGGGTTACTTATTGGTTACAGCGAAATTTCGAAGGCATATAGAGTTTACATTCCTACTCGTAGGAGCATCATTGTGAGAAGGGATGTCTAGTTCGATGAGGACAGGGCCTTGTGGAGATCTCTGGATTTACTAGTAGAGCAACAGCCAACACAGGAGTCGGGAGTCAAGTTGGAGGAGCGAGATGTACAGGTACAGGTACAGACACAGAGCACATGTTTTAATGGTCATAGGGAGTCAGGTGGACAGGATCCTTCAGTCATTGAATTGAAGGATGAGCTACAGCAGGATTTAGATATCCAACAGCCGTAGTAGGTTGACACTAGACCAAGGCCTAAATGGTTTAGATCCACAGTGCAGGATTCCATGTAGGTAGATCCTCCACAGAGATATTTTAGACGGAGTGTACCACCAGAGAGGCTTAGTTATATGGCATTGATGACAGAGTTGATTAAATTTGAACCTTCCAGCTTTGGGGAGGATGCACAACATGATGTGTGGCAGGAAGCTATGGTTGAGGATTATGACTCCATTATGAAAAACCAAGTATGGGAGGTTGTGCCGAGGCCACAAGGGAAAAAGGTGGTGGGATCCAGATGGATCTACAAGGTGAAGCATGCAACAAATGAAAGCATGGAGAAGTACGCATGATTCATGGAAAATAGGTCTTCACAAAAGGAGGGTATTTATTATGAGGAGACCTTTGCCCCTGTTGCCAGGTATTCTTCCATTTAGACCATTATATCACTAGCAGCTGAGATGGGTTGGTGTGTCCATCAAATGGACGTCAAGACTACCTTCCTCAATGGAGTGATAGAGGAGGAGGTGTGTATTGAGAAGCCAGAGGGGTTTTATGTGGAGAACAGGTAGATGCATGTATGAAGATTGCATCAAGCTCTTTATGGGATCAAGAAGGCACCTCGAGCATGGTACTCGAGGATTGACAACTATCTACGGGAGATAGGATTTCAGTGGAGTGAGGCTGACCACAACCTGTACTTTTTGATAGGTGATGTTCCTCTCATATTGGTATTATATGTGGATGATCTTATTTTGATAGGAGATGAGAGGCTGATTGGAGACTGCAAGTCCAACCTTGCAGTGGAGTTTGAGATGAAAGACCCTTGGTTGATGCATTACTTTTTGGGCTTGGAGGTTTGGCAGAGAGATGGATGCTTCTTCATTGGAAAGGGGAAGTATGCAGTAGAGATCCTAAAGATATTTAGGATGGAGGACTGCAACCCTATGGCCATACTTCTAGTTTCCAACTAGAGGAATATTGATGCATCAAGATCAGATGGATTTTATCCTACCTTATATTGTTAGCTTATCAGATTGCTTATGTATCTTGTCAACACTCGACCAGACATCGGATTTGCAGTTAACTCTTTGAGTCAGTTCATGGTGGACCCTTGGAGAGTGCATTGGACAGCTGTGAAGAACATACTTCACTACATTAGAGGTACACTGGAGTATGGATTGGTTTATGAGCGTAGGGGGAGTGTACATTTAGTAGGTTTCAGAGATGCTGATTGGGAAGGATGTGTAGAGGACCAAAAGAGTACTTTAGGCTATTTTTTTAGCATTGGATTAGGGGTTGTCTCTTGGTTCAATAGGAAGCAATAGTTAGTTTCATTGAGCTCAGCAGAGGCTGAGTACATGGAAGCTAGCATGGCTACTTGTGAGGGTATGTGGCTGAGGAAGTTACTTGCAGGGTTGTTCGAGTGTGAGCTATAGGATACAATAGTTCACTGTGACAATCAAAGTGGCATTAGGCTATCCGAGAATCCAGTGTTCCATGACCAGAGCAAACACATAGACATCAGATACCACTTCTTGAGAGATTATGTTCAGAGGGGAACGATTTGGTTGGAGTACATACAGACAGATGAGTAGGTGGCAAAAATTTTCACCAAGACACTTTGCAGATAGAGTTTTGTGAAGTTCAGGGATAAGTTGGGTTTTGTCACATGCCCCAATTTGCAAAAACAATTTTATAATATTTGAGGAACATTGTGTCAAATTTTATGCTACGTTGTAATTGATGACTCAGTGGGGTCAAGAATATTTAATGTAATTTCAGAATATTTTATTTATAAATAAATAAATGAGGAGACAACAACTTAGGGAAGCTGTTAAAAGAGTGTTTACTAGTTAATTGGTGGAGGATACTGGGTGGAGAGCAAACTAACAAGTGGCAGCATCCTCAAACCACTTCCAACAATTGCAGGCAGCAACTTCCCTATATTTGTGGTCATGATTCCCCAAGAAAGCGGAATCAGAGCAGGTGGATCAGTTAATGAAAACTGACCCAGAAGACGTAGGCATCTCTATAAAATTTCCCATTGAAGAGAGCCGAGGTTGCTCAGTCTAGAGAAGTGACCATTCAGGGTGAATGAATTTAATCAAGAGAAATTCAATGGAGGGGAGTCTGGAGTGTGTTTGAGGGGTTAACTGCTGAGATTGATCTAGTTGCAGCTTCTAAGCTGAAGATCATACTGTTGAGAGAAAAATTTGATTACTGAGGTAATTGGACCAGTCAAGTGACAGAGGTTTTATAGTTGCATTCTCCACCCATTTCTCAGCCAAGAAGAACAGGAACAAGCTCGGGGGTCCTGAGGAAGCGTTGTTTGAGTGCTCTCCAGGAGTTTGGTTGGGAGGAACAACCTCCTTAAGCTATTGTCGTCTTGTCCTCAATAGGTTCTATTTTATTTTACTGTCTTTAGTTAAGTAATTCATAGTTTATCTATTAAGGGCATGTTAGTATTTTTAGGGTTTATGAATGAAAAGTAACTGTGTAATGTTAGATTCAGTAAAATTATAGATTATAGTAGAAATAGAAATGATTATGTAAATAGTGAAACATATAGAATTAAAATCTCCAAGCTGTGTTTTTCCACACCTGAACTCAAGTCGTACTCTAGCACAGTTGGATTTCTTAGGTAAATGAAATGATTCTTTTACTTTGAATGATATCAATAAATAGATTTTATTTCATTGTTTATAAATTTCACTAAATAGCGGTGCTAGGTATTGTCTGCATTTATTTACTTCAGCCAACTAAATAGAAAAATAGGTATAAAAGAAAATAGTAAATATTATTATTATTCCAGTATTAGTATACTGATAAAAACACAGATATTATAGTTAACATAAGTAAAGTAAGTAAATTAACTTTTAAAAACCATTTGAAAAGGAAATAGTAAAAAAGTTTATAAACATTAACATTACAGACCAGTGTGTGCTTTATCCAGGACCAAAGGATTCTTTTATAATCCTCTTTTACATTACAAAATTACAAAAATTTAGTGAAAGTCAATAGTACCCTAGTTTCAAGTAGTTTGTACTAAACCCTAAGTATTCTCTTAACTAAAAACTAGAAGCAAAAACTGTAAAATTTATTTAGGATTTCTTATTTTACAGAGCTAGTATCAAACTTATAACTGTAAGTCATTTCATCATTCATTATTCTATTTTTAAAAATAGAGTCAAGGATACTATAAGTAGAAACAAGGGTTTCATAAACCGTATGGTTTTACAGTAACTCTTTTTAACCCTTAAAAGTCGAGTTCTAGAAATTAAACAATATCTCTTAAACAGAGCTTTAAAATTTATTACAATACAGAATATTAATAAATACAATACAGATGTAAGTCATGAACAAAATAAACCAATAATAGTTAACCATTCATATAAATAAATCCTTAATCAAAGGTAGGCTTATAGCCTGTAGAATAGAAGGGTCGAAACCCAAGCTTGCTAATAAAACCAAATATACAAAAGTATTTTATATTAAACTGTAACGAGATACTTTACTGACAGTATAAGTAAAACCCAGTTCATTCTATAACTTGACTATTTCCACAGTCTTCTTTTCTTTAAATTTAAATGTAAAAAGAAAACTGAAGCAAACGAGACAGAGATCACTTGACATCTCTGAGTACAGAGGAGGTTCTTTATAATCTTAAACAACAACATTACATCACTTAAGCCGTAAGGATGAAACTGCTTAACCAAAACCACATATACATCATGGCTTCAAGAGCCTGTGTTACACAGGGAAGTATCACAAGGGTTTTCAAATAAAACATGGGTAATGATCAACAAACTAAAAATCATAACCAACAGAGATTCCAAAGCCATGTTTCAAATCATAGGAACCTTCATCCAACAACCCAAACCGCAAGTAGGGAGAACCCACAACGAGACCGGGGCTTACCAGTTGGAAGCCCATGAAGTTAACTGATGCACAAGCTTGCATTCCACTCAAGGATGGAGCTGATAGCAGGAGCCTGCAAGAACATAAATCCAAACAATATTTAAAACTCTATTCATAAATTATTAAAACCCTAACTTAATAAATCTTTTGACAAAAGGAATTCGAGTAGAGGAAAAGTGTATACCTGTCAATAAAGAAGAAATTGGAGCCGAGAAAAAACCCTCACCCAGCTCGAATGCACTAAACCGAGAAGCAAGAAAACCCTTAATCCAACTCCGCGACAGAGACAACAAAGAGACAGTCTCAAGTTTCATGATGCCAAGGCAAGGAACGAGCAGTCACAAGGGTAAAACCATTTACAGGCTTCGAGCCTCTTGAAGAAGCCTTTAACCACTCACACAGTGATTTCTTTACTCACAAGAGAAATCGAAACACAAACTACGATACCAAAAACCACCTTGCAAAGTAATGCAGGCTACAGTGCCAAATAATAAGGAAGTTACAGGCCTCTCATGGCCGCAAGGACTCACAGCGCAACCTGCAGGAGGAAAAACCCTCGGAGAAAAATGCAAAGGAGTAGGGTTACAATCGGTTTTAGTCAACCAATGCATAGAGGAGGCTTGTCCACCTGCCCTTCCAAAAATCTCACCAAGAGTGGGTCAATTTCTAATGTCAGCACTGCACATTCGATTTTAAAAGCTTATCATTGCCAATAATAAAAATCATTCTATCGAGTATATTATAATAGTTCATATGATTGCCAATAATGAAATTCATGCCATCGATGATATTATACCATGGAAACTAGTATAATATAGGAACAAAACTTATAATGTATATTGCCATGAGTTTCGACTACATTATAGTAGTTGGTAGGTAGATAAAACTACCTTAGGTTATAAGTTAGGATGATGGGTATAGCTTGATGTTGTTAAATTATAAATCAACATAGTATTGTAGTATTGCAATAACACTTGTATCATGGTTATAATCTAGAGATTAAGAATACAGCTTGTCTACTAGCTGTGCAAGAAGATAATCATAATTGCAAACAAATCAAACAAGTTTGGTATTTCTTCATGACTAGTAAAGGAGAAATAAAGTATAGATATAATGTTATTATGATTTATTTTATCAACTGGAAAAGCCTTAAACTTCTCCACATAAAAAATTGATGCTGATAAATGAGGGAGTCTTCAAGGAGACTGAAGACTAACCTTATTGAAAGAGTTTCTCATAAGAAGCTAAACACTCACTGTAAAATTTACTATCGAAGTTTTCTCACCTACTTGACAAAAGTAAATCATCAGTATAGCTAGCAGGAACTACATGCAAGTCCTCTTTTTATCGCAAATGAAAATTAAAGTTGTATTATTTTTTTTGTTATTTGAAACTAACCCTTGAATTTTGTTAAACTGTTTCATTTTTCGCTAACCGCTAGCAGTTACTAAATTGTGATTTAAGACATTTTATGTCACTTTAAAAATTTTAAATTTTTACGAAATTTTGGGTCAATTACATGTGGTATTAGAGCACAAGGTTCAAACAATAGGCCTTCATGAAGCTCAAATTGCTTATATGGAATAGTAAATTTAAATCATTATGCTGATGTTGTTTTCTTTGAATGATATACACAGAGAAATTTGTTTATGAGTTAATGACATGTATGGAAAGATTGGAAGAATATGCGGAAGAGGAATCTCCTTACACTGAACAAGGTAATCTACAGAAAGAACCTATATGAGAAGATATAACCAATAATTCTTCTGAACTACTACAAACAGTTAAAGAGTTAAAATCAGAAATGGAATCAGTTAAGAAAGAAAATGAGAGGATTTTGAGAGCTCAGGAGGAGCTAAATCAGATCTTAATAGAAAGATTTCATACTGAGGGAAAATGTAAAAGAGTTGATTCTGAAGATGTAGGTTATCAACATAAGTATAAAAAGACTAAACAGATTAAAAATGAAAGCAGCGCATCTTCCGAAGTATATGGTGATCTACATAACTCTCATTATACTAGTGACAGTAGTGAGGATAACCGCCATACTAGGAAAAGGAAATATAAACCTTATGAAAAAATCTCAGGGGAGTTTAAGAAGATCAAGCCGCCAACATTTAATGGAGAAACTGAAAAAGGGGAGGAAGCGGAATCTTGGCTATCTGGGATGAAGAAGTACTTCCAAATTTATAATTATTCTAATCAATTAAAGGCTAGGATGGCTATTTATAATCTTACAGGGAAAGTTGATATATGGTGGCAATACTTAAAAATAGTGAAAGGTATAAGAGAGAAAAACATAAATTGGAGTACATTCAAGAAACACTTCAAAAATAATTTTTTATCTGAACAGTACTATGAAGAAAGGGCTAAAGAATTCTATGAGTTAAAACTAGGTACAATGAATATGAAAGAATTGAACAGTAAGTTTCTAAGTCTGATTAGGTATGTGCCATACATTGTGGATGAGAAACCGAAGGTACAGTGGTTTCTCAACTGTTTACCTTATCATATAAAGGATAGGATTGAGTATGACAATCCAAAAACCTTAGAAGAAGCCATGAGAAAAGCGAATTTTTGCTATGAACAGAATCATAAAAGGAGAGTATGGCCAACTGGAAGGCCAAAAGGAATAATAATTTTGATCAAAAGAAGAAAGATTTTGTGCCTAATCGAAATTCTAAAAATAATAACACCATAAATTTTTCTAATAAGAATTTCCAGGGGAATAAGAGTAATTCACAAGCCAATCAGAACAATCAAAAGAACAAAGAGTCTACTAAAAATCACAGTAACTACACAAATAACTTTGAACGAAAAGAACCCATAACGTGTTGGAAATGCAATGGTCCGCATTATGCTTTAGTCTGTCCCAATCAAAAAAAGACTGTCAGCAATATCCACACAATATAGGAGGAGATTACTATTGGTGATTTAGCGAGGACAATGCCCAAGATCAATACAGCTTTAGAGAATCGGCAAGTAGACTATCAAACTTCCATGGTTGAAGTGGAAGGTAAGATAAATCAGATACCCATATCTATTTTAATTGATCTAGGAGCTAGTTTAAGCTATACTTCTCCTAACTTGGTAGAAAAGTGTAAACCTCCAGTTGAAAAGTTTGCAAGTTCTTGGTTAGTTCAGTTAGCTATTGGTGCAAAGAGAAAGGTAATTAGCTTTGTAAAGAATTGTGCAGTACCTATGGATCAATTTGAAACTTTTGTTAAGCTCAATGTACTACCTTTAGGTTCATATGACATATTAATTGGTATGTATTGGTTAGAGCGGCATAGGGTGGTCTTGAATTGTTTTGATAAAACCTTTACTTGTATAAATAATGATGGAAAATTAATAAGTGTAAAGGGAATCCATAGGAAAACAACTGTAAGGAATATTTCTGCTCTATAGATTAAGAGAGTTGTTAGGAAGGGTTGTAAGGATTATGCAGTAACAGTAACCAATGGAGAAAATCTAAACAACATAGATAAATTAAAATTGGAGAATATACCAGGTCTAAAGGAATATGCAGATGTATTTTCAAAAGAAATTATGAGACTGCCTTTGAAGAGGGAATTAGATTTTACCATTGAGATAGTACCTGGTGCAGTGCCCAACTCAAAAGCCCCTTATCGGATGAATATACTTGAATTAAATGAACTTAAGTCACAGATAAAAGAAATTATTAACAAGAATTCAATTCGACCCAGTGTGTCTCCCTGGGGGGCACCTATCATCTTTGTTAAGAAAAAGGATGAAAATCTACGACTATGCATAGATTAACACCAATTAAATAAGATGACTATCAAGAACAGATACCTGCTACCTTGCATAGATGATCTGTTTGATCAACTACGGGGAGCCACAGTATTTTCAAAGATTGACTTACGGTCTAGATATCACCAAGTCAGAATTAAAGATGAAGATATCTTTAAAATGGCTTTTAGGACTTGATATGGACATTACGAGTTTGTCGTCATGCCATTCGAGCTTACTAACGCTCCAACTGTTTTTATGTGTCTAATGAATAATGTAATGCACAAATATCTGGATAAATTTGTGGTTGTATTTATCGATGACATATTAATATATTTGAAATATGAAGAAGAACATAAAGAACATTTAAAAATTGTCTTGCAAGAGTTACGAGAACATCAACTCTTTGCGAAATTTAGTAAATGCGACTTCTTTAAAGATAAAATCCAGTACTTAGGTTATGTGGTGACTAAAGAAGGAATTTCGGTGGATCCCAAAAAGATAAAGGAAATCAAAGATTGGCCAGTCCCAAAAGACGTAACTGATGTCTGATCATTCATGGGGATTAACTGTTATTACCGGAGGTTCATCGAAGGGTTTTCGAGAATTGCAAATTTGATAACCTCTTTGCAGGAAAAAGGAAAGAAATTTGATTGGAATTAGAAGTGCGAAGATAGTTTTAAAATGTTAAAAACCTTATTAACTAGTGCACCAATTTTAAGAATTGTTGATCCAAATAAAGATTTTATAGTATGTACTAATGCCTGCAATGATGGTTTAGGTGGAGTATTGACTCAGGAAGGACGCATCATTGCTTATGAGTCTAGGAAATTGAAGATTCATGAAAATAATTATGCAACCTATGACTTGGAATTAGCTGCTGTCATACATGCTTTAAAGATGTGGCATCATCATCTAATTGGAAGAAAATTTATCTTAATGACGGATAATAATGGATTAAAATATCTGTTAGATCAACCTAACCTGAATGCTAGGCAAGTTAGGTGGCTAGATTTTCTAAGTGAATATGATTTCGAAATTCAACACATCAAAGGGAAAGAAAATAAAGTTGTTGATGCATTAAGTAGAAATGCAAAGCTGAATTTTACAGCAGCTATCAACACTTATACAACAGATTTGAAAGAACAACTTAAAGTAGGGATAGAACAAGACGAAAATTACCTAAAGTTACAAGCAAAAGAAAAATAAAATCTAATAGAAAGTCTAAGTACAGGGAACAACTTGAATGAAAAAGGATTATTATGGTATAAAGACGGAATATATGTACCTAATGTACTTAAGATTAAGTTATTAATTTTAGATGAAATCCATAAAACTCTTTATTCAGGGCATCTGGGTTATCAGAAAACTATAACCATCATTAAGAAAAGAGTATTTCTTTCCAAACATGAATACTGAACTGACAGAATATATTGCTAGATGCTTTGAATGTCAGCAAGTAAAAACTAAACATCAGCATCTAGATGGGCTACTTTAGCCTTTGCCCATTCCTAGCTAGAAATGGGAGGTAATTAGTCTTGATTTTGTTACTGGACTGCCTAAAAATCAAAACTTAAATGACTCCATAATGGTAGTGGTTGACAAATTGAGTAAAGCAACCCATTTTATACCTGTAAAAACCACTTATAAAGCTACAAATATAGCTGATATTTTCTTAAAACAATTTTTTCGACTACATGGGATACCGAAGGTCATAATTTCAGACCAAGACCCTAAATTTATAGGTAACTTTCGGAGATCTTAGTTTAAAGGATTAAATACCACATTAAATTTTAGTACCTCCTTCCATCCTCAAACTAATGGACAGACTGAAAGAGTAAATCAGGTACTGGAATATCTACTAAGAATGTATGTAAAGGAGTAGCCAAGTAAATGGAAAGATTATTTACACCTGGTATAATTTTGCTTACAATAATAATTATCAAGCTTCAGCTAGATATAGTCCTTTCGAAATTCTGTATGGAAGGAAATGTAACACTCCCATCTCATGGAGTAATTTGGTGGATAGGTTAGTAGTAGGACCTGAACTATTGAAAGAAATTGAAGTAATTGTAAAGAAGGTACAAGGTAATCTGAAAATTGTTCAAGATCGCCAAAAAAGTCAAGCAGACCTTAAAAGAACTCCATAGGAGTTCCAGGTAGGTGAACATGTTTTCATTAAGGTGAGACCCAAAAAGAGTTCTCTGAGGTTGGGTAGTTGTGCCAAACTAGCACCTCGTTACTGTGGTCCTTTTGAAATACTATCCAGGATCAGACAGGTATCCTATAAGTTAGCTTTACCATCAAATTTAAGAGTTCACAATGTTTTTCACATTTCTGTATTAAAGAAATATGTGCATAATTCTACTCATGTTATTAACTGGAATGATGTGTAGGTGGAACTTGAAGGAGATTTTCTGGTGGAACCAGACTATATCCTCAAGTGGAGGGAGATCTCACTTCGAAACCACACCATTGGTCAAGTGAATTTGCAATGGAAGCACCTTAGTCTAAAGGAAGCCACCTGGGAATTGGAAAGTCATATGCAGGATGCATATCCAATTCTATTTCAGGGGAACTCTGAGGACGAGGAATAAATAACATCGAGGACAATGTTATAATTTAAGGGGGTGTGTATGACACATACCCCAATTTGCAAAAACTTTTATAATATTTGAGGAACATTATGTTAAATTTTATGCTAAGTTGTAATTGATGACCCAGTGGGGTCAAGAATATTTAATGTAAATTCAGAATATTTTATCTATAAAAAAATAAATGAGGAGACAACAACTTAGGGAATCTGTTAAAAGAGTGTTTATTGGTTAATTGGTGGAGGAGACCAGGTGGAGAGCAAACTGACAAGTGGCAGCATCCTCAAACCACTTCCAACAGTTGCAGGTGGAAACTTCCCTATATTTGTGGTCATGATTCTCCAAGAAAGTGGAATTAGAGCAGGTGGCTCATTTAATGAAAACTGATCCAGAAGACCTAGGCATCTCTAAAAAATTTCCCATTGAAGAGAGATGAGGCTGTTCATTCTAGAGAAGTGATCATTCAGGGTGAATGAATTTACTCAAGAGAAATTCAATGGAGGGAAGTCTGTAGTGTGTTTGAGGGGTTAACTACTGAGATTGATCTAGTTGCAGCTTCTAAGCTGAAGATCATACTGCTGAGAGCAAATTTTGATTACTGAGGTAATTGGACCAGTCAGGTGACAGAGGTTTTACAGTTGCATTCTCCACCCAGTTCTCAGCCAAGAAGACCAGGAACAAGCTCGAGGGTCCTGAGGAAGTGTTTTTTGAGTGCTCTCCAGGAGTTTGGTTGGGAGGAACAACCTCCTTAAGCTGTTGTCCTCTTGTCCTCAACAGGTTCGATTTTATTTTACTACCTTTAGTTAAGTAATTCATAGTTTATCTATTATAGGCATGTTAGTATTTTTAAGGTTTATGAATGAAAAGTAACTGTGTAATGTTAGATTCAGTAAAATTATAGATTATAGTAGAAATAGAAATGATTATTTAAATAGTGAAATAGATAGAATTAAAATATCCAAGCTGTTTTTTTCCACACTTGAACTTAGATCATACTCTAGCACAGTTGGATTTCTTAGGTAAATGAAATGGTTCTTTTATTTTGAATGAAATTAGTAGATAGATTTTATTTCATTGTTTATGAATTTCACTAAATAGCAGTGCTAGGTATTGTCTGCATTTATTTACTTCAGCCAACTAAATAGAAAAATAGGTATAAAAGTAAATATTATTATTATTCCAGTATTAGTATACTGATAAAAATACAGATATTATAGTTAACATAAGTAAAGTAAGTAAATTAACATTTAAAAACCATGTGAAAAGGAAATAGTAAAACAGTTTATAAACATTAACAATGCAGACTAGTGTGTGTTTAATCCGAGACCAAAGGATTCTTTTAAAATCCTTTTTTACATTACAAAATTACAAAAATTTACTAAAAGTCAACAATACCCTAGTTTCGAGTAGTCTGCAGTAAACCCTAAGTATTCTCTTAACTAAAAACTAGAAGCAAAAGCTGTAAAATTTATTTAGGATTTCTTATTTTACAGAGCTAGTATCAAACTTATAACTGTAATTCATTTCAATATTCATTATTCTATTTTTAAAAACAGAGTCAAGAATACTATAAGTAGAAACAAGGATTTCATAAGCTGTAGGGTTTTATAGTAACTCTTTTTAATACTTAAAAGCTGAGTTCTAGAAATTAAACAATATCTCTTAAACAGAGCTTTAAAATTTATTATAATACAACATATTAATAAATACAATACATATGTAAATCATGAACAGAATAAACCAATAATAGTTAACCATTTGTATAAATAAATCCTTAATCAAAGGTAGGCTTATAGCCTGTAGAATCGAAGGGTTGAAACCCAAGCTTGCTAATAAAACCAAATATACAAAATTATTTTATATTAAACTGTAACGAGATACTTTATTGACAGTATAAGTAAAACCCATTTCATTCTCTGACTCGACTGTTTCCACAGTCTTCTTTTCTTTAGATTTAAATGTAAAAAGGAAAATTGAAGCAAACGAGACAGAGATCACTTGACATCTTTGAGTATAAAGGAGGTTCATTATAATCTTAAAAAACAACATTACATCACTTTAGTCGTAAGGATGAAAATTCTTAACCAAAACCGCGTATACATCACGGCTTCAAGAGTGTGTGTTACCCAGCGAAGTATTGCAAGGGTTTTCAAATAAAACATGGGTAATAATCAATAAACTAAAAATCATAACCAACAGATATTCTGAAGCCATGTTTCCAACCACAAGAACCTTCATCCAACAAGCCAAAACGCAAGTAGGGAGAACCCACAATGAGACCGGGGCTTACCAATTGGAAGCCCACGAAGTTAACTGATACACGATATTGCATTCCAGTCAAGGCTGGATCTGATAGCAGGAGCCTACAAGAACACAAATCCAAACAGTATTTAAAACTTTGTTCATAAATTATTAAAACCCTAACTTAGTAAATCTTTTGACAAAAGGAATTCGAGTAGATTAAAAGTGTATACCTGTGAATAACGAAGAAATTGGAGCCGAGAAGAAACAGTCACCCAGCTCGAATGCACTAAACCGAGAAGCAAGAAAACCCTTAAGCCAACTCTGCGACAGAGACAGCAAAGAGACAGTCTCAAGTTTCATGATGCCAAGGCAAGGAACGAGTAGTCACAAGGGTAAAACCATTTACAGGCTTTGAGCCTCTTGAAGAAGCCTTTAACCACTCACACAGTGATTTATTTACTCATAAGAGAAACCAAAACACAAACTATGATACCAAAAACCTCCTTGCAAATTAATGCAGGCTACAGTGCCAAAGAATAAGGAAGTTGCAAGCATCTCATGGCCGCAAGGACTCACAGTGCAGCTTGCAGGAGGAAAAATGCTTAGAGAAAAATGCAAAGGAGTAGGGTTACAATCATTTTAAGTCAACCAACACATGGAGGAGGCTTGTCCACGTGCTCTTCCAAAAATCTCACCAAGTGTGGGTCAAGTTCTAATGTCAGCGTTGCACATTCGATTTTAAAAACTTATAATTGCCAATAATAAAAATCATGCTATTGACTATATTATAATAGTTCATATGATTGACAATAATGAAATTCATGCCATCGATGATATTATACCATGGAAACTAGTATAATATAGGAACAAAACTTATAATGTATATTGCCATGAGTTTTGACTACATTATAGTAGTTGGTAGGTAGATAAAACTGCCTTAGGTTATAAGTTAGGATGATGGGTATAGCTTGATGTTGTTAAATTATAAATCAACATAGTATTGTAATATTGCAATAACACTTGTATCATGGTTATAATCTAGAGATTAAGAATACAGCTTGTCTACTAGCTGTGCAAGAAGATAATCATAATTGCAAACAAATCAAACAAGTTTGGTATTGCTTCATGACTAGTAAAGGAGAAATAGAGTATAGATATAATGTTATTATGATTTATTTTATCAACTGGAAAAGCCTTAAAATTCTCAACATAAAAACTTGATGCTGATAAATGAGGGAGTCTTCAAGGAGACTGAAGACTAACCTTATTGAAAGAGTTTCTCATAAGAAGCAAACCACTCATTCTAAACTTTACTATTGAAAATATAAGAATATGTTCATACATAAAGAGCAACACACTTGATTTTTAAACATGAAAGTAGCAGTAAGACCACGAAACAGTCGAAGTAATTATGTGCCAAGACCATGAGCTCTATGCTCACTGTGGAAATCTATAAATGACCATGTTCTATAATTTATAAAAGATAATCACCTTACGAGAGAAGGAACCTTGGAAGAACTCATTCTCGTAAATAAAATTTGATTATGTCAAGAATAAAAGGTCATTATGGCTTAAATATAAATATTGTCATAGATCCAAAACAACAACAGAAATTTACTTTACCTCATCGAAGACTTGAAACTTAATAATCGATTTATATACTAGCATCTTAATATGCTAGACAAGTACTTTCTCGACATAATTTAAAATAAACACCTACATGATCATACACTTACCTGCTGAACATGTAAGAAGAAACAATCCATTTGAGTTAGTAGAACACTAAGTAAGCCCCGATTTGAAACAAGGTTTCTCATCTACTTGACAAAAGTAAATCATTTGTATAGCTAGCAGCAACTACATGCAAGTCCTCTTTCTATCACAAATGAAAATTAAAGTTGTATTAGTTTTTTTGTTATTTGAAACTAACCCTTGAATTTTGTTAAACTGTTTCATTTTCCGCTAACTGCTAGTAGTTACTAAACTGTGATTTAAGACATTTTATGCCACTTTAAAAATTTTAAATTTTTATGAAATTTTGGGTCAATTACAGGGTTGCTACCGAATCCCTTGTTGAGAGGGAGTGTTACACTAGTAGCAACAAGGAAGGTCTTCTTGCATGCATGTGTTCTTGAATGCAGAAGACTTAAAATGGGAAACCAGTTGTATTTAATTTACTTTTGCTAAGTTTACTTTGGAAAACAAATTAAAGTGATCTAAATTAACTTTAGTGAACCACTAGTTAAAGTGAAAGTGAAATTAGGGTTTTTTCTTTACCACTAGTTAAAGTGAAAGTGAAATTAGGGTTTTCGCTTTACCTAAAGTTATAAAAGAGAGATAAATTGGTGGAGAGAACACACACACTTGTATTGCGAGAGAGATAGGATCCGGACAAGGAGAGAAAGTCAGACATAGGATTTAGCTGAGAAGACGGAGGAGCGAGCAGCAGGATCATCGAGCTTCGTACAGCTGAGCCGTACACTCACACAGGAGGGTGTTGAGGTTTAGCTAGGATTTTCCCATTGATTCTGCTGGCTACTGCATTCGCCAGGTTTTGGGTGAATTTGCAGTGATTGTAAAAGTTCCATATTTTCTCATAATAAAATCTATATCTGATTGCTGCACCGGTTTTCCAATCTTGGGTTTTCCCGGGGGTTTCTATACCCAAAATAATAGTGTCAATATCATGATGTGATGTTATGATTTATTTCTCAGTTTTATATTCCGCTGCATATTGTAAAAGATATTCATGTGTGGTTATCAGTTGATATTTTGCATGCATTGTTTATCCCTAGTTGAATATTAAAGGAAAATTTACATTCCAGAGCTTCTTGCTCAACACAAAACATCAATTTCCCATGTCCTCCAGAGCTCCTCGCTCAACAAAAACATCTCATCAATCATGTGCTTTAGGGTCCATGCCCAACACACACACACACACACACACACACATCATATGCAATTGGCTTACACCCAATATATCAAATTAAAAAATAAAGGTAAGATCATAATCAATGGGGCTCATGCCCATAAGTGTTAGGTCCAAAATTCAAGATATTACATCCCTCCTCTCTTAGAACAACACCGTCCCTAGTGTTCTAGGGACTCGGAATGAAATCATGAAACAAGGCGGGGTAAGCCTTTCTCATGGTGGCTTCATTCTCCCAAGTAGCCTCATCGGCTTTGAAGTGCTTCCATCACACTTTCAAATGGAATATGATGCACTTCCTAAGCTCCACCTCTCTCTTGTCTAATATATGAAAAGGTTCAGGGGAAAAATCCCCTTTACGT
Organism: Pseudotsuga menziesii; assembly: GCA_001517045.1. Taxonomy (NCBI): domain Eukaryota; kingdom Viridiplantae; phylum Streptophyta; class Pinopsida; order Pinales; family Pinaceae; genus Pseudotsuga; species Pseudotsuga menziesii. Next base: position 37,698 of record LPNX010261272.1, on the reverse strand, counting down.
TCCACTTGTAATAAGGACCAATCAATCACATGTTTAGTATCATAAACATATTTATTTAATAAAGATGCATGGAAAACATTATCAACAATTATGTGAGCGTGTAATGCTATTTCATATGCCACTAGACCTCTCTTGACCAGTATCTCAAAGGTCCACAAAATCTAGGTGCTAACTTATCGCACCTTCCCAAGCTCAACGAGCTCCGTTTTGCTTTTACTTTCAAGAAGAAATGGTCGCCTATTTGATAATATTTATCTTTTCTTTTATTATCTGGGTAGATTTTCTGGCGGTCTTATGCTTCCTTAAGGTTCACCTGAACCTTGGAAACCAACTGTTCCAAGTCCTTTAACAAGTCAGGCCCTAACATGAGCCGATCTACTAGGGTATCCCAAGTAACCGGTTTTCTGCACTTCCATCCATAGAGTACCTCAAAGGGACTCATCTTGGCGGAAGTCTGGTATCCTTTTTTGTATGTAAAATCTGCAAGGTGTAGGTAATCTTCCCACTTGGTGGGTTTTTTCATGACATACATCCTAAGCATGTCCTCGAAAATCTAGTTTACCCTTTCTGTTTGCCCATCTTTCTGCGGGTGATAAGCAATACTAAATTTCAATTGCGTATCCAATCTGGAGAATAAATATCTCCAAAAGTTTTTGATAAACTTAGTATCTCGATCCGAGATGATTGCCTTGGGTATCCCATGCATTCTAAATATCTCCTTCAAGAAGATATCGGCAATGTGTACTGCCTTGTAGGTCGATTTCACTGGAATGAAGTGTGTTGCTTTTGACAATTTGTCAACTACTACAAAGATAGAATCATTTTGTTTCTTACTCTTAGGAAGACCTATGATAAAATCCATACTAATGACCTCCCACTTCCATTCTGGGATGGGTAACGGCTGCAGCAATCCCAAAGGATGCTGGTGCTCAGCTTTGACTAGCTGACATTCCTGACATTTCGTGATAAACAACGCTATGTAGGCCTTTAACTTAGGCCAGAAAAAGTGTCTCTTAACGACGGATATCATCTTTTGATATCCCAGATTCCTTGAGTAGGGTGTCTAATGAAATTCAATGAGGATGTTGGACCAAATGTACTCTCCTTCTGGAATGTACAATCTCTCCTTGGACCATAGCAGTCTCGTTTCATCTACCTTGTACTCTTTCTATTGTTGAAACAACCTGTCCTCTTGGAATTTCTTGAGGATTTCTACATAGAAATGGTCAAATTCGTTGGCCGTTCTAATCCTATTGTGTAAATATGAATCGTTTTGAATTAAATTTACCTCATATATCATATGAGTTCATCGGATCAAAGCATCAGTAATCTTGTTCTCTTTTCCCTTCATATGATTTAGCTCGAAATGGTACTTGCTAAGGAAAGCCAACCACCTAGCTTGCCTAGCATTCAGATCCGGTTGCTTGAATAAATAATTCAGACTCATATTGTTAGTCTTCAGAAGGAATTTCCTTCCCATGAGGTAGTGCCTACACATATTCAAGGTGTGGATGATGGATGCTAAATCAAGATCATGTGTGGGGTATTTCTTCTCATGTTCTTTTAACTTTCACGATTCATAAGGGTGGCGTAATCGTTTTGCAAGAGGAATCCTTTGATTCCTTCCTTGCTTGCATCCATGCAAACAATGAAATCCCCATTGGGATTCACAAATCGTAATATCAGTGCGGTCATCAAAATATGCTTAAGATTTTGAAAACATTCCTCACACTTGGTCGTCCATAAGAACTTATTTTCTTTCTTTTGCAAAGTGGTAATGGGACAAGCTATTCTCGAGAATTTCTCAATGAACTTTCGATAATATCCAGTTAATCCTAAAAATGATCTAATGTTGGTGACACTAGTATGGGTAGGCCAATATTCTATGGCTCTAATCTTTTTCGGGTCCACAGCTATCCTTGTCTCAGAGATGATGTGACCCAAGTATTGTATTTGGGGTTTGTAAAAATCAAATTTACTAAACTTGGCATAGAGATGGTGTTCCCGTAACACTTGTAGCACTATGTGGAGGTGTTCCTCATGCTCCTCTTTACTCTTAGAGTAAACTAGGATGTCATCTATAAATACCAACACAAATTTATCCAGATATTTACTCAATATATTGTTGATCATACACATAAAGTTCACGGGTGCATTAGTCAACCCAAACGGCATTACTACAAACTCGTATTGACCGTACCTTGTATGAAAGGAAGTTTTGTGAATATCTTCATCGTGAATCTGTACCTGATGGTACCCGGATCCAATTTCGATCTTTGAAAATATATTGGCTCCTCCTACTTGATCGAACAAGTCATTGATCATAGGGAGTGGGTATTCGTTCTTGATAGTCATCTTGTTAAGATGACAGTAATCGATGCACATTCGCATCGTACCATCCTTTTTCTTTATGAAAATTATCGGTGCTCTCCAAGGGGACACACTTGATCAGATATATCCTTTTTCAATCAACTCATGTAACTGCAGTTTGAGTTCCACCAATTCTAGTGCACTCATGCGATAAGGGGATTTTGAACCTGGAACTGATCCTGGTGTCAGTTCTATGGAAAATTGTAGGTCTCATTTTGTAGGTAATCCTAGGATTTCCTCAGGAAATATATCCTTGAATTATACAAGAACTGGAAAGTCCCCTATGTGTTGTTCCCTCTCGGCCTCTGTGTATTGGATGTTTACTGCAAACTGTTTACAACCTTTCCTAATGCACTTCTTTACTTGTAAAGCATATATCTTCCTTACAAAAAATTTCTTCGGTATGCCTTGAATCTTCACTTGATTCCCTTGGCCATCTGTACACAAGATTGACTTGTGTGAGAAATCGAGCATGACATAGTGTTGTTCCAACCACATTAGAGGAAATTTCAACTCAAAATGGTCCTTTTAACTTTTATTCTAATTCCATGTCATCATGTGTTAGCCAATGAAATTGATTTAAATTTGCAATACCGTATAGGTCTTAAACACTTTTTTAATATAAATTTTGGGATAGGTATCATAAAAAAACTACTTTTTTTGTTTGTATTTTTGACATATCTCCCCGTGTTTTTAATCAAATTTCGATAGGGAGAGCTCGTTGGATGTGGAATTAAATTTTGCATCCAACAAGTACCCACTCGGCATACTTTTGATGGACCCCGCTACCCCAAAAACAAGAAATACCTGAAAAAACAGAATGATGACATCATCATTCCATTTTTTTTCTAGGTATTTCTTGTTTTTGGGGTAGCGGGGTCCGTCAAAAGTATGCCGAGTGGGTACTCGTTGGATGCATAATTTAATTCCGCATCCAACGAGCTCTCCCGATCGAAATTTGAGTAAAAACACGGGGAGATATGTCAAAAATACAAACAAAAAAGTAGTTTTTTTCTTTTCTTCCTCCAAAATTAATAAATATTATTTTATTATTTTAACTATTATTTTAGTAGTTCATTTTAGGAGGCCCATTTTGAGTTGAAATTTCCTCTAATGCTCCATGCCTATAAGTATATCATATGATCCTAAGGGTAGGATGTTCAGGTTTACTTTAGTAGGAAAACCATCCAGGTTTACCTCACAAACTTTAAATATCTCTGAAACTTTATGTTCCATACCTGTGGCTAGTTGCACCAACCAAGATTTATCATGGTTAACTTTGCCTAGTTTACATACATCAACAATTTTAGGCAATACATAGCTTCGGAAAGCACCTGGGTCAATCAATATTGAAATAGAAGTGTTCAAGATCTTACCTTCTATCTCAACCATGGTAGCTTGATGGTCTACCTGTTGGCCATCCAAGTCTGCATAAATTCGTGGTGTTCCATCTATGTCCTCTACCGTTGGTTCTTCCTTCAAGTTGTGTAAGATCCCATTGGTCTTAATCTTACAGTCTAGGGCATAATGAGGCCCTTGGAATTTACAACATTTAATTTGTAGCGGGGCAACATTGGCTCCCCCATCTGTTGTTGGCTTGTTAGCATTTGGAGCTGGTACATATGGCTTTGTACTTGATTTGTTGAAGTTCTGGATGGCTGGAAAACTATTGTTCTGTTTTCTGTACGGTGGTGGGTTAAAACTCAGTTTGTGGCTGCCAGAGAAGTTCTTAGACCCATCTCTATTTCTGTTGAGGTTCTCTTGCCTCAGCTGTCAATGCTCATAGCAAAGCCTATATTTGTGTAAGGTGGTGTCAAAGGTTTTAGGCATGTCAAATTCAATCCTCTATCGAAAGTTGGGAGGAAGACATCCTAAAAACAGCTGTATTTTTACTTTCTTGTCCTTGATCTAGGGTACATAATGCAATAGATCAAAAAATATGTTAATAAAATCATCCATAGTCATGGATCCCATACGTAACTCATGAAACTCTTTCACTTTTCTATCAAAGAATATTTTCGACATGTATTTCTCTTGAAAAATCTTGCAAAATTTACTGGACCACCATATTTCTCTTAACTCATATTTCTTGGCATGCTTCAAGTCTCTCCATCACCTAGTTGGTTTGCTATTTAAATTATAGATGGCTAGATGAGCTTTCATCTCGCTAGAGTAGTTATGCACTCGGAAGTATTTTCTCATACCCAACAACCACTCTTCATATTTTTCCCCCATACTCATCTCTCCTTTGTAGGTTGGGTTTTTTATTTTTTGAAACTCTCCTTGAAGATTGTCAACATTTCTTAGTTTCTTTTTGCACAGGGAAAGAGAATTATCACTTGAAAGACTGTGATATTCTCCTTATGGAGGTTCAGGGGTATGCTCTTCTTTTCCTTCTTCTCTCAGGCTGTTGACTTATTTATGATATAGTTCTTTATTGAACATGTTTGTGGAATGAGTGGTTTTTCCCTACGGGCTTCCTCCCGTCATGTTTCGTAGCAATGCTTCATTAATTTCTTGTTGTTCCTTTCTTTCATTTAGATTATCATCTCTAAAACTCTGCAAGTCTGCTTGGAAACTTTGTATGGTTTTCATTATATCAGAATTCAGTTCCACCACCAGTTTTGCTTTCTGGGTGGGGATATTCAACTTCCCTTTCCTGCTATTATCTTCTTCAGTGTTCATGATCTGCACTTGTTCCTTTAAAATCCTGAAATTGCAAATTTTTTAATAACAGGAAAAATTTCGGTTAGTCAACAAAATTTAAAACATATTTTATTTTCCTTATAACAAATGTCAGGTAGGCCCATTTGGTCTCTTAGTGTTGAAATTGGGCTCTAATACCACTTGTAATGTCCCCAAAATTTGAAAAAAAAAATCATTAGGCTAGTCATTTATTACCCTATCTGGACATTATTTAACTATGCAGAATGTGTCGTACTTTGTTTGCTGTGCTAAATGTCTTAAGCTGATCTTACGTCCTTCTTTCATCTTTTTAGATGTGGTTATTGATGTAATACTTATGTTGTCATGATGTTGATTACTGTCTTGATCTATGGTTACGCATCTATATGTATGTTAGTTGTTTCATTACGTATTCATTGGTTATAAAGTTTGATTACTGTTGTATAAACAATTATGACTTAACTTGTTATTGAAAAAGGGCTGGACTAGCGAGACTTGTTTCCCTTGTAAACACCTGAGAGGTAACTATTTTATACTTGTCACTTTGGGGCTTACTTAGTTCTTATGAACTAATGCATTTATTTCCTTATCGCGTGCAGGTGCACTTGATGACAAAAACCGCTTAGAGAAACTGAATAAGACGTACTGTTGTTCGTCACTAGAGCTCAACTTGGGCGACGAGGGACTTATAGTCCTATCCTAGTGATTACTATCACGCTGTTAGTTATTATTTATACAAGGCTGTATGTTTCACTAACTTATGTTGTACAGTTTACCATCATGGTTATTACGGACTTTACGACTGTGTTGTAATTACTACTACATCTATCCTTTATGTGGTACACATTTTATATGGTATTAACACTTGGTATATTGGTTTGTGTATTAATATGGTCTTGGTGTATTAATTTAAAATTTGTAATAGCCCTTCCATGGCATATTTCATATGCCATGGACTAGGGCTAAACCTTATGCATTCGATACCCATATTGGAAAATATGCAATACACATTGGTTGGGCATGGTTTAATTATTGGCATGAACTATACACTATAGAAATCGAATTATGTTAATGGAGGCTAGGGTCGTGACATTAATGCACATCAGAATGTGTGGGACTCAATCTTAGGGATTGGGATCTCGCGTTGATTTGGGTCATTTGCAGCAGGGCTACGTGAGCTCTTCCTATGCGTTGTGTGTTGGAGTGGAGCTTGGAAGGTTGGATGTGGTGGAAGGTACGTATTCCACACTGGTTTAACAACATTTTTTTGTTGTTTCAGTTTGGGTTCAAATCGTACTCCTTATCGTGGCTTTCTTCTGTGTTTGTAGGGTGCAGGTTTTGAAGAGAGGAGGTCATGGGTCGTGGTTCATTCTGAGGCAATGCCATACCCATTACGAGCAAGACCTTTTGTACAAGTTTAAAACTTGTCCCCCTCTTGGATGGTTGTTGTGATAGAGTTTCAAACTCGTCATGGGTTTGAATGTTTGGTTCTGGTTTTAATGGCTGCGTTTTGGGAAAGGGATTGTTTGTGTAATGAAAATGTAAGGCATCAAGGATGCGTGTAATGACTTGGGGTTTTGTTGGGGTTTAATGCCTTTGGGCTAGGACTATTGTATCTAGTTTTTATGAATGGAAACTCTATGTAGCAATGTGTCTTGGTAAGACTTGACAGGATCTGCATATTTTAATTTTGGTTAATTTCTTGGTAATGGTGGTAGCACCATTGCTTGCAATGGTGCAAGGCCGAGGTTATACGACTGTGTAGTTCCTTATTAGATTTTATAATGGTTATGCATATATATACAACATTTGCATACTATTCGATTTCGTGGGTATGAGTCTTATTCGTTGGCATTGGTTAGACTCTGTGTGAAATCATAAATCTTGTTTAAATTTTTTATATGGATTCGTTAACTATGATGTTTGGATTTTGGATCCATGCCATAGTTGGCAATGGCTTTTCCCACTATTAGAGATGAGACTGTGTGTTAAATGACTTATCATTTTTATATGTTGATTCATGGTTAATGAGTACTCTCTGTATAAGAGTCGTGACTGTGGATGTAACCATTACCTAAGTGTCATTGCTATTCTCATATTATTGATAGGGTTGATACATGGTTTAAATGCTTTGTTTTATGAAATGGGTCGAGGCCCATGAAACATAGTTACTGCTTGTATTTTTATTTGGGTATGTCAACCTCTGTGTAGAGATTAGATATATTTGATTTATGGTCTGTGTATTTATAGTAGCATGGTTTTAATAGTTTAAATGATACATTGTGTGGTAGAGATAATAACGAATCCTACAGGATTCGATATGGTGACTTGTGAATAAAAAGACTCAGCAAGAATTGATCCTTGGTCGCTATGGTTGTAAATGTTTATAAATGTATGGGTTTGTTTTGGGCATAAGGCCTACAGGAATTGATCTTGCGACCTCTATGTATTTATGCTATGTTTTTATAAGAGAGTCATGCATAGCATTATGGTTGACTCATAATGAATCGATTCTGTGATCTATTGTTTATTTATGCTATGTTGTTAATGGGTGTTGGGAATAACGATGGGGTTGATTTTATTATGACTGAGATGGATGTATGTTGATTATGTGGTTTGGTTATATACTTTAGACCATTAGATTGTCTCAATATCTTGACTGTAGATTCGATTTAATGTTTATTTTTGAATATGGAATAATGCGATTTTAATGTTGTTTAGATAGATTATAGCTTAAGACCATTAGAGGTCTTGATAACTTGATTGTTTGGCATTTTAATTTATTATTTGATTTTAATTCTGTTTATACTTTAATAATGGAAATGATTTGTTTCTTAGGTTATGGTTTACTATACTTTAATTAACTGTACTTTATAATTATGTTCAGTTTATAGCTTAACCTTAATTAGTCTTTTACTCCTAGGTATAGTTCTGTTGGCAATATGAAATTTGCTAGTAGAGTTCATAGGTAAATATACATATAGACTCTGTATAGAGTAATTTCTAGGTTTTAGGAACAAAAACAAACTTGAAGCTATGAAATAAACGCAGAACTAAGTATAGAAGAAATAACCCTAAATAATTCTTAGGTAGGAATTAATTTACAGAGATAGGGTTTATAATTAAAAACACAAACTCTTAAACATTCTGGATAGACATAGGGTTTATAAAAATGTCAACCCTTAAAGATTTCGACATAAAATAATTGCAAACATAGGGTTAGAATATAACATGAACACTTGAATATTATAACAGGAATTATACTAGATAATGGAATAGAAAATCATGAACCTCATACCTGCAAGGTGAAGCTTATTCCAATGGCTGAAAACCTATGCATTCAATTACCCAGCATTAACAAATCTCAGGCAGATTTGACCTCTGTATAGATAACCGAATCACTTGGGAACTACCACGTTCCACCCAACCATGACCGAAACAGTTCCTGGTTTTAGTTGAGATCCCCCCGAGCTAGTTCCAACATGCAAGTAGCTTAGACCTCCTAAGGTAAGGCTTCCCCAATTGAGATATAGGTCTAAATCAGTTCTCCTTTTTCCTCTTAGGAAAATGTTCTCCAAGAACTCTCTTGCGAATAATAAGGCAGAAAAATGATTCCAAAAATAAGGAAGAGATCTCCAAGCCTCTCTTTGGCTTAGGTCTTTATAGGCAAACTTTTTAGTCAAATGGGTAGTTAGATCAAGAATAATTTGATTTCTTGATTTAACCCTTTTATTTAATTTAGGTACTTTTTAATATTTAACTTAGGAACTTTTAACTAGTTTCTATTTCAACTTTTGTAGGTATTAGACTATTTAATTATTTTTAAGTAACAATAAAAATAAATGGAGCATTTCCTTCTTTCTTATATTATTAATATTATTACTATGCTTACTCTTTATAGATACCATGTATAAAATATATAATAATAATATATATTATTTGTTAACACTTGTCTTTAGGTTTCATATATTATGATCCCTAAACTTATGACACTTTCTTCATTAGGGCCATCAAGTAGGTGGTTAGTTCTACTAGGGTAGGAAACTCTAAAAATCCTTGGATGTTGGATTCCCTCATATAACATGGTATTTATTTAGTATTTGATGAGATACAGAAATTCAAGATTTCATTTAATCACTTGTAAATAAGTTAGATGAGATCAATATTTTACTCGATTTGTTCTTACTTGAAATCATTAATTCTTTTCAGTAACTCCTGGCGCTTATCCAGATCCCATACTCAAAGCTAAAAACAGGGAGTTACAAACTCAGTACAATTCCAGAGCTCCTCACTAAACACTAAGGCTAGGATGTACTTGTAGGATACACCTAGGGATACAATGGCTAAGGATCCGATGTTCCAGAGCCTAAGCTCAACATCAACTTGGAAGGCTCCAGGGATTATGTCCAACACTTCCAATTTATCTTTTCATGTGTTCTAGAGCTTCATGCTCAACACAATTATAAATACTCATGTGCTCCAGAGCTTCTCTCTCAACACAAAAAAACAATTTCCCATGTGCTCCAAAGATCCTCGCTCAACAAAAACATCTCATCAATCATGTGCTTCAGGGTCCATGCCCAACACAACCACACACACACACACACACACACATACATATATATCATATTAAATTGGCTTACACCCAATATATCAAACAAATCATCATGTTCATATGCAGTGGGGTCTTTGAACCAGTATATCAAAATAAAACATCAAGGTAACATCATAATCATTGGGGCTCATGCCCATAAGTGTTATGTCCAAAATTCAGGATATTGCATAATGAAAAGTAACGTTACATTACCAAATTTATTTTAAAAAATTACTTAAATAAAATTAATGTCGACTCATAAAATAAAAAATAATTAAACAAATCCATGTGAGCTTATAAAATAACAAAATTAAAAACAACATAAATCCATCTTAAACCTTGATGTATCAAGCAATGTGAGTATCAAATTTGTTGAGGTGTAAATATTCTAAAATTACACCTCAAGGAATTGGATCCCTCTCTGTGCCTAATAAATATGGGTTTAATATGGATCTATGTTAGTGTATCAACTAACCTCTTTGGGGTCTTCATTCCTTGTTCCATATAATTCCTAGGGTTAGGGTTTTTGCATCTTAATGAATCACATTTTATGTTAAAATTAATTCATGGCCTCTTGCAATGTCTTTATGTGAATGAACACAACCAACATATATAAGCTACTGCCAACCTAGCTAGTTTGATTTGGTTTTCATTTTACATTCTTTTTCTATTTCATTTATTAATAGAAATTGGTTTTTGTCGTATTGTTACCTCTCTACAATATATTTTTGTGTTTCCATTTATATTTTCCCCTTTTCTTTGTTATCTACATAATCCAAATTAGTGGTAATTGAGTGATTACTCTTTTTTTATTTCTATGTGATCTTGTTAATGACAAGGTCAGGGTAAATAGAGTGAGGTCAAAATAATTTATATTACAGAATACCACTTTCACTAGCCCAAGTATCCCCCCATGGTGGAAGAAAAGAGAGAGAATATCACATGGGATCTTAACAAGTTGTTTTTTGAGGAACCCCTCAAGTGATAGAGGAATGAGTTGATGGATAATTTTGTTCAAATCCTTCAAAAATTGCCAACTACAGAAGAGAAACTAAAATAAGTAGTCATTTTATTGGTGTGACACCCTTCAAGGTACAAGTTAATTTTTCCATTCCTTTATTTGATGGTCATATAAATGTAGATGCTTTATAGAAGTGGTTAAATACACTATAGGGTTAATACTTTGTTCAAAAATAAAAATAAGAATTGGCAATGAAAATATTACCTTTGCACTCCTTAAGTTGCTTTCCCATGTCAAAGATTAGTGGGATAGTTACTTGGAAAGACATTTTGGAGATGAATTTGCAACATTTAGGAAATAACCCACTTTAAAATATTTTGTTAATGCTCGTTAGGAAAAAAATCTACCTTTTTGGAAACTGTGATGAATAGCACACAATAAGGATTAAATTGTGATAGGAGAGAACAAAAGGTGTATGGGTACACCAATATCTTCCATACCTTTTCCTTGAAGTTTGGTATTTGAGATTCCAAGTAGCACTTGGATTTGAAAACCATAATGGTCTATATAAATACATCCAAACATAAATGGAGTTCTTGAGCATATCCCCATTGAAAGCCACTTTTAGATATGTAGTCAAATATTAGTAAAAATTTAAGTAAAAGAAAAAGTTGAAGTTCCGAGTTTATGAATATTCCATAGTAAAAGCATGGTAACAAAGGTTGGGCATGCATTTTAATGAAGCTAGGAAAAATTTCCCCACTTCATTAAAATGCACATCCAAGATTAATTTCTCATCCAATTTGACTGATTCAAATTAACTATGTTTATTTTATAATTCTCTACGATTATTTTCCATGGTGTAATTCTCAACATTCATGTACATTCATAATTTCAATTGGAGGCTTTAACGTTTATGCTTCAAATTTCCTCAAGGATGAATAAATTTTATTTTCCATTCATTTTTGTCAAATTTGTGTAAAATTGAGAAAAATAGGTTAAGATTTTTTTAATCATGTCTATGTCCAAAATTCATATTGGGGTCTACTTTGTTTTACCCTAGGGTGCATTTTTGTACTAACTATGAAAATTAGAAAATAACGTTAATATTGTTTCTTCATACTTACATTTCATTATAGAAGATTTATTTTGGACAAATGAGTATTAGAGATTGTAGAAAATATTGGTAGATCTAGCTTGGAATATTTGTTTTTCCATTTACCATTACTTATGGGTCTTAGAGATTATTTCATTAAGACACTCGACCCTAGTATTTACCTTGTGGGAAAAGATGATTTTGGAGATTCTTTTGCATAGAATAAAGTTTTGTGTGTAAAATTAAACAATTGTAATTGTAGTCACATGTTTGTAATAAATAAACACACATTCTACAAGTTCAATAATTCAATATGTCCTTGTAATGAATGTCGTTTGTGCATTTCAGTGAGCTAGGAAAAACTGCATTGCTTCACTAAAATGTACACCCATGTTTCATTTCTCAACCCATCATTAGTGATTCAGATTAGAGTGTATATTTTTTCATTATCCACCTTTATATAATTTCATGGTTCTAATTTATTCCTTAAAATTGTATACTTCTAATTTTCCTCATCATGCATAATTTTACATTGGCATGCATTTTGTCAAGATTGTGCATAAGTGGGAAAATAGGTACACATGCATTTTTACAGACATTGTGCAGAGGTACATAGGTTCAATATTGTAATTATTTCTTAGAACAAATATCATAAATGGGGTGTACTTTATTAGGACATGGAGTCCATTTCTATACTAACCATGAAAATTGGCAAGTAATATCAATTTGTTATCTTAGCATATTTGGATTTCATTGTAGAATATTTTGTAAAATAGACAATGAGATGTTGTAAAAAATGTTGGTAGATCTAAGTTCAATTTTTTTTCTTTACATTTACCATAAAATACAGGTCTAATTTCATTTCAGTGAGGAGATTGACCTTGAGTTTACATTGTGGGAAAAAACAATTTTGGAGTTTTGTTTTGCTTAGCATAAAGTTTTGTGTCAAATTAAAATTTTGGAATTATTGGAAGGTATGTAAATACTAAACACACTATCCAAGTTGAATAATTCAATATGCATATGTTTTATGAAATATAAGGGAGCTATCTATTGTTGCTCGCTTGTACCAAAATCTAAAAATATTGTGTTATCAAATTAGCAATAACTTCTAGGGTTTTCATTGCATACATAAAGACACAATACATAAGGATTATTTCATTTGAGGGTGTTCATGGAAAAATATTCCTCCTCTTATCCATAGGCTCCCATGCATTGAATTTCCATCCCTTATTGGTTGTTATCCACAAGGGGAAAACTCTTGTTTCTATGCACCTAACACAAGAACTCCCTCACTGTATGAATACTTTTTTTCAAATTTTTATCACGTATATTTTGGTGTGTGTTTTTTTATCTAATTATATTAGTATTGAGGTATGATTAATATAAATTTATGTCATGTAAGCCACAAAGTTCTAAGTTGTTTAGCCATAATGTATTTTTTACTAGGACAATAGGTAAATATTGATGTGATTAAAAGTGAATGTGATTTAAAATGAAATTTCAAATTTAAAAATATTCATTTTATTTCTGAAGGTACAATTTTTTTTTATGATAAATAATTTAAATAGATGAAAATATTAAGAATTACTTGTACATAAAGTATTTTTATGAACCACTTACGGTATCTAGCTTTTCTAAGATTGGGGTCTACCCCCACTCCCTATCTCCACATTTGATATCTATCCTACATATGGCTCCTCTCCCAATTAAGTGATGGAAAGATATTCAAAACTACATATAATCAAACTTTTCTTTGAATAAAAGAAGTGTTCCTTACAATTTAAAGAGTTGATGCAATTGGTTGTCTTGGTTTTGCTGGTTAATGTACTTAAAAAAGAAAACGTCTTTCAAGTGGATGGCGATGGTGGTTAATGTTCATGAGATTACTTTGGTTTATGGGATATTAAGATAAAAGAAAATAATTATTTGATAAATTGTTCATTTACCAATATGATGCCATATTAATGGCTATTATGCATCATAGAATAATTGCTAGTAGTTGACAACTTTTTAAGTACTTCAATGTTTTCAACAAAAAAACATTCTTTGGTAGAGTAGCATTCAAGTCTTCCTTTATATATAACCTAAATGGATATTAGTGGCCACCTAGAACTTGTTTCAATGACTAAGAATATTTACATCTTGGCAATTTGACTATAGGTCTTGAACTTTTGGTGCATTTTTTGGGATTTACGTTACATTTTTACAGTTGATATAGGCTACAAAGATTTGATTTAATAATGACTTACCAAACACATAAAGCATCTATTAATATTTGAAAAAGTAGTGGCCCTTGGAATTTGATTCCATCGGGAGTACTGATGTGCTCTACAACCTAATATGGGGGAGATGTTGTCACATATTGTAAACTAGCCGTGTCTTCATTCCTTTTTCCATATCATTTCCCAAGGTTAGGGTTTTTGCATATTAAGGAATCCTACTTTATGTTAAAATGAATTTTGGGTCTCTTGTGATGTCTTTATGTGAATGCATATAGCCAACACATACCTTTTCAAATATAAGCTACCACCAATCTAGCTAGTTTGTATTTTTTCATTTTACAATCTTTATCTATTTTATTGATTAATAAAATTTAGTTTTTGTCATATTGGTCTCCTCTTTACAATATAAGGGTAAAGAGAGTGAGGTAAAAATAATTTATATTACATAATACCACTTTCATTGGCCTAAGTATCCCCCCATGGTGGATACTTAAGGAGTTGATGCAATTCGGCAATTGGTTGTCTTGGTTAGTTGGTATTGTACTTAAAGAAAGATAGAAGTATCTTTCTAATTAATGATTATGATGATAATGGTGGTTAATGTCTATGAAATTACTTTTGTTTATGGGACCTTAAGATACAAGAAATGAATTATTTGGTTTGATTTATTCAACAAGTCAATAAATTATAGATGCAATTTTAATGGAATGAAGACCCCTAGGAAATGGTCTTCATTCCTTTTTCCATATAATTTTACAAACTTTTTCTATTTCATTTATTTATAGAATTTGGGTTTTGTCATATTATTTCCTCTCTACAATATATTTTTGTGTTTCCATTTATATTTTACCCTTTGCTTTGTTCTCTACATAATCCAAATTATTGTGTTTCCATTTATATTCTCCCATTTGCTTTGTTCTCTACATAATCCAAATTAGTTGTCATTGAGTGATTACTCTTTGTTATTTCTATGTGATATTGTTAATGACAAGGAAATGGTAATTAGAGTCATGTCAAAATAATTTATATTACAAAATACCACTTTCACTGGCCTAAGTATCCTTCGATAGTGGAAGAAAAGAGAGATAATATCACATGGGATCTTAACAAGCTGTTTTTTGGGGGAACCCCTAAAGTGATAGAGGAACAAGTTGATGTATAATTTTGTTCAATTCCTTTAAAAATTTCCAGCTATGGAAGAGACACTAAAATAAGCAGTCATTTCATTGGTCTGACACCCTTCAAGGTACAAATTAATTTTTCCATTTTTTTATTTGATGGTCAGATAAATGCAAATTCTTTCTAGAAGTGGTTAAATATGCTATATGGTTAATACTTTGTTCAAAAATAAAAATAAGAATTGACAAAGAAAATATCACCTCTGCACTCCTTAAGTCCCTTTCCCATGTCAAAGATTAGTGGGATAGTTACTTGGAGAGACATTTTGGAGATTAATTTGCAACATTTAAGACATAACCCACTTTAAAATATTTTGTTCATGCCCAAAAGGAAAAATATTAACTTATTGAAAAGTGTGATGAATGATACACAATATGGATTAATTGGATTAATTTGTGATATGAGAGACCAAAAGGTGTATGGGCACACCAATATCTTCCATACCTTGTCGTCAAAGTTTGGTATTTGAGAATCCAAGTAGCACTTGGATTTGAAAACCATAATGGCCTATATAAATACATCCAAACATAAATGGAGTTCTTTGGCATATCCTCATTAAAAGCCACTTATAGATATGTAGTAAAATATGGGTAAACAATTAAGTAGAAGAAAAAGTTGGAGTTTAGGTTTATGAATATTCTGTAGTAAAAGCATGGTAACAAAGGTTGGGCATGCATTTTAGTGAAGCTAGGAAAAATTGCCTCACTTCATTAATATGCACATCCAAGATTAATTTCTTGTCCAATTTGAGTGATTCAAATTAGACTATGTTTATTTTATAATTCTAGACAACTATTTTTCCATGGTGTAATTATCAACATTTATATACATTCATAATTTAAATTTGGGGATTTAAATTTTATGCTCCAAATTTCCTCATGGTGAATAATTTTTCTTTTTCATGCATTTTTGTCAAATTTGTGTAAAATTGAGAAAACTAGGTTAAGAATTTTGTAATAATGTCTTAGTCCAAAGTTCATATATGGGGTGTACTTTGTTTTACCTATGGTGTACTTTGGAATCATGACTTAGTCCAATGGTATCTAGTTTTTCTAAGATTGAGGTCTACCCTCCATTCCATATCTCCATATTTGGTCTATATCCTACATATTTCTTCTCTCCCAATTACGTTATGTGAATATATTTAAAACTATATCTAATCAAACTTTGCTTTGAAAAAAAAAAGTGTTTCTTACAATTTAAAGAGTTGATGCAAATGGTTGTGATGGTTTTGGTGGTTATTGTAATTAAAACATTAAATGTTTTTCTAAGTGGATGATTATGCTAGTTAATGTTTATGAGACTACTTTGGTTTATTGATCTTAAGATAAAAGAAAGGAATTATTCAATCTGCTTTGTTGAACAAGTTTATAAATTACAAGTACAATATCAATAGAATAAAATTATTCAATTACCAATATGATTCCATATTAATAGCTCAATTTTAACGGTTATTATGCATCGATGGAATAATTTCTAGTTGTTGACAACTTTTTAAGTACTTCAAAGTTTTCAACAAAAAAATTCTTTGGTAGAGTAACATTCAAGTGTTCCTCTATATATGACCTAAATGGATATTAGTAGACACCTAGAACTTATTTCAATGACTAAGAATGATTTCACATCTTGGAAATTTGACTACAGGTCTTGAACCTTTGGTGCATTTTTTTGGAATTTACCTTACATTTTTCTAGTTGATATAGGCCACAAAGCTTTGATTTAGTGACTTACCAAACACAAAAAGCATATATTAATCTTTGCAAAAGTAGTGGCCCTTGGAAATTTATTGCACCGAGAATACCAATGTACTCTACAACCCAGTATGGGGGAAATGTTGTCACATAATGTAATGTAATGTTACCAAACCTCGATGAACATTATTTGAAAAAATCACGTGAATTCATAAAGTAAAAAATAATTAAAAAAATCTATGTCAACTTATAAAGAATTCATTTTAACATAAAGACATCATGTTAAAATGAATTCTTGGCCTCTTGTAATGTATTTATGTGAATGAACATATAGCCAACAAATATATATTTAAATATAAGCTACATCCAACCTAGCTAGTTTGTATTGGTTTTCATTTTACAATCTTTGTCTATTTCATTTATTAATAGAATTTGGGTTTTGTCATATTATTTCCTCTCTACAATATATTTTTGTGTTTCCATTTATATTTTCCCCTTTTCTTTTGTTCTCTACAAAATCCAAATTAGTGGTAATTGAGTGATTACTCTTTGTTATTTCTATGTGATCTTGTTAATGACAAGGTTAGGGTAAATAGAGTCAGGTCAAAATAATTTATATTACAAAATACCACTTTCATTGGCCTAAGTATCCCCCCATGGTGGAAGAAAAGATAGATAATACCACATGAGGTCTTAACAAGTTGTTTTTTCTAGGAACCCCTCAAGTGATAGAGGAATGAGTTGATTGATTATTTTGTTCAAATCGTTAAAAAATTCCCAACTATGGAAGAGACACTAAAATAAGTAGTCATTTCATTGGTACGACACCTTTCAAGGTACACGTTTTTTTTTTCCCATTCCTTTATTTGATGGTCAGCTAAATGCAGATGCTTTGTAGAAGTGGTTAAATATGTTATAGGGTTAATACTTTGTTAAAAAATAAAAATAATAATTGACAATGAAAATATAGCATTTGAACTCCTTAAGTCCCTTTCCCATGTCAAAGATTAGTGGGATAGTTACTTGGAGAGACATTTTGGAGATGAATTTGAAACATTTAGGACATAACCCACTTTAAAATATTTTGTTAATGCCCGCAAGGAAAAAATATACCTTATTGGAAGCTGTGGTGAATAATACACAATAAGGATGAATTTGTGATATGAGAGACCAAATGGTGTATGGGTACACCAATATATTCCATACCTTGTAGTCAAAATTTGGTATTTGAGAACCCAAGTAATACTTGGATTTGAAAACCATAATGGCCTATATAAATACATCCAAACATAAATTGAGTTCTTGGGCATATCCTCATTGAAAGCCACTTATAGATATGTAGTAAAATATGAGTAAACATTTAAGTAGAAGAAAACGTTGGAGTTTAGGTTTATGAATATTCCATAGTAAAAACATTCTAACAAAGGTTGGGCATGCATTTTAGTGAATATAGGAAAACTATCCTCACTTCATTAAAATGCACATCCAAGATTTAGTTCTTGTCCAATTTGAGTGATTCAAATTGCACTATGTTTATTTTATAATTCTACACAATTATCTTTCCATGGTGTAATTCTCAAAATTTATATACATTCATAATTCAAATTTGAGGCTTTAAAGTTTATGCTTCAAATTTCCTCAAGGATGAATAATTTTTCTTTTTCATGCATTTTTTGTCAAATTTGTGTAAAATTGAGAAAAGTAGATTAAGAATTTTGTAATCATGTCTTAGTCCAAAGTTCATATTTGGGGTGTACTTTGTTTTACACTAGGGTGTACTTTGTAATCTTGTATTAGTCCAATGGTATCTAGTTTCTACGATTGGGGTCTACCCCCTCTACTCCCTATCTCCACATTTGGTCTCTATCCTACATATGGATCCTCTCCCAATTACATTATGTGAAGATATTTAAAACTATATCTAATCAAACTTGCTTTGAAGAAAAGAAGTGTGCCTTACAATTTAAAGAGTTGATGCAATTGGTTGTCTTGGTTTTGGTGGTTATTGTACTTAAAATAGAAAATGTCTCTCTAAGTGGATGATGATGGTGGTTAATGTTTAAGAGACTACTTTGGTTTATCAATCTTAAGATAAAATAATAATAATTATTTGGTATTATTTTTTGAACAAGTTTATAAATTATAAATACAATATGAATAGAATAAAATTGTTCATTTACCAATATGATGCCATATTAATAGCTCAATTTTAATGGCTATTATGCATCCAAGGGATAATGGCTAGTCGTTGACAACTTTTTAAGTACTTCAAAATTTTCAACAAAAAAATTCTTTGGTATAGTAACATTCAAGTATTCCTCTATATATGACCTAAATGGATATTAGTGGCCATCTACAACTTGTTTAGATGACTAAGAATGATTTTACATCAAGGAAATTTGACTAGAGGTCTTGAAATTTTGGTGCATTTTTTGGGAATTTACCTTGCATTTTTCTAGTTGATATAGGCTACAAAGCTTTTATTTAGTTACTTACCAAACACATAAAGCATATATTAATTTTTGCAAAAGTAGTGTCCCTTGGAAGTCGATTGCACCAAGAGTACCGATGTGCTCTACAACCCAATATGGGGGAGATGTTGTCACATAATGTAATGTAATGTTACCAAAGCTTTAGAAAAAGTACTTGAAAAAATCATGTAAATTCATAAAATAAAAACTCTTTAAAAAAATCTATGTCGAATTATAAAATAACAAAATTAAAACTAACATAGGTCCATATTAGGTGTAAATTTTTTCTTAATGTGTAAAAAATTTACACCTCAAGAAATTGGATCCCTCTTAGTGCTTGATATACCTAGGATTAAGATGGTTATATGTTGTTGTATCAACTAGCTGTGTCTTCATTCCTTTTTCCATATAATTTCCTAGGGTTAGGGTTTTTTCATATTAAGGCATCCTATTTTATGTTAAAATGAATTTTTGGCCTCTTGTAATGTCTTTATGTGAATGCACATCATGAACACATTTATCTTCAAATACAAGCTACCACCAATCACCAAATTTAGTTTTTGTCATATTTTATCATCTGCTTTATTATCTACATAATCCAAATTAGTGGTGATTGTGTGATTACTCATTGGTATTTCGATGTGATCTTGTTAATGACAAGGTAAGGGTAAAGAGAGTCAAATCAAACTAGTTTATACTATAGAATACCACATTAATTGGCCTAAGTATCCTGTGAGTATCCCCCCATGGTGGATACTTAAGGAGTTCATGCAATTTTTGCCTTGGTTAGTTGGTATTGTAATTAAAGAAAGGTAGAAGTATCTTTCTAATTAGTGTTTATGATGATAATGGTGGTTAATGACTATGGAATTACTTTTGTTTATGGAACCTTAAGATAAAAGAAATGAATTATTTGGTTTTCTTTATTGAAGAATTCTATACATTATAGATGCAATTTTAATGGAATAAAATGGACTAAAATTGGTCACTTGAAAATATGATACCATATTAATTCCTCAATCTTAATGGCTATAATGTATCCATCGAATAGTTGCTAGCCGATGTTGGTAACTTTTTAATAACTCCAAAATTTTCAATGAAACATTCTTTTGTAGAGTAACATTCAAGTGTTCCTCTATATATGACCTAAACGGATATTAGTGGCCACCTAGAACTTGGAACTTGTTTCAATGACTAAGAATGGTGTCACATCTTTAGAACTTCACTACAGGTCTTGAAATTTTGGTGCATTTTTGGGGAATTTACCTTACTTTTTTACGTTTGATATAGGTCACAAAGCTTTCATTGAGTTGATTGCCAAACAAATTAAGAATATATTAATATTTGCAAAAGTAGTGGGTTTTGGAAGTTGATTGCATAGAGAGTAGAGAGGTGCTCTACCACCCAATATTGGGAAAATGTTGTCACGCAATATAACATTATATTAGCAAATTAATTTTTAAAAAATAATTAAAGAAAATTGTCGTTGACTCATAAAATAAAAATAATAAAAAAATCCATGTCAGCTTATAAAATAAAAAAATTAAAACTAATATAGATCCGTATTAAACCATGATGTATAAAGTAGTGAGAGTATCAAATGTGTTGAGGTGTAAATTTTTTCTTGACGTGTAAAAAATTTACACCTCAAGGAATTGGATCCCTCTCCATGGTTGATAGATGTTGGCTTAAGATGTATCTATGTCGGTGTATCAACTAACCTCTTTGGGGTATTCATTCAATTTTCCATATCATTTCCTAGGGTTAGGGTTTTTGCATTTTAAGGTGTTGTTCAGGAAAATGCACCCTTGTATCCTAGGGTATCTGTGGTTACCAACTTTCTAATACACTTGCAGACAATCAGCTTATCTAGAAAATTAAATAGGAATAGGAAGAAGGATTGAATTACCCAGTTTATGACATTTGATCCAAGCTTGGTCTTCTCCTCTTTCGATGCCCTTCAAAGCTTCCAGGGCTCTCCCAATTCACCTGTGAAAGACAAATTCTTCAAGAAATATCTCATATATATATATATATATATATATATATATATATATATATATCAATGGTTAGTGAAATACATATTCATAATAACATAATTGAAATCATTCATTATCCATCATACATGAGAAAGCAACAATACAAAGATCGGAAGAAGAAATTTCTTTATTCATAAACAAAGAATGGTAAAATTACAACCCAACTTATGAGACAAGGACTCCTCTGCAACCAAGGACACTGAATTCTGCTGCTCCAAGAGTATGAAGGAATACCACAAGCATAACTTTGATCTCCAAAGAATTATTGATTAGTCCCATCCCATGCCCTCTATTTATACATGGGGAAATAGAGAGGTTTCAAAGGTTAGGATGGTTGAGACAATTGAAATAGTTATGGATTAAGGCTCAACTGATCTTGACTAATAATGATTTATTATTGTTAACATTGTATTAAGGTACAAACGAGTATTTATTAAGAAAGGCACATATGACACACGAGTTGCTTTAGGACAAGTTGCGTTTGAAAGGTATACACGGGCTGCAATGCAAATAGTCGCATATGGCACACGGGTTGAAATGAAAATAGTCGTGTGTGCATCCTTAAAATCCACATGAAAATGTGTTAAGCTGGTAAGGAGTTCATGTATCATTAGTAAAATACATCTAAGTTGTTTGGGAAACTTCAATTCTGGTGTGCTTTTGTGTCCTGACATGTTAGGTCTCTGTACTCGGATGGAGAAGTGCATTTTTGGTTGATAACAGATGCCCCTTAATGTGTGAGGTTAGAGGGAAGAAATGGAAGAAATACATTACAATATTTTAATCTTGGAGACTCAAATGTCCAAGGAAGCAAAGGAAGTACCTGAAACAAATACATATCAATGTCATATACAAAATGATATCCGAGGATGACATGTTCAATATAATGGAACACTAGCTCTTTTACAATATTTGATTACATCATATGATACTTGTACAAGACCATGTATATTACAAAGGTGGATCGAAGCCACAATATATAATGATGAGTGTTATAGCTGATTTTACCACTCTAGGTGAATCACACTTGTATGGACTTTCCCCTGTCCCGCTGCAGACTCCTTGGACCCCTTGGACCATTTTTTGTCCTTTGATGTTTCCTTGACCATCCCCAGTGGAGTCACCAATTCTGTTACGAAGAGAAATTCCTATGGCTTGGGGTACCACAATAGACAACTTGACTCTAGAAATCAATCCTTTCCAATATGCAATAGAAATTAAATATCTAACACTAAAGGATCAAACCTCGTACCTTATTCCGGACGGTTGAAGTAGATCCCTGTTGAGCTTTCCAACTTCAGCTTGAATTGATAAAGTACTTCCTCAACAACAAGTAAACAATACAAGCATACTATCTATATTGGTTTTAAATCTATTCTAGCATATATAATCAACAATGTATAAACATTTGAAATCATCCCATGGATAAAATATTCATTCAAACATACATTATTGGACAGGAAAATATATTTCTATTATTATAAAATCAGAGATTACAATGGATACAACCTCTGTCAGCACGTCTGCGAATCGGAGAAACTGAATCCCCCACTTGGGCCTCCACCACTTCAATCCTCCATCTCTCGATAGTAAGCTCACAAGCAAAAGGCAAGCTTGGGAAGAACACAAAAGTGCTCCAAGGGACAAAGGGATGCAGACTCAAGCATAAGTTCCGGCAATAATGGACTATAGTTTCTTTGCTCTCAATTCTCTCTTATGCCACCTTCCAAATTGGTGGCATCTCTTATATGCTACCTACTTGATCGTGCCAGTGTTCATGAGATTTCAGCTCTCGTGACTTGATTCCAGTATATATCAAACATTTCCATCTATTATGGAGATCTTGATCCATTTTATATCTTTGGCTATTATGGAGATCATGGTCCTTTGTATATCTTCATCATGGAGATTCTGATCTATGTATATTGTACGTGGAGATGACCACTTATGTGATATCTTGTATCATGCTTATTCATGGCCATTGTACTCTTATGTATTCGGGACTACTATATGTATTTGCAGTTATGTGCAGAGTTGTATCAGTGTACTATGCTGGTTGGGTGGTTGGTCTTCCATTTGGGATTCTTCATCATTTCACTTCTGGGATGGACTTATAATGTATTTCGGCCATCGTATGACCCCTCTGACCTCACACATTAGGTGGCATCTGTTATAGCTGATTTTACCACTCCAGGTGAATCACACTTGTATGGCCTTTCCCCTGTCCCGCTGCAGACTCCTTGGACCCCTTGGACCCCTTGGACCATTTTTTGTCCTTTGATGTTTCCTTGACCATCCCTAAAAACATGTGAAAAATGATACACGCAAATTTTAAACCTCTAATCGCGTATATACACAGGTTTGACCACTAAAACCACGTACATTGGGATGTGTACAAAATCCAAATCCTTTTGGAGTTTTCCTTGACATGGATCTGACTCACTTGACACCTAGCCTTCCATATGCCTTGAGATCGCTCGGATTCGACCTTTCATTACCCCTTTGAAAAACTATATAAGGAACTCT
>LPNX010261272.1:0-13714 GCA_001517045.1 Pseudotsuga menziesii | reverse complement strand
AACTATAGTCCATTGTTGCCAGAACTTATGCTTGAGTCTACATCCCTTTGTCCCTTGGAGCACTTTTGTGTTCTTCCCAAGCTTGCCTTTTTCTTGTGAGTTTGCTATCGAGAGATGGAGGATTGAAGTGGTGGAGGCCCAAGTGGGGGATTCAGTTTCTCCGATTCGCAGACATGCCAAGAAAGGTTGTATCCATTGTAGTCTCTGATTTTATAATAATAGAAATATCTTTTCATATCCAATAATGTATGCTTGAATGAATATTTTATCCATGGGATGATTTCAAATGTTTATAAATTGTTGATTATATATGCTAGGATATACCTAACACCAATATATATAGTATGCTTGTATTGTTTACTTGTTGTTGAGGAAGTACTTTATCAATTCAAGCTGAAGTTGGAAAGCTCAACGGGGATCTACTTCAACCATCCAGAATAAGGTACGAGGTTTTATCCTTTAGTGTTAGATATTTAATTTCTATTGCATATTGGAAAGGATTGATTTCTGGAGTCAAGCTGTCTATTGTGGAACCCCAAGCCATAGGAATTTCTCTCCATAACAATGAGTATTCAAAATCTAGAAGCTGTGTAACTGATCATAACATAGTCTTGCGCAACTTATGTTATAGATGTGAACCTAAGGTCTTCATTGAAATCCAAGGAACCAGTAAAATCCCTGCCATGTGAATAGGTGTGTTGAATTCGAACATGGAAGGAACTCAATAGAATGTCAGACAATGAGTTAAACTAACAACTGAAGAAAAGGAATTCACCAATGATGGGAGTGAATCCGAAGGTACCATCGCCGAAGCTCTAGGTCTTCGTATTCAAGAAGTACTGATGAGAAACCATACTGTGAAGAGGAAGGCAATGGATCCTCCAACAGATCACAAGAGTGACTAGGAATTGGATACGGGAAGATAGACACAAGTAATACTTAGATAGGATAATGATGGAATCAGGATAATAGCTAGAGGAAGGGATAAATCCTTGAACAGTGACTACGACACAGAGATGACTCAAGGCATATTTTAACATGCAGATAGAACAACTAGACTTATCTGACATGTAGGAGACATGTGTAGATTCCCCATGTATAAAGGACAAGTGGAGGAGTAAATACTCGAAGTAATAGCTAAGCTGAAAGTGTAAATTGGAACATGAGTGTCGAAAAGTTCAGAGAGTACTATGTTCAAAGATGACATGCTGCCACTACTTATAACGCAAAGAGAGTACTTATTCCTTATCTTTCCTGTTAAATTTGAACGAGTCCAGGAATGTCAACTTAGGTCTTTCTTCATTTTTGACAAGTTTGAAGAGGGGAGAGAATAATGCTTGATAAAGTCACTTATTCGTGGATTTTACAATCTTGAACTAGTACATGCTCATTGGTCTTTTCATATTTTGAGAGTGAAAACTCCAAAGAAGACTCTAGGGGGGTTCTTTTTCGTCCAATTTAGTCTCCTGAGGCCGAAAAAGTATAAAACATACCACAATAGAACTCTCTTAGCTTCTGAAGAATTAAGGTGCACCTTTTTCGTACTTAGTCATGGAGGTACGAAAAAGGTTAAATTACCACCTACCCAATGCCCCTTCAAAAGCAGCATATAGCCTTAATGCCCCTTCAAAAACAGCATATAGCCTTAGTTTTACGAGTGTGAAGGAAGGCAAGATCACTTGAAAAGATCTCTTTGAGTACGAGAAATGGGGTTTACAATAGTAAAATCGATGCTTTGTTCTTTAGGGTTTAACGAGCATGAAAAAGGCATAAAATACTCTTGAAATCTTTTTCATGTTTAGGTCCAAAGAACGAAAAAGAGAAAACTAAGCTCATACTGAGCGCTCCTTTTCCATACATTTAGTCCCTTAGGTCTAGAAAAGTTGTAAACCTATACTTGAGAATACTCTTCTCAATTCTATAGAAAAGAGAGTGTTCATTTTTCGTATTATTCCACATGGTTCGAAAAAGATTTAACCTACCACCGATGTGGATGCCCATTCACATATTCTTAACAAGCCTGAATAAACAAGTTTACTCAGTAGTCAAGTCTATTTTGAGGAGTTAGACCTAGGCCTAAAGAAACTCCATAAGGGCGGGGAGCCTTATAAACAAGGATAGCTTGTAAAAAGAGACAAAAAATGAGGCTCAATTTGGTGTGAAAAATAGATAAGAAGGCTCCCCTAAACCTATGAAAAATGCGGCATGAGTACCAAAAGACAACAAAGGGTTCTAAACTAGGGTACTCATGGAAGGAAGGTTCTATCCACAGAAGAACAATGATGTAGACGAGGTAAAATTGGTTAAACACCATAGTTCATGGTCAACGAAGTCATCCTAGGGTTAAAAGACGATAAGTATAGATGTATAATGACATGGAAAAACCAAATCCTACCCTATATGAGCGGACAACATCCTTTAAGAGACTTCAAACCTATTATGATTAGGAAAATAGGACATGGTATTAGTTCAATTTATAAAAGTAATTTTCAAACTATAGGTTAAAAACCCCAAAATTGAAAATTTTCCTATATATAGTTCAAAAATAGAAATAGAACATACCATTTCAAGTTTTTACCCAAATTAGCAATATTTTACCTCTGACTTGGATTGCTTGCTATGGAAAAACCGGTGGACGATTCCGAATTCCGCAAGTGTTAGGTTAGCTAGCATTCTCTTATCTAGCATTCCATCTGATTTAATTTTCAATTTTATGCAA
The DNA here is from genome assembly GCA_001517045.1 of Pseudotsuga menziesii. Lineage (NCBI taxonomy): Eukaryota > Viridiplantae > Streptophyta > Pinopsida > Pinales > Pinaceae > Pseudotsuga > Pseudotsuga menziesii. Next base: position 10,995 of record LPNX010261272.1, on the reverse strand, counting down.
TTTTTTCATGTTTTGGGCCTGCCCTAGGTAGGATGCATAGTACACATGGGTAGGTGACTTATACAGTTGCGTACATGCATTATACGCACGACCTGCTCGAAGGAAACTCACGTGTCACATCTGACGTGTCTAAAAGACAGCCGCGTGTACTACGTGACTTATAAAATTTTAAAGCTGGGCCAAAATTAAAAGAAAATGATGTTTTCTAATGATTAATAATGGTCCAATGAGAAGATTACAACATGGTTTTGGAGTGGAGATAGTGAGAACATGAGGATATTGTCATGTCCCCAACCCTCTAATCGACGAAGAGGACGCAACTAACATCAACTAACCCAGGAAATCTAGCCATGAAGAACATCATAATAAAATGCATGGAAAATAAAACATACACAGAAGTATAATCATGAAATTATATAGAGGAAGCATTCACATTCATCCAATACATTCAACATGTTCATAATAATTACTAAATAAATACATCAGTAGAGGTCAACACAGAGATACTTATATTATGAAGAAGCTCATCCCGCAACCAGTTATGTTGCTGCAACGTTCCACCCAGCCATAGGCCAGTGCACTCATCAATCTCTCAGCAACACTGCCACCCCCAAGCTGGGCATAATTCCCACAAGGTATAAGGGAACACTAGTGAGCTCACACATAGCCAAGGTTTATCAGAAATTCAGCCAAGCCAAAATAGTTGGGTTTATCAGACTATACTGGAGCTGGAAAGGATGACTGCTAAGCTAGTGATCTCAATCCAAGAGCTATGGACACCTGCACCAGAACTAGCTTGACTTCTAATATACACACACACACCCAACACAAGGAAGCATCCCCTTCTCTACTATGCAATCCCTTGGGCCATTCCTTTCCTTCCATTGCTATTCAGGGGGGTGCATAGAAGAAATTCATCCCTCTAGCTCTGTCTATGAGTCTCCTACACACACTAGGTTTTTCAAGCAAGCTCAGACCCCATTTCCACTCCAAAATAGTCCAAATACCAACAATGGTATACAAATAGCAAACAACAACTATGGGATTGAAATGAGAACACCACAGAGGCCGAATTGGGTAGAGCCATGGAATTACACAGCTCATACTATGATAGTCGACTTCCAAAGTCATTTATGGCCCTAACATGGAAAAAACAACTCACATCACCTAAAATTCATGGAGAATACAACAATGATTTCCCAACATGCGTAGAATGATGAGAATGGCCCCAACATGAAGGAAAAATACACACTAGACCAAATCGTGAAGGGAAAAACAGAACATGACTAGTTGAGTCAAAACTCCCTACCCGCGTGAGTGTAGAATGGGCTTCTCTACCCATGTGAGGAGATGATGCGATCTACCTCTTTGGGCATGTGTGTGGTCAAAGGACTGACAGTCCTGCAAGAGATGATGGCTGCCCATGCATTCATTCCCCAAGGGAAATAACTACCCAACAAACTTGTGGGGAATTAATTTGGTTGGTGGATAAGACAAGGAAAGTAGTTTCCCACTCTCTTGGGTTCTTTTGCTGACATTTGGATTTTCCCCAATTGCTCAGAGGTTAAATAATCCCCCCCCCCCTATCCTTGGGAAATCATGACCCTTCTCATTATGTTTGCATTAACATAGATGGTTGTGGGCATTTTAATTAAAATGCATATTTATATGATGTCCAAATTATAATGTTCCCAGCTAGCACAAATTACCATCGGCATCGATTTTAATTGTTGAAGATAAAATGTTAAATAGATGGTGGGGATTTTTCCTATAGCTCCACACCATGATTAATTACAATATATACATCATATACATTTAATGCAAATGGGGTCAAAACCGAGGTGTTACATTCCCCTTCCCCTTCAATAGAACTATCCTTAGTGCTTTAAAAAATTGAATAAAATGCTACACTTGAATCGCCTCACTGTTCCATAGAATTGAACAAAAACGGATGTGCCAATCGCATGGAATCCTCCAGCTCCCACGTAGCCTCTTCAGGACCATAGTGCTCCCATTGAACATTTACCTACCCTATGGCTTGGTTTCGGAGCATTGTGACCTTCCTATCGAGGATGTGAATTGAATAGATTTGGAGCTCTCCCTTGGGTTCCACCTGAATCACATCCTAATTTATCACATGGTTAGGATCATGTACATATTTCTTAAGCAAAGAAACATGAAAAACATTATGAGCTCTAGTGCTAGCAGGAAATGCAAGTCTATATGCAATTGACCCTATTCTTTCAAGCACTTCAAACGACCCAAAATATCTAGGTGACAAATTGGCACAACTTCCAAGCTTCAAGGAAATCTTCTTTTCCCTCACTCTGAGGTAAACATGATCCCCAACACTGAACTCTCTATTCACTCTATGCTTATCTGCATAGCTTTTATGTCTATCCTGGGCTACCTTTAGATTCTTCCTAATCTTTACAACCTCTTATTCCATCTCCTTGAGCGATTTCGGCCCAAGCACAACCCTGTTCACTGGATTATCCCATGTCACTAGTGTCCTACACCTACTGCCATATAAAGCTTCATATGGACTCATCCCTAAGGATGCTTGCTGTCCATTTTTATAAGCAAACTCTACCAAGTGTAAGTAATCTTCCCACTTGTTTGGTTTGTCCATCACATACATGCGAAGCATGTCTTCAAGCACTTGATTCACTCTCTCTATTTGACCATTAGTCTGAGGGTGGTAGGTAGTGCTGAGGTTCAACTTTGTACCCAAATCTGCAAACAACCCCTTCCAAAAATTGGAAGTGAACTTGACATCTCTGTTAGAGACTATTTCCTTAGGTAATCCATGCAATTTGAAAATATCCTTCCTGAAGATATTTGCAATGTCATCAGTCTTATGCGTAGACTTAACTGGTATGAAATGTGTTGCCTTTGTCAGCTTTTCCACCACAACCATGATGGAATCATGTTGTCTCTAAGTCATTGGAAATCTTGTAATAAACTCCATGGAAATAACTTCCCATTTCCATTCTAGAACTGGCAAAGGTTGCAACAAACTTGCTGGGTGTTGATGCTCAACCTTTACTTGCTGACATTTTATGCACTTTGAAATGTACTCAACCATATCCTTTTTCATTCCTGGCCAAAAGTACTACTTTCTGGCTGTAGCAATCATCTTTTGATATCCTGGATGACTAGAATATGGAGCTTGGTGGATCTCATCAGTAACCATTCTCCTCAAATTTGCTACATTTGGAATATAGACTCTGTGCTTATAAGTAATAATTCCATCTTCTTCTAATTTATATCCCTCATACCTCTTCTCAATACTTTGTTGCTGCAATTTGTCTTTTACATGCTCATACAATTCATCTTCAGTAGTATGACTAACAATTTGATGCCTCAAATATGACTGACAAATACTAAGAGACGCCACATTCATTTCTTGCACCTTCCTACTGAGTGCATTAGCTACCTTATTCTCTTTTCCTTTTATGTGTTTGATTTCAAAATCAAACTCACATAAAAACTCCATCCATATCGTTTTCCTAGCATTTAGGGTAGGCTAATCAAACAAATACTTCAAACCACAATGGTCTGTCCTTAGCTCAAATCTTCTACCCATCAAGTAATGCCTCCACATATTGAGAGCATGTACTATGGCTGGAAGTTCTAGATCATGAGTAGCATAGTTATTCTCATGTTCTTTCAACTTTATTGACTCATAACATATCACGTGGTTGTCTTGCATAAGGACTCCTCCAAGCCCTTGACCACATGCATCGATACACACCACAAAATCTTTTTTCTGGGTCTGCAATCTTCAAGACCGGTGCACTTGTGAGAAGGTTCTTCAACATCTGGAAGCTTTCTTCACAATTCGGTGTCCATTAAAACTTTATTCCATTATTTTGCAAAGAAGTGGCTGGATGTGCAACCTTGGATAATCCTTCAATGAATCTATGATAGTATCCTGCAGGCCTCATAAAATATCTTACATCTGTCACATTTCTTGGAGTAGGCTAATTCATAATGGCCTCAACCTTATCAAGGTCCATAGATATACCTTCTTCTGAGATAATGTGACCCAAATACTGAATCCTATCTCTATAGAAGTCACACTTGCTCAATTTTGCATATAGCTTATGTTCCCGAAGCAATTGCAATGTCAATCTCAAATTCTTTTCGTGCTCCTCCTCATTCTTAGAGTAAATAAGAATGTCATCAAGGAAGATAAGAAAAAACTTGTCCAAATACCTACTGAAGACACTATTCATAAGGCACATAAATGTAAATGGTGCATTTGTGAGACCAAATGGTACCACTACAAACTCATAGTGTCCGTACCTTGTCCTGAAGGTTGTCTTATGAATGTATTCATCCTTGATTCTTACCTGATGGTAACCAGACCTCAAGTCAATCTTTGAAAATACCCTTGCTGCTCTCATTTGATCAAAGAGGTCATCAATCCTAGGAAAAGGATATTTGTTCTTCATAGTGACCTTCTTCAGCTATCTGTAATCAATACACAATCTGAGTGTACCATCTTTATTCTTCACAAACAAAACTGGTGATCCCCAAGGAGACACACTCAACCTGATATACTTCTTCTCCAACAACTCTTTCATTTGCATCTTTAACTCTATCACTTCTGGTCTACTCATCCTGTAGGGTGTCTTGGACACTGGTGCGGCTCCTGGAACAAGTTCAATTGTGAAATCAATGTCCTTGTTTGGAGGAATCCCTGGAATCTCATCAGGAAACACATCCCTGAATTCCTGCAACACATGAAATTCCTCCAACCTAGGAGTTTCATCCTCTATTGCCTCAAAAATATGAGCTGCATACAACTGACAACCTTTGCTACAGAACTTCTTCAACTGCATTGCTGAAATCTGCCTCACAGAAATCACCTTTGGGATTCCTTTTACAACTCTTGGGTTCCCTTCTTCATCCATGCATTCAAAAGTCTTATTATAACAATCAAGATTTACCCTGTGAGCTCTTAATCAATACATTTTGATGAGAACATCATAGGAACCAAGTGGTAGAACATTCATATCTACATAAGTGACCAATCCATTCATGATCAATGGACATTTCTCAACCACTTCACTAACCTTTCTCTTAGTCCCAGTGGCTAGTTGAAATAACCAAGGTTTTCTATGCTTTACTTTATTAAAAGCACAAATATCCACTACTATAGGAGTAATGTAACTATGAGTAGAACCAGGGTCAATCAAAATAGAAACAGATTGCTCAATAGTCTTACTTGCAACTTCAACCACCATTGACTGGTGATCTTCCTGATGGTCCTCCAGTGATGCATAAATCCTAGGAATGACCCTTGCTAATTGACCAACTATTTTTTCCTCTTGAATGTTGTAATCTAGCCTTGCATTCTCATTCTCAAGTTGACAATTCCTGCGCATGTGGGGTCCTCCACATTTCCAACATTGAAGTGGTCCTTTGTTTTGTTGTGGTTCTATAGGATTTTCTCCCACCACTCTGGCTGGTTGCTTCTCAACTTGGAATGGCTGCTTCTGCTGATTCCTGAATTTAGAAGGTTTGAAACCTTTCTTCCCTTGGTCAGACTCTCATTCTTTTTATTCTTTGATGTCTTATGATATTCAGGTTTTCCTTTGCTTTTCTCATAGCAATACTTATCCTTACTTATTGCTTCTTCAAGAGTTCTAGGTTCATAAAACACAATTTTGTCTTTGTAATACTGAGGAAAACCACTCAGGAAATGTTGGATCTTCAGTTTTTCATCTTTGATGTACCTGACATACCTCAAAAGTTTTGGGAACTTGTTTGCATACTCTTCCATAGTCTGCTGTCCCAACCTCAACTCATGGAATTCTTTAATCTTGTCATCATAGTACATGTCGGAGAAGTACTTTTGCTTAAAATACTTCTAGAACTGCTTCCACACAATGTTCCTTTAGTTAATATTTTTCACTTTCCTGAAGTGCTCCAACCATATGGATGCTCTTCCAGTCAAATTGAAAATGGCTACCCTAGCCTGCATATTTCCTGAATAGTCTCAGACTTGGAAATATTTCCTCATTCTCATTCTCAAGTTGACAATTCCTACACATGTGGGGTCTGTTGCTACCTTTCACACACTTGGGTCATGTGGCAGAAATATTCAAGCCACTCGGTGTGTCCTTGGGGGCAAGTCTCGAGTCAAGGCTGTCACCTTGTTCTTGACTCCTCTGTTTAGGCTCAACTTCTAACGGGGCCAAGGGGGGTAGACCCTATTAAGTTACTAAGGATAATAACTTAGTGTTGTGATGTTAAACTGATTGAGTTACTTAGGAGTTTGCAATTTAACTATAGATGATCAAAGATGGCAAGATACACAAGATGAACACACGAAAGCACAATGCTGAGACACAATATATATATAAAACAAGAAAATATCCACTGCCTTAGAATGGAGTCAAAAAATAGAAACAATATACTTGCACGTGCTTGGATTGAGTGTTTTGCGATTGCCTCTTGGTATGTTTTAAATTAAAATTGAAGTGTGAGTTGATTAAAATTAGGCAAAGGGGGGACTCCGGATATACCCTAGAGTACTTGGAGTATGTCCAAAACTAAACCTTCACAGCTACCAGCAAGGAATATGTGGGCTGAAATGGAGTCTCTGGGGCTATCGTTCATAACACACCCATTAGGGTGTGACAGAGATTGACGCCCCGAGGTCACTTTTCAGAAGTTCCCGCTTCCTTTGGGTATTTTTCCACTGTGCTCGTTTGATCTAGGTGTTGGATTTTCACCTGTTGGTTTGTTAATTTGGGAGAGTGAGTCCTAATTATACTAGTCACTCAAGTGATTTTGATATAGCTTGACTGATCGGATGAACCGCAGCTAAGTGCAGAGCATACACACTGGAGTCTTGTCAATTTTAGTAAGTTTTAAACTGGGTGTTCTTGTTTAAAAGAAAACCCTCCAAGAACCTCTTTCGATCCAAGTGGATCTCAATCAGGGAATCAAGGAGGGTTTAATTTTATAATATTTGAAAAACAAATTATCAAAAGAATACAGATACACAATTCTAGTTTTCTAATTAGTCCTACCACGAATCTCTTTCCCCTTTCGGGTCAATCGGGAAATCGTGGGGTAAGTATTAAGATTACTTTGAAATATAAAGTATGGAATATGAAATTAATAATAAAATAAATTATACTACCCTGCATATTAGATCAATTCTAGTTTTAAAATAAATGAGTAAAAAGCAACAAAAAGGACACCAACGCAAATCCCCCCAGGGGGGATGGGGAATGGGCTCGAAAGAGCCTATTCAAAAAATAATTTTATTAACAGTGGTTACAATATCAGAGAAATAATATAATTCCTCTTGATCCTTTTATGGATTGAAATCAAGAGATTACAAGGTGCGAAAATCAAAGGTTTTAGTCAAATGGGAGACCCCTGGGGGGATTTGAACGCTCCTGAGGACACTTCCGAACAGAAGCTTCCTTTATTTTCTGTTACACCTGCTAAAAACCAGTGAGAATGTTATAATAACATATGCCCAAAAGTAACTTTGGATCAGCCTACCTTAACTCAAAAAAGATGAAGTTAAAACTAGCTAAACAAGTGAAAAAGGAACCAAGGAAAGCAAGCTTTCCTTGGGATCTTGGCTTGCTGTTTGTGCAGCCAATGAAATATGCACTGATTGCTGGATTTATCTTTTATAACAGCAAATAAAAATCTAATTCATGCAAGCTACAAGTTTTCATTAAATTTCCATGCAAAAAGGACGATTTCCCTAAAGCTAGATCTAGAATGCTTATGAAACTTTTTAACTGCAAGATCTAGAATATGGGCTTTGATAAGATAGATCTATGTTAGAATTACTTTTAATATGATATATCTAAGCAAAATCAAAGCTATTAACAAAGTAACCGGGTAAAAATGTTGATTTTGAGGGAGGAAGAGAAGGAGAGAAATGCTGGTTTCCTTGAAGATCCACAGTGGAGCTTTCAGGTGGAATGTCGAGGGACTATGCCTTTGGAAGGTTTTGAAGAGAGTGAAGAAGAAAAATACATCAGCATCCTCTTCAATGTAGGAACCTGTAGCTCAGCTGAAATCAAAGAACTTACCAAGAAACTTATGAGATCCGATTACTACATACACAGAGATTCAAAATAACATGCATATAAGCTTATAGGACATGTTGAATCTAGATCTCTAAACATGCGTCAAGGGAAGGAGATGGTCAATAAACTTATTGAAGAGCACCTTTCCTATCAAGATTATAATAAGCCTATTATCAATCTTAACAATGGATCTACAAGCAATTAGCAAAAAATGAATACAGATACAGGTTACCTCAGTAAAATAATGGCAATAATCATCCACACAAGTAATGGCACAACACCGTCTAGCCTCCAAATATTTTCTTTATTTCAAATGATGAATTACAACAATACAATAGCAGCAGCACCTCAATCCCAGTTCTAACCCCTGGAAGAGGAGGCTTATGCTTGGATATATACAAAAACAAGGAGAGCCAGCCCAGGGGGGGCACAAATCCCAAGGAGATAGACCAAATATGCTGATGGAGAGTCCATCAATGCCTGATCTGTGTCTAATTGAGCCAGATCTGAGTCTCACTAAGTGCAATTGTCAATCGGAGAGCTGATCTGACTGACACCTCAACCCGTTGACTAAAGCATCCACCAAAACTCATCTAGATGAGCCAAAACGTGTTGAGGAGAGAGGGAGGGCGAAATTCCCCATAAAGGATGTTGAAGATCAACTCTGGATCTGATTTGATCACCTCCTTCGGTCAAGGATTTGTCAGATCCAGTCAATCTCCTTCAGATCTGACTGATTTCAATCAAATCGGCTAAGAATCCACTGATTTATGATTTTGGATTTGCTCCATTATTCATCAATTTATTAATTAAAATAATCAATAATTGATTTTTGGGGATTTCTGACCTGAGTGATGGAAAATCACTCAAAACTAGGAAATAGTGGGTCCATGGGTTTAGATGGTGCTCTTAGCTTGAAAATGAGCACCTACATGACTGAAACTAATTATTTGTTCCACTTTTATTACAAAATCAATTTTTCCAATTAAACTATTAAATAATAGCCTAAGTTTTGGAAAAATTAAATTTTAATAAAAAGCACTGAAAAAATTAAAAAATTGAAAAATTGAGAAAACCTGGGGGGACTTAGAAATGTTCATATGACTCGACCATGATGTCTAGCATGTTTATACATTGACACATAGACTCTAATAACCTCAATATGCCTAAATGCCAAGCCGACCACCCCAACTTTGGAGATATGGAGTGAAAAACTCAGAAATTATCAGTCGTTTATTCAACAACCAATAATAACCAAGGGAAAAAACACCCTGGGCTGATCAGATTGACAAATAAAGTCTAAGAGACCAAGTCTTTTACAGACACTATCATGCTAGAACATTTATTACAATTCCCCCATGTGGTATGAACATGTGATATAGTACAACAAAGCTTCCCAGAAGCAAGACTGAAGGCTCTCTGAAGATCGAACAAGTTATCCTTGTCCAGGTCACCAGGCTCACTTGATAAAAAAACCACTAAGTACAACTTAGGTGGTAACATTCTGGCTCCAACTATGGGATGTGTGCTCGATTTGGTCTTGAAGGCAAGGAGAGGATATGAGAACATCAGAATCTCTAGTTTATATCCCCTATAAAAACATCTCAACTTGACAAGAAAAACCTTAGTAGCACAAGTTTTATAAAAAACCGAATGTACCATTTAGCTGATTTATTTAAACAAACTAAATGTAACTAACTAAAAGAAGCAAAGTTTTATTATAGCTAAATATAAAATAGAAATGCAGAAAGTAAATGCTCTCTTTCAAGGAGCTTATTTTCCTACTCTAAGCATGATATACAAATGGTTAAGTGTAATTAGAAATCCAATGTAACCATCTAAGAATTTTATTAACATAAAAAAAATTTCCTTGTCTTTGGTTACCATCCAAAGTAAGGATACTTTATTCAGAAAATGCAAACCTGCGTGATGATCCGGAAGGGGCGGGATGGATGGGAAATCATAGGCATGAATAATGTCGTCAAACTTCCTCCCAAACTGGTAAGTGCTTGCATAGGCTGCTTCTATCCATGACTGGATAGGGTTGATGTACAAATCAGAATGATGAGGCAAATTGACTACACCATCATATTGATCATCAAGGCTCACCGAATGATAATTCACTGTATAAGCCCCAAGCGGTTCCAAGTCATGAGGAAACTCTATATGTGAAGATGATAGTTGAGACTAATATTCTAATAACTGCATCACATCTGTATTTTCACAACACTGCTTCTCCATGTCTTCATTATTGATACCTTTGTGCGTCTCTACATGATATGACTCTGAATGATCATATAAGAGTTTTGAATGCTGCTTTTCCATACTAGGATTTTCCAAGGTCTCCATATCCATGCTTCCGTCTATGGAAGTATAGTAGATTGGACTTCCACAAATTTCTAAATAGACACTCTCGTTGTTGGATATAGCATAGATAGGATTCTTAATAAGATATCCACAAAAATCCCAATAGTCACTACCATCATCTATGTTAGATGTGATGGATTCCCCATTGCTAATATCAGGTTCCGATATCAAGTTTTCTTTGTCTTCATTACTTATACTGATATATGGCTCAGACTGATCATGTGGATAAACTGCATGCTCCTTTTTCATATCAAAGTTTCCCAAGGCCACATGGTCCATGCTCTCTCCTTTAGATATGCCATAGATAGAAAAATCAACAAAACCATCAAAAGTTTTCGGTTCATTATTTTCCTCTTTATTCATGTCACGGATTGGATTTTCCATGAATGTCCACGACTCCTCATCAACATTTTTGTTGGGGATAAGGGAGTCTTCGTCACTTGTCATTGGAGGAAATTTGGGGTCTAAAATGGGCCTTATAAGAAAATGTGCCAAAATAGGTTTTTGTGAGTTGGAATTCAAGAACCAATAGAATTTCAATAAAATAAGTCAA
>LPNX010261266.1:0-23410 GCA_001517045.1 Pseudotsuga menziesii | reverse complement strand
AGTTGAGGAGATTGAATTGTGTGGACCTACACACGCAAGGTCCATGTGGATGGTTGAGAGGCACTTGAAATTTATGAAGGATTTAGTTAGACAAAGAGCATGTCCAGAGGGTTCTATGATGGAGGGATATATGGTATTTCAGGCCATGGTGTATATTGTTTAATATCTTCCAGGGTTGACGTTTATTAAGACGGAATTAGATCGATGCATTGGTGATCCAAACTCCACTAAGAAATTAGAAGGAGAGTACCTGATGGGGAAAGGTAAATCGAGGAAGGTCAAAGGTAATTATTAAATGGTGTTATAGATTAATATTAATGTTAATACATTTTAATAATATCGTACATAATTATTTCATTTTTTATATTCATTAATGATATGCATCATTAATATTTATAATGTTACACTGCGTTAAGTAATTATAAATTTCTGAGTTGATTTATGTAAATTTATTTTCATGCAGTTGGTCACGAGTGGGATGCACTACATTTGTACGTCGCAAACAATCTTGATTGGATGAAGGTATGGATTGAACGATGTAATCAATATGGTCAAGGACTATCATGGGAAGGTGTGGCTTCATTGGTTAAAGAAGCACATCACAATGGATATGGCAATCTAACAGAAAGGGAAATCGATTTAGCATATGGTTTAAAAGATAAACATGTAAGCATGATATTAAAAATATAAGCCATAATATTTTCAATTACATAGATATTCATGTTGATCTTGATGAATTTCATTTTATTTGCATACTTTAAGAACATAAAATACTTACTATCAATTGCAGGTAAAACACCACAAGGCTATGTGGTGCAACGGTCATAAATATCGCATTAAAAAGTTGGATGAAACAAAGAAAACATGTGATTTTGGGATAAGTGCAGTCTTTGAGGTCACTAACATTTCATCTAGAAGCGACAGACGTCCAGAATTGTCAAAAAATCGATATTATGGATATTTGGAAGATATCATTGACTGTGACTTTAAATCATTCAAAATAATTCTTTTTGTTGTGAAATGGTACAAGCTATGATTGAATTGATTTGATCCCGATAGAACTGTTATTGAACATGCTAATGGATTTACCATGGTTAATACAAGGTCTTTTGAGTCACGAACATCAGAGCCCTATGTTCTTCCAAGTCAATGTGAACAGGTATTTTACTCAGAAGTTCCTGGTAGATAGGGTTGGTCGTTTGTTATTAGAAATGATCCAAGAGGAAGGCCAGTAAAGTATAATATTGTAGAGGAAGATGAAGACGGTGTGGAAGGAGAAGGTGATCATGTAGAGGATCAACATGAGTTGGATGTTGATGATCACAATGTTACGCAGGATTATGTTGAAGAGTTAGTTGAAGCAGATGATGTTAGAGACAATGTTCATGATGAAGATGATATTGATGATTATCAGTTTATTGAAACTAACAACGATGACGATGATGATATAGCCTTTAATCCTTATAATGTTGAATTCGGATTAGATGATACAGATGCAGACTTTGATACAGATGAAGATGATCATGAAGTGCATTGAACATCATTCCAAGTGATATATTGTGAGGTGTGGGGGGGGGGGGCAGATGAGCTTCCACCTTCACGTGGTTGTCCCTGTTGAGTAGAGAATATTAAAATATTCTCAAAACAAAGAGAAGCTCATTTAATTATCATTTAATAAATCCTAATCTCTCTACAATTTCTACAAGTACTATTAAATAAATGGCAAAAATAGTGGAAGTCTCCATCATCATCATCTCCATCGTCATCACCATCACCATCACCATCATCAGCATCATCATAATCATCGACATTTAAATCATCATCCTCATCGTCATCATGGCTAGCATCATCATCAGCATCATCTCCATCATCAATAGCATCATCATCACCATCATCATTTCCATCATCCTCATCATCATCATTGACATCGCCATCATCCTCATCCTCATCCTCATCATCATCATTGACATCATCATCACCATCATCATTGCCATGATCAATGCTACCATCATCGCCATCATCATCCTCATCATGATGTTCATCCTCATCATCATCATCATTACCATCAACATGTTCATAATATTCATGTCCATAATCATGTTTAATTATCATTTAATAAATCCTAATCTCTCTACAATTTCTACAAGTGTTAAATAAAGGGCAAAAACAGTGGAAGTCTCTTCACCTTTATTTTTTCCATCATCAAAGTGAAATATAGATAAGCAATCATATTAGAAAAAAAGGAAAACAAGTTTAAAATCATCAAGAGATTCCAAAATCCTTTATATGAATTGTCTTTTCTCTCCTTCAAGGGGTTGTCAAGAAATATAAACATTTAATTTCAATTTTCATGGTCATCTTCATCTTCATCAAATAGGGTCATATCATGTTTGTTGGCAAGTATGGTTTTTCCCCTTCTCTTTTCCTGTTGACTGGATATATATCTTTTTCTTATTTAGTATGAACTGCAATTCTGGTATGTTGACTTTTACATCATTTTTTATTTTAGCATGGGGATCTTCAAGTCATGCAAAGTTTAATTTGCTTCATTTCCATCCTTTATAAATAATAGGCCCAACTTGTCATATGGTAATCTATGACTAGTCCAATTGTCCAATTTTACGTTACTAATAGTGTTTTCCATGAAGATACCATGTATATCCACTAAATATGTTATCGTGGTCTCGTTATAATACATTTGATACAAGGTCTCTAGTCTAAATTCCTTTATCAATACAATTATGGTGGCATATTTATACAATTTTAGAAAGTGTTGCTTATCATTTTGTAAAGTGTCAAATTCCCTTCATTGTTCACTAAGTTGAGATTGATGATGATTATGATGATGACGATATGTTCCCTATCACCTTATTTGTCTAATATGGGGCTTAGTATCATATATTTGGTTCATATTAGGGTCATATGTGTACCCTAATACTAAATTTGTAGTAACTAATTTGGGATTGAGAGCATAACTTAGCTTAAATACAATGTAATATTGATCCCTAAGGATATATCACCTCGGATAGTACTTTTATTGCAATAGTTTACTAACATCAATTGATCTAGCATCCTCTATTTGAAGAAGAATGGGGTCCTAATTTAGAAATATAATGGTGAAAGTGGTTTTCTTTAACTCAAGTATTTTTGTGATGTACACAATAACTCAAGGTCTTTTCAAATTAACGTCAATGCATTAACATTATAATATTATGAAAACTTAGTATAGATATAATTTTGTACCATATATTATTTTCCCTAGCACCAAAATAAATATTATTTGGGCCTTAGGACCACCTCTATGTGAAATTCATTCTTCCTTCCCTCCCACACACACAGTTTGCAATTGTTGATCACCTGCATGCTCAATGCCTGAAGTTGGAGCAAGGGTTTGAATCCCGACTATGCATAGGAGAGGCATCATAGAGGAGAGGGGTAGTAGAGGAGAGGGGCCATAGAGGAGATGATACAACGATATTTATCTTTCCCCTTTGTCCTATGCAACGATATTTTCCTGGGGGTGGGTACGGATTTGGTTACAAATATGTGAAATTCATTCTTCCTTCCCTCCCGCACTTGCACAGTTTGCAATTATTGATCACCTGCACGTTCAATGCCCGAAGCTGGAGCAAGGGTTTGAAGCCCGAATCTGCAGAGGAGAGGGGTCATAGAGGAGAGGGGTAGTAGAGGAGAGGGGCCATAGAGGAGACGATACAAGGATTTGGGGTAAGTTTGAAGCCATTGAATCTGCGAGTTTTTGCTGGATCATTCTCCCTTTAAGGTATGGCTAGAAAACACTCTGTAGGATTTAAGCAGTATAATGAATTTGTGTTTAAGCAGCATAAATTAGAAAATGTCTTGATGCAATATCACTTGTCTTAAGGACTGAACAAAATTAATACCCAAAACCAAGGGAGTTATGTGTTGAACAAAGAATGAAATGGAGATTTCAGAAGTTGCTTCCTTTCAAGTCTTTGAAAGTCTATTTGCATCTATAATAAGAAAGTCCAAGCTGGAAGTGACTATTTGTTCGTGCTCTATAATGACCCTAGGTTCAGACTTCAATGTCAACTGAGATTAACTAATTTATTATTTACCAAAAATCTTATCTCGTTCCTAGAATGAAATCTGCAAGTTTACTAAATGTTTCTGGAGATTTCTAGTTTCCCAAACATATTTAAAATAATAAACCAGTAGTAAGGAGGTAAGCTTCAATTAGCATAAGTTTTCCCTATCGCATTATATACATATATTTAGCACAAACAACATGACTATATGTGCTTGTAGCCACAATTACCAGTATGCTGAATATGAATTACACCAGAAAAATGGACTATATAAAAAGAAGCTTCCATATTGTCAGGACACCCACTAAGGTTCAATTCCCATGGATACAGAAATAAATAGTTGGGCCTAGGTGCAAGTCCTAGTTGATTTTTCTGGAAGATTGCCCCCACTATTGCAGCAGCTTAGCTGAACAAAAGTGCTTGGGTTCAATAGTTTTCCCTTCAAGGACTATTCGCCCATGTAAGTAGGCCATTTGTGGTGCCCTACTTCTTCGGCCCAGTTGCAATGCTTCTCCTAAGTTTATAAGAAGCACTTTCAAAGAAAAAAGTTTCCACAACACAGTTAAAAAGCTGAAAACTAATAAGAATCTATGAAAGAAAATGTAGTTTCGGTTAGCTTCAAGGAAGAAGATGAAGAAACCAGTCGGTTGGACAAATTTGGGCTGACTAGTGTCCTGACCTGTAGATTGAATCTGGGCCATCTTGTTAGACAAGCTGTAGGTTAAGTTCAGACTTCAGACCAAGCTGTGAGCCAACCTATAGGATAAATTCAGGGTAACTTATTAGCCACCCTGTGAGACAATTTCTGGCAAGCCTGTCAGCTGACCTGTAAGATGAATCAGACCAAACTTTGAGACGAACTTCTCAGGATGTTGGGCTGAATTTGAGACATAGGCAACTATTTGTACTGAATTCTGGAGGAATGGACTTCCTTTGAGTAGAACATTCTTTTTGTCAGCCCTCTTCATTGGAAAAAAGACATTATGGGAGACAAGTGGATGACCAGACAGAGGAATACGAAAAACACCATAATGTTGGTCTGAATCTACAATTTATGGAAAAATAGATGTTGAGCTACTGTAAATGGGGATGCTTCCCCTTTTCATATGGGAGAGACTGCAACATTTAGATTATGATTCGCAGTTTAGGTATCACCTAGAATTGGCATTTTCCATAAGCATACAGATTCTCTCGAAATTTCGGCTAAGAGATATGTTGGCACTCCTGAGTCCTTGCCTTTTCAAGAAGGGATAGTCTGGATAATTGCAGCCTGGTTCATTAATTTGTATGGCTTGAAGTGGTCTTTTTTTGGGCACCAAGAATATATAAGATGCATTTTTTCAAATAAAATAAAGAAAGAAAAATAGGAAAATAATAAACGCGGCTTCTTGACCTCCACTTACAAATTCAGGTTCAGGCCCACAAGGTGGAGATGGAAATGACCCATCTGATGCAGCTTCTACACTACTGACGTCATGCACTGTGCACTCTATGTAGGAAGCCCCCTGCAGCTAACTTTCCCACCTGCTCGGCTCAATCCCAACCAAATAGGGACACTCTCACCGTCAATCTAGTCAGGTAGTGCATGAGCATCAAGAATGGAAACACAGATAGCTTGCTCCATCTCTTGGTGTTGGACTGTTACCTGTTGTTGCCATATGTGATTTTTTGTGTTGGTCAAATGACACTTTTATCACGCTTTTGTCACTTTGGTTATGTCACTATAAGACCGAACATTACTATTTGTTTTAGCCTATAGAGAAATTTTTTGTACCTTGGACAGTTAGTTGCTAGGATTATCAACATTCTTTGTTTGTGCACGTAGTGGTTGCTTTAAGCAGCCTCCTTTTTTTGTATAAAATGCTCTGTACATATGTGTTTTATTAATAGATAATCATATAAGGAATCATTTTATTTGGACAAAGAAAAGTGGCTTCTTTGTGCTTCAAAGAGCATTTTGTAATTGTTCAAGATCCATCTCCTGGAATAGTATGCATTTAACTTAGTCAAAGGTTATGTCTCAACTTTTTGAAAGAAGCCATTGTCAAGACAACTCATTTTGCTTGGTTGACAAGTCAACTAATGCAATTATTTTGTGACAGTGAACTCTGTGAGTAGAAAGACTCATGTGATGCTCTCATATTAACATATACAATGAAATCTCAACCAGAGTCCCTTTTATGGATGGTAAAAAGTATTATATTAACAGAAGTAACAGTACAAAATAGAAACTATTTGTCCCCATCTTAATGGAAAAACAGGAAACGAGACTAACAAAAATATTTATCGTTGTTCAAACCATGTATTAACCTAAGTACATAAAAAGCAACCAACAGATAGAACAGGGACTTATCGCCCTTTTTACAAATTTCCTTGGTCTTCATTACCTGGGTTCTGATTGATGTCTGAGATTATGAATGGTGGAATGCCAATATGTTGTAGCTACTCAAAGAACTACTGCCATTGCCTCAGCCACACCTTCTATGAGGCTCATCAATTCTTCTTTCCAGACCAGTATTGTCCATTTTTTTCTCTTTGACATCCATCTTAGTCTCAGCTTGATCTTGGGTTTCCCAAAGAAAATGTCCAAGCTTGCAGTGGTCATTATAGGGGAATACTGAGCTGAGAACCCTTAAATAAAAATCCATCTATTAATAAAAAGTCTTCAATTGAATACAAGCCAGCATGGTATTGTATACTTGGAATTGCATTAATGCTACCAAAATATGAATCATTGGCATATTCACTCTTCATTGCTTCAAATCCAACCAGTTCATCACTCATTACAACGGCCAGCATACACACTTTCTACTAGGCATCAGCCACTACAATGATTTTACCACTTCCATGCTGCAAAACAAATGTGTATGCTTGCAAAAATGAAGCCCATTTGGCACATTTGTGGGACAACTTACTTTGTAAATTTATGTAGTTCAAGGCTTGATTATCCATCATAAAAAAAGAATTCCTTATGTAGCAGATAGTGCCTCCAATATTTTAAGGCTTGTAACAATGCAGAGAATTTCATATTATAAATGGTATACTTCTTTTTAGCTTTGTTTAATTTCTCACTGAAAAAGGCCACAGGTTTACCGTCTTGGCATAATACTCCTCCAATAGCTACCCATAAAGCATCACACTCAACTATAAAGACTTTCTCAAAGTCTGGCATGGTAAGAGTTGGTGCTTCCATAACCCTCCTTTCGAGTTATTCAAAACTCACAGCAGCTGCCTTTGTCCAAGTAAAGACTTTCCCTCTTGTGCAATCAGTCAAGGGTGCACTTACACCACCAAAATTTATAATGATTCTCTTATAAAAGTTCACCAACCCATGGAATGTGCCATCTCTTGGGTAAGTTCCCCGTGTATTGGTTCAGTTCAAAATTAATGTTTTTAATTACTTTTTGTTGCAGTCAGCTGATCGGGGCAAGTCCCTAATGGAGCCTGAGAGGCCGAAACCCCCCTACAGGAGATAGGTATATATACCACATTTTCACTTACCTTCTTCTTTAGAGAGTACATTTGTTTAATTATGATATCAACGTGGTCAATATTTAAATATGTTTTTAAATAATATTTTCCCCGTGTATTGGTTTCAGTTCGAAATTAATGTTTTTAATTACTTTGTTGCATTCAGTTGATCGGGGAAAGTCCCCAATGGAGCCTGGGAGGCTGACACCCCCCTACAGGAGACAGATATATATACCACATTTTTACTTACCTGCTTCTTTAGAAAGTACATTTGTTTAATTATGATATCAACGTGGTCAATATTTAAATATGTTTTTAAATAATATTTTCCCCGTGTATTGGTTTCAGTTCGAAATTAATGTTTTTAATTACTTTGTTGCAGTCAGCTGATTGGGGCAAGTCCCCAATGGATCCTGGGAGGCCGACACCCCCCTACACGCCACGCTCATCAGGTCATGAGCGGGTATATAGCACGTTGTGAATTTCAGAAACTATATTTATACATATTTATGTTATCTAATTATATTAATGATTTCAAATTGATATTAATGTTTTCTATTTTTATGCCGGATGATACTTATCTATAGACGGATCCGAAGGATATGGATTTGGGGCACATTCTTGACGATGTTGACCTCAATAATTCAAAGATTATCCAGGATGCAGTTCAAAAAGAAAAAACAAAATTAAATCAAGAGGTCGTCAATTCGCTTATATCAGATCTGCAAATGACGCAAGATGAGACTCAAGCAAAGATAGATCGTGTGTTGCTTAAAGTAAAGTGCTTGGATGTAAGCTGCAAACTCTTTAATTATAAGTCTATTCCAAATGCAAATTTTTTTCCTATTTATATACGAGTAACTAAAATATTATTTGTTTCTACAGGAATATTTTTTCCCCGGTGAGAGGCATGGTGATACCATTGAGCATGACACCCCCTTCAACATTGATCATGTATCGTTGCCGTCTGGCCAGTCGAAAACAGAAAATGAGACACCCCAGACAGAACATGAGAGTTTCGACAAGGATTAGGGGCATGAGAGTGCTGGTGAGGATCAGGGGCTGGTACATGGAGAAGAGCATGACTTTGATGCTACCGTCCCAGCATTTCCTGGATCTTTCTGTGTCACTAGCATGGGAACATTTGAGACTACCTTTTTGGTGGACAAAGATCTCATTCCCTACAAGATGGAGAAGATTCCAGTTACTATTGACAAAATGTTTTAACTATATATTATAATTTTATTGGAATGTAATTATGCATCATTCTTTTTACACTAATTAACACATACTCGTTTTTGTAGGAAATGATGTCTTTTATAAACATCTTAATGATTGGTCTTTAGAGCTATTTGGGCCCACTATCCGCACATGGTGGAAATGATAGAGTAAAGTTTTGAAAGATGAGCTTATTGCTCGCTTGGTTGGGTTTTTTGGTGCCAAAACCTTCAACCAAAAAAAGGTTTTCGAAAAAGCTAGCCAACATTTACATTATGTACACAAGGGATATCGGAACAACTTAGAAAATAATCCAAAGTATGAGTGCCCTCCGATGATTCCAACAAGGGAGTGAAAAGGCTTGCTGGATGATGCAAGGGAGAAAGCTGCAAAAATAGCGGGAAAGCCAGTACCCGAGTCAGCTAGAAGGTATGCAATACTTTCGGTAATGCAATTATATGTTTATTACACTTTATTTTCCATCTTTTTGCAATGTTTAACGTATTTAAAATTACTTTTATAGGCTACCAGATACGTCGAAGGCCACCCAAGCAAGAATAGAAAAACATGGGCAACACAAGCTTGGCCCTGGTGGATATTCCAACCTGCAAGCATGAATTGTAAGTATGATCAACAATTATTTTATTGTATAGAAATTATAGATTGCATTTAAAATTGTTTCATGATGATATAACCACAACAATGATGATCTAATTTAAAATTACAGGCTCAAAGATTCCATGATTTGCCAACGGAGGAAGACATGAGGATCGACTACCAACGCGGGTTTTTAGGTGTTGTTGAACATCGAAGAAGCAGCTGTGGTAGCCAAGCAAAGTCTTCTATTGATCGGTCCTGTGAACATGTAACTACAATAAACAAATTCTATTTAAGATTGATTCATTGTGTTTTATATTCATTAATAAAGTAGTACATAAAATATTGAGTCTCTTTGTGTTAAGCCGCGCAACGAAAGTAGAGAAAATGCGGAGGATGGAGGAGAAAGAGATATTGGAGTTCATGTTGATCAAAATCCAGGTAATAAATATTCCTGTGTTAAAAAAAAACTAGTATGGATTAAAGTCTCAAATATTAAATTGCAAATACTATATTGTTGTAAGTGTTGATGTTTTAATGCAGAGGGTCTTCATGTGCAACTTGAGGCAGCATCAGAAGATCAAACGCATGAAATTCATGTCACCCATGATTTGTCAGGTACAAAGCACCGCTCTAATGTTTTTTTATTAATGAAGGACTTACAATTATAATAATAAAAACATGTCAAGTAATTAATATTTCTTCATTTTTCCAGTACATCCTAGCACCTTACAGCAGCCACATACACGTCGTGAGCACATGACCCATCGACAAACACGATCACAGACAGCTACAGAGGGCATAGGAAACAAAAAACAATTGGTAGAAGAGGATTTCACACTTAGAGAATATGTGGAGAGAAAAAAGTGCCAAAAAAAGTAGTGATTGTAACAAGTACACTATTACATTATTTTTTTATGCATTGTCCTCGGATATTATTTTTGATATTATGGAGTAATGTCTTCAACTATTTATTTTTTTCTATGTATGAATGAATGAATGAGTTAATTAATGAATGCTATAAACTAATTAATGATCAAATGCACGTAATTCCTTTAAGACAAGAAACTCACAATGTTCACACAAAATATCATTTATTTCCAAGCACGTGCATTGGGTATGGGGAATTGAGATTGATGTGATGGGGGGAGGGGCCATATGAGCTTCCACCTTCATGTGGTTGGCCCTGTTTAGTAGAGAATATTAAACTATTCTTGAAATAGAGAGGAGCTCAATAAGGTAAAATGCATGCATTATTACAATGTTTCTTTCTTATGACCAGATACGTTGTTTCTTTCTTCCAGCTAACTATAGACATGCATTTTCTTTATATTGCAGAGTGAGAATCTTGATGGGCTGGAGATTTCTGGTTTGGAAGATCTTCAAAGTCTACATGTTGAGGCATTGACCAAGCTTTTCCAAGGTAAGGTATTTGTATCCAGTGAATATTAAGTTAAGGTTAAGATTAAGATTAAGATTAAGCTTAAGGTTAAGATTAAGATTATTTGTATCCAAATTGTTGTATATGTTTAACAGATTCATATTTTTACCATGCAATGTGGCCAAACTGTTAGTTGTATAAATGCATTGATGTTTAACATGTGTATTGTTCTTCACAAAACATAAAGGAATCTGTCTTCACATGAGGAGGTTCCACCTCGAATGCAGGTTTTGCATTTCATATGTTTAACAGAAGATTTTGGAAAGTGACTTGATAAGCATTGCTACCTTGTTGAAAAATAGCCTCCAACATGACAATACTGTCAAATATTCATGGGTGTCAAAGTTGGTCAACCTAGTTGTGGGATCATATCTGCTAGGACATTTATAGATTTGTTCTAGAAATATCTTGTTCCACAGAGATCCGAGTCAAAGTGCATAAGCTACTCTGCAAGTTTATTTTAAAGGAAGTGTTGAAGGTAGTGATGGGTCTGCAACAGTGGTATATAAGTAATTTGCAATTTTTTTTTCACTGCTACCAAGAACACATCCAAACTTGAAAGAGCTTACTTCCCAGAATTGATTTAGGGTAATTTTATGACTGTTTAGTGCTACTTCCATCCACAAATGGCTTCAAAAGCTGAGTTTTAGAACAATTTTAAACCTAGTATTCATTCTCAGCCAAGAAAATTAACCCAGGTTGCCTCTTTTGTGCCCAGGTCACCCCAGGGATTTCTTAGAAGATCTAGGTGGAAATCCTTTGCAAAACAAGGGGATAATAGAGAGCATTTCCGTGGATTGATTAGGAAAACCCTAGCAGAGAAAAATTTCCCTTTTCCTTAGCTATCTATCTTTTTTTTAACAAGCAACGTCTCATCCCACTTGAAGCTCTTTTCTTTAGCTATCTATCTATTTTCACCACTACCAAGAACACATCCAAACTTGAAAGAGATTACTTCCTAGAATTGATTTAGGGTAATTTTATGACTGTTTAGTGCTGCTTCCATCCACAAATGGCTTCAAAAGCTAAGTTTTAGAGCAATTTTCAACCTAGTATTCATTCTCAACCAAGAAAATTAGCCCAGGTTGCCTCTTTTGTGCTCAGGTCACCCCAGGGCTTTCCTGGAAGATCTAGGTGGAAATCCTTTGCAAAACAAGGGGATAACAGAGAACATTGCCATGGATTGATTAGGAAAACCCTAGCAGAGCAAAATTTCTCTTTTCCTTAGCTATAGTATATTTTTTTTTAACAAGCAACATCTCATCCCACTTGAAGCTCTTATGTAAGAGTAGATTGCTGGTACCTTGCCAGCCCAATAAGCCCATAAGGGGAAAACATATCATAAGTGGGATTTGAACCTGGGTGGGGAGGATAATGACTTTTCCTTTTAACCACCCAAGCTAGACCCAGTTGACAACCTTAGGATATAAGTCTTACAAAATAAAACATTATATTAATTTTTCTAATGGTATGACCATTTAAACTTGTCTTATATCAGTCTGCACTCACCACCTTCCCTTTATCTGATGAATGCTTTAACTTCTAGCTTTGAAGAAATTCTATATTGTATGCCTCACCTTTCAGTCTCTCTTGTTGATTTTTGAAATAGAATTTGTAGTCCTAAATGCTAAATATTTTTACAGAAGTAATCATACTTGCTTATAATGAGTAGATTATGATAGATCCTTTAGTATTGTTGGCAGCTACATATAAGGATTACCTTTAGACATGCTATGCCTAAAATGATACAATTGAAAATCAATTAAATTGTATAATTTATTTTATTTTTTGACAAATATACTGATAATTGGTACCTTTAACAAATTTGAAATAGCTTCCATCCTTGACAAATTAAAATATACATATAAAAAAATGCAGAGTAATTGGGAGACATGATTGGTAGGGTAAAGAATTGGCATTTTTATTTGATTTTCCATATTAATGCAATATATATATTGGTGCTTTCTGTTCAGCCAATTTGAAATATGTGAGATGATTTGAATATTTCCAGTTTTACTTATCACTAACTTTTTATTGGAACAAGTACTCATATATGCATGGATCTTGTTCAAACGGTCAGTTTTAGTGAGGGAGGCTGTAGATGCAGGAGGTGCACATGAAGATATCACCCCAACTGGATTTAATGTTAGGACCTTAGTACATGAATATGGTGGAGGTGCATTTACTACCTCAGGAGATGTAGTTGTATTCTCCAACTTCAAGGATCAAATACTCTATAAGCAGTCTATCAAAGGAGGCACGTTTTCTTGATTCTTCGACCTTTAATATTAGCATATCTGTGTTATATTTTTTCTTTGCAGATCAGTAAGTTTGACAGTTTTTTAGGTACGATTATAATTATCTAGTTTGAATTAAATTCTCGAAATGCATCTCTTATTACCAAGAATGGAAAGAAAGAGGCAGAAAAATAATTTTTTCTATATAATCCCATAATGGTTAGGTTTTACCTTTTATAATTGGCTCTTAACCATGTATGGAGTACTTAGAAAAAAATGTTATTTCTCCTTAATGAAACAGTGTATGGTCATTGGTAAATGTGTTACCTATATTAGTGCAAAGGCATCAGAATAATCCACATTGAATTTTTTACCTGTATTTTGTATGCTTTTCATGACTTTGTTGGGATTGTTCCTGGGATCATTCTACAACAAATTCCACCCATTGTTAACGTAGATCCTGTTTGTCATTCAATTGAAAACATGTTATTTTAAGGTAGTTCTATAGTTATAACTAAATAGCAAGGGGAGCATAGCATATAAGTTGGAAGGTATGAAAATAAAACTTGAAAGGAGGACTGCCTTCAAATTCCATAACTCTTTAGTTTTTTGTGTGGAATTTATTTGTAGTAGACATGACACAGCTGACTGTGTTCTTGTGTTTTGAAAATGCCACAAATATTACATTATAAATCAAGTTACATGTACATCAAAATTGTTACATCTAGGAGCCAAAAATAGGCCTCACAAGATCTCCCTGTCTACATAAGTAAGGAGATCTAGCAATTGGCTTTGGTTCTGAAATGAAGATTATCTACATCTTTCCTAAAAATGGTGATCCTGGCTGATAGTTTGATAGCCATATCTGATCTAAATATAGAAACTAGCCATATCTGATCTAAATATAGAAACTTCTTTCAAATTGAGACAAATTCCAGATTACTGGAGACACACCTTGATGATTTGTACTCAATCAAGATACAAATGACAAGGGAGACATGGCATGGATGTGTAACAATGCTTGTTGCAATCTTTATCTGATGCAACAATCCTTTTGTCAATATTTTTCCTTGCTTTTTCATGCATCTTAATATTGTGATGTATCCAAGCCCTTATTGCTAGCATCAAGAATTGAATCAATCCGTCCTCTGTAAAATTTAACCTTTAACCTTTCACAAAAGGTTCCCATGTGCCTGGAAGATATGGACAATCAACTCATAGATACACCTAGATATAGACATATGTCTGTATCAAAATGCAGTGCAGGTTTAATCAACTAATCATATGTGGCTAGAAAGTGATGCATTGTTTGTGTAGATGGCAAGTCCTGCATCATTTCGAAAATGTCATATGGTGAGCATTCAATCTTCTTGATGGCACCCTAACTAATCCAACCAAGGTTCAGATCCTTGTCCGTTTGTTACCCAAAATACATGGACATAAGTATGAACCCAAGACAAGATACCTCCTCATTAGAGGAAATTTGGGGTCTAAAATGGGCCTTATAAGAAAACGTGCCAAAATAAGTTTTTGTGAGTTGGAATTCAAGAACCAATAGAATTTCAATAAAATAAGTCAACCATAATGGTTGAATTGACATATTTGTCATTAAAAAAAACTACTTTTTTTGTTCGTATTTTCGACATATCTCATTGTGTTTTTACTCAAATTTTGATCGGGAGAGCTCGTTGGATGCAGAATTTGATTTCGCATCCAACGAGTACCCACACTACATACTTTTGGAGGACCCTGCTAGCCCAAAAACAAGAAATACCTGAAAAATGTGATGATGATGTCATCATCACATTTTTCAGGTATTTCTTGTTTTTCGGGTAGCGGGGTCCGCCAAAAGTATGCAGTGTGGGTACTCGTTGGATGCGGAATCAAATTCCGCATCCAACGATCTCTCCCGATCGAAATTTGGGTAAAAACACAGGGAGATATGTCGAAAATACGAACACAAAAAGTAGTTTTTTTCTTTCTTCCTCCAAAATTAATCAATATTATTTTATTATTTTAACTATTATTTTATTATTTTAACTATTATTTTATTATTTTCCTTAGGAGGCCCTTTTTAGACCCCAAAATTCCTCTAATGTTAGTTCTCAATACTCCTTTAGCTCCAATTGAGGATAGTGGAGTATGCATCAATGTAGTTCCTCCCTTGACTAAGCTGTTTTTCTGTTACGCATAATTACCATGCTCAGACTTGGAAAGTTAGGTAACTTGCCATACTTAGCATACTTGCACTTGGATTACTGAGCATAATAACAAAACAACTGTTTTAATGTAGGAGTTGTTACTGAGGACTATGTCAGGTATTGACTTAGGCTACTTGGCATACTTGGTAGTACTCACCAATATGCAGGAGTATGGCAAGTAGTGACCAGTCACTAATTTAATGTATGTTGGAATCCTCCTGAGCCAAGTACTTGCTTCAGGGATATACTTGTCATGCTCAAGAGTTCTTGGGAGTCATAGTCAAGGGTATCACAACTATGTTATTATTCTCTATGTGGCCAGGTGCATAAACATGGTGCTCCAGACATTGTAAGGAATAGACTACAATCCAAAGGGGTATCCTTTCCTCTAATCATATTGGCACAATATATCAAATAGGTAGATACAATTTCTACTTGCTAAGTTGGTTTTATGTAACTAGCATGAACCCATGATGAATCTATGATCCTTTATGTCCTCAAATCATTTTAGACTTAGTGAGCTACCATAGGATCTAGGGATGGAATTTGATGGATAAATGCCCATCATGGGCCAATTTACCCATCAAATACAGCTAAGATTTTCCAGAAACCGTCATAATCTGGCATAAAATATAGAAAATATTTCAGATTTTCATTGTTACTTGCAATTTTGATGGGTGTCCGCCATCTGAAATTCCAACCCTCATAGGATTGTATTCATCTTTCTCTCATTATATCAGTCGTGCACAAAATAGAATGTTTCCACAAAGCACAAGTGCAATTAATTGCATTGAATCCCATAATCACGTCCTTTCATAGCCATCAAAAAAGGCTATGGAAACTAGACTATCATCAATAAACCATAAGAATATATCATGTAAAAGCCATATCTTCTTGGATTCTACTTTGAATGGTGCAATAGAAGGTTAAGAAAAGCTCCCAAAAGAAACTAGTACATCAAGTATTTCCCAAACTTGCTGTGTATAATTCAGTTGATCCTTCATTGGCTCCATCTCTACTGATGGTATGTAACTGTTCACTATTTATCTGTCTGCATATTCCTGAAACTTTGCTTGTAATATGTAAATCCCACAAGCTTAATTGAGTTTTTGTTTCCAATTTGTATATGCTATGTGACTTGAAATTGCCTTGCATTTTTTACCATATTTCAAGTGATAATCTTTCTATCTTTTTAATTAGCAGAGAGGATAATGTAGTGATTTTGAGCTTTCCTTCTAAACAATTTCTAATGTCATATGCATAAAAATGTGATGCAAGATGTTCATTTGGATAGTAAAATTATTATAATAGACATGTCATTCATATACTTTTGCTCTTATGATGGGTGTTACATCTGTAAATATGCAGCTTCATCAACAATGTGAAGACAGAAGTGTTTTGCGCTATATATACTAATACTTAGCCAGGATTTTGTCAGATAATGGTTTTCAGGGTTTAAGTGCTGGTGGTGGAATACCCACACCTAATTGGGATGATGTTGCTGACCTGGATGCTACAGGAGGGGTGACAAGGGAAGATGTGGTACCTCATATTATTCAACAGTTGAGTGCAGAAGCATCAAATGCTGATGTGGAAGGTATGCTTGTCCTTTCATGAAGTGGGATAAAGTACATTTCAACTTGGTTTTCTGTGCATTTCATACGTTGAAGATGATTGCAGTTTAGTCAGAGTTGTTGGAAGAATGAAGGAGAACCATGTAGAGTCTAGTCAGTTTCTTTAGTTTTGCTTAGGCTATTTCTCTAGTGAAGGTGTTTGACATAGTAGTTTCTCATTGTGCTCTCTGGTAACTACTGCCGATGTTTATGTCATATGTCAATACCCAGTGAATAACTTTGGATTATATAAGAAACTTTAACGTTTTCTAGAATCCTTTGAATTATCTAGAATCTACTACTTTGAGACTGTATTTATAGCGGGATCCCTATGATATGTGGGGTTTTATTATTATTATTTTAGCTTGAGTTTCTCTTTACTATTCTTTGGCGATGACTTATGCACTCTCCTATCGCTCATTTTGGCAGGTTTTACTTTCAAGTCCCATTGACCTAGTTTGGTCATTTGTAGACATCAATATAATTGGATTTGATTTGATTTTCTTACAAAAATATCCTATAAAAATGCTCTTTAATCCACTTTAGAAGAAACATATCTACTGATAG
The DNA here is from genome assembly GCA_001517045.1 of Pseudotsuga menziesii. Lineage (NCBI taxonomy): Eukaryota > Viridiplantae > Streptophyta > Pinopsida > Pinales > Pinaceae > Pseudotsuga > Pseudotsuga menziesii. The sequence continues at coordinate 5,998 of LPNX010261266.1, read as the reverse complement.
ATCATTATGGATATCAATGAGGGCTATTACAATGGATGGATGAACCATACTTTATGGCTTCAATTTTTTAACAGGACAGTCACATGCTTCAGATGTCTAAGCTTGCAAGAGTTTACATTTGTTGAAATTGTAATGGCCTAGGTCTTACAACAAAGTGGAAGAATGAAAGAGAGTGATAATTTATCCTTGAATGTTGTTCCTCTTTGCATTACTCTTGTTACAACTCAAACTAGCATGTGTTCCTCTTTGCACGACTCCCAAACATAGTTTCAAAAGTAGTGCTCCCAAAGAAAAGTGGTCCAATGAGTGATGAAGGAATCCTAGATCACACCGTAGGTCTCCTCATAGACCAAATGACCTCAAAATGTGCATAGATCAACTCCAAGAGTGAACACTCCAAAATGCTCCATCACATAACCATGTGATGATGTGCAACAATGCTCCAAAATGTCCAACTATTACCCATCAAAAAGGTGTGCTACAAACCCTCAAAAGGTGGTCATTCCATCATGTAAGGCATAAAATGAGTCTCCAAAATGAATGCTCCATGAAAATTAAGTGAAAGATGATGTAAGGGCCACTAGTGAGACTCCTAAAGTGAATTCTCTAACAGACCAAACCCCAAAAAGGTGAGCATTCCATCACACCTGTTAACAGCTGAAAGGTTAATAATAAAAAAATTAGTAGGCTTTATTTGTTGTAGGAATTTTTTTAATTTTCAAATACCTTTTAGAAAATTTTGTTTAAGAGTAGTCACAGGCTTTATTTGTTTTAGGTACAAGTACAACCTTAGAGTCTTCAACTGATCTACAGTAAAGTTTGTACAACACTGAAAACGGGCTTCTTATGTCACTGTTTTTACTGTGCAAAAAGTTGATGTTATTGGCATTTGTAATATTCTTTCTGTTTAAAGCTATCTTCAACTATCTTTGATCTCATTGAATCCATGCTGGCCCTAAATCTATAAAATGCTATGTCGTGCAATTTAGATCATGTGGCAGATATTATTCCCACAGTCCTAGCACAAACATGATGTGGAGACACTGTGTTACTTTTTATTGGCCATTGCACAGGACTCCACTGATTGGCTATAGCCTATCATTCTTTCATTCCCAGAAGAAAGCATGACAAGGACTAGCAACATATATCTTGTTGCAGTTGCCATGCTTTTCGAAGACTTTCCACCAAAACAGTTGGAAAATGCATCCTTGTAAGTTTCCTACTAGAAGAAAAGGAAAGTTATTCATTGTGGCATATTGAGTCACTATTTTGTTTAATTATCATTGTTGATCCTGGTGAAAAGTTGGTTCCAAAGTCATTTTTCCTAGTTTTTATTTTTAATGTGATTCAGTATGCTGCCGCAGGCAGGCCTGTACTTTTCTCCTGTAAAATTGGATTCATGTAATTTTTGCCAGTCATATGTAACAATTCCATTGGATGATGCCAACAGATATGTGATGCTCACCTATGTTCACAGCTTCGAAACAGAGGAAGAAACACTAGTTTTAGTTGGTTTGTTCACTAAAATTTTGACTGCATATTCTTCACAGGACAGAGCATTACAGCCCATCCGTTGAGTGTTACTGTTTCTCCTTGGAAAAGTAGCAATTCCATTGGATGATGCCAACAGATATGTGATGCTTCTTGTGATATACATCACAGGATTCTAGAATGACCATTACATGAATTTTATACAACATAACCTAGATACAATATATGGATTTTATGTAGTTCCTGTAACATATAAACATGAAAACAATTTTCAGATGTTTAGAAAACAATTTTCAATAACATCAACGAATGAGCATAACAGCCAATCAAATTGGCGGGACCCCAAGCAGATGGACACCACTACCAAGACAAATCTCCAAGAAGACAAATCTCAAAGTGAGCTAGAACAAAATTTCTATAAGACAAATCTCAAAGCCAGCCACCATGGAGAAAATCATATGTAATTTGTGAATATGTTTTGACAGCGGCTTATGGTAATTGACCCTTGTTTAAGGAGAATCGATGATTTTGTCTAGAGATTTAAAATAAGAATATTATATGTATTTTGTAAACATTTTTTGACAATGGCTTATGGTAATTGACCCTTGTTTAGGGACAATTAATGATATTGTCTAGAGATTTAAAACAAGAATATGCTTGGTGGTTTCCTGTAGCGCTTTACCTATTTATAGGATTGTACAATGAGAATAGTGTTGCAACAAGAATGGTAGTGAAGGGTTTCGGGTTTTTTTACAAGTATAGCTTAGGAAACTGAGTTGAGCCATAAGTTAGCAACCATATCTCCTCAAGAAAGGTTTTCTTCTACTTACTAAGACTGAGTTCTATGATATTTTATGGATTCTGTGGTGCTACATCTTTAAAATTAGTTGCTACAATGGTTGTAGAACAATGATAATCTGCGATTCCTCTGTTATGGTTATAAAACATGTTGGTTAGTGCTGGCACTTGTGCTACAAAAGTTACGTCTATTGAAACATTACTGTTCACTCTCAATTGGTTAAAAATTTCACGTCTGTTAAGTTTTTTAGAGATTTCGTCCATTATATTAGCAAAGTACTCGTTAAATGCATAAAATGCAAGATTTTGCATGGTGCTATTTATGATAGTCAAATATCTATTTCTTTACTTTGATTGATTTCTGCTTGCTCTTTTTCACATACACTATCACATATTCAGATGCTTACAAGTTGGGCGCAGACGTGAAAGTTTGTGTAAGCCAGTGTGCATGTGTATCTCCTGTAGTGTACAAGCATGAAAGTAATTTTCAATCACAGCACTGCCAAGTTTTCAATACATATCTCATACTGTTGGTGTTCTCCATCCGTTAGGACAACATTATATATATACAAATCTCAAAGCCAATTACGCTTGGGAAAATATTATGTCTTTCGTCAATAAGCTTTGACAGAGGCGGTATGGTAATTGACCTTTGCTTATGAGGGCCAGCCAATGATTTTGTATTGGGATTTAAAATAGACATGTGGTTGGTGGTTCCTTGTAGCTCTTTGCCTATTTATAGGCTCTTAGTGGTTTACTATAACACTTTGCCTATTTATAGGTGTGTATATTGACAACAGTGTTGCAATGAGAATACATAGAACTCATTTGTATTTTTTTTTAAATAGTAATGGCCATCGCTTATCCGACGGCATGAAATTTTTTTATTTTTATTTTTTAAATTGCCTACCATTGCTTAACCGACGGCCTATCTGTTGCATTTTCGACGCTTACCTTTTGACTACCGTCACTTAACCGCCGGCATGAAGGTTAATTTTTTTTTTTTAAATGACTATCGTCGCTTAAATGACGGCCTTTCTGTTGCCTTTCCAACGCTTACCTTTTGACTACCGTCGCTTAACCGATGGAATGAAGGTTAATTTTTTTTTAAAATGATTACCGTCGCTTTCTTCGACGGCCATTCTGTCGCTTAACCGACGATAAAATTTTATATCCGTCGCTTAACCGACGCTTATGTTTAAAGATTATTATGAATTAGATGTCAGATAACCAACGATTTACATTTAACCGACGGTTAACTTAGGTGTCGCTTAACCGACGGATTTGAAAGATGTCGGATAACCGACGATAAACCATCGACGCTTAAAAAAATCATAGTGTCGTACATGCGACAGGGAAGTGTCGAAAATCTAACAATATGACCATCAGATTTTTGGTCGAAATGTAGTAGTGTTTGTTATACTTGGAAAGCTAGATCTCCATAAATTCAATTGAAGAAAATAAGCATAAATATACACATCCAAAAAATCAAACAAATATTGATGTCTCTGAACTTTTTATTACTTTCATGACCAAGATTACAATTTTCTTTATAAAATTATAATTGGTCCAAAAAATTGAAATGGCATTACCTTTACAAAATGAATTGAACAAAGCTTCCAGTTAAACGTGCATCATGCTTGTTAATAAAGAAGCAATGAATTAAGTAAAAGCTTCTATAATTAATATCTATATTATATTAATGATAGTATTGTACTATGATTTTTCAATTATTATTAGGTGTGATTTTTCAATTGTTATTAGGTATTTGCATTTTGAAAAGAAAATAATAAAATCTGTGATAGATTTTTAAAGTATCACTAGACCAACCCTCAATTTCCTGCTGTTACCATTATCCAATAAACTATAAATCAGATCGTTTCAGATAGTAAAGTTTCTAAGGAAAGTGTTTAAATACTGAAATTGTCATTGCTATACAACTTATATTACAACTTATAGATAAAAGGTTCCAAAAAATGTTGACCAGTAAGGCAGTATGCCATGAAACCAACTGTAAACATACAGGTGAAAATTGCGAATGCAAGAGGTTTGTCATAAAATAGACTAATGAATGTATCATATCTATGGTGTTGGAAGGAATGCTGAGCGTAATGGGTGTTCTTGTCTAGAAAGTTCCAAGATCTTCCTCTCTACTAATCAACGCTCTTTCGAGGGCTAGTTCTTCTTTCCTTTTGAATTTGGTTGAATATTGCTTGAATTTGGTGATCTTCTGTCAACTGAAAACAATACCATAGATGTGTAGTCATCTTGTAAGATTAATATAACGAACATCGAGAAGAAAAATAATATATATATATATATATATGAAAACAACTTTACTTGAAATTCTATGATGTGCGTGCGATATAGATTCAAATTTTCTGATTCGCAGGTGGACTTTTATGGTAGTGATCCTTGGGAAGTGCTCAATGAACTTGCAGTGAGTTCAAAGTTGATGGAATATTATGACAGAATCCAAGTCTTTCCTTTTCATATTGAAAATATCTGAAACCAAAGAGGGAAAATGCGACAGTCTGTTACATGGCTAGTGTTATTTTTGGAATGCTTTTGACGTTTGTGCTGTTCTGGAAAAATTGTTTTACTTTTTAACTTTTTTAATTGGAATTGGAAAGGTTATTAATGGTCTAGACTTTATGTATTGCTATAATAAATTAGTACATTTATTTAAACTTATGGTGGGTGAATATTGAAATACTTATAAACCATAATTATAAGCTAAGTGTTAGATTATATATGTAACTTGTTTTTTATGACTAGTTATAATCACTTGTTGTCTATGTCTTAGTTACATGTTATTTATAGTCTCTTTTTAGTTAAATGGGTTTTATGTCACTAAGCTCATTATCCATGCACAATCTGAGAGTTATCCATGTGTCACTCAAAATCCATTATCCATGCATCATCTAAAAGAGTTATCCATGTTTCAACTATTAGTTATCCATACATCAACTATGTAAGTTATTTTTTATATTTGTTTTTAATTAATAAACTACATTTATCTTATTAGAAAACACATTGTTTATCAACGTTTACGTTTCACTACAATGTTATCAAGGGTTATATCACATTATGACATTAAGCCATTGTTACAGGGTTTGGTTGGTATATTTCAACACAACCAAAGATATGACACATTAATAATGTGATAGTGGGAATTTAATAAGCATTATGTCGCTTTGTGACATTTAATCTACAGGTTATGTTACATTATCGACAATCATCAAGGGTTATGTCACATTGTGATATTTGTCAGGGGTTATCTCACATTGCGATAATGCCCAAGATGTGAAACATTAATAATGTGTCTTTGGATGTTTAGAAAATTTCTTTATATATTATGTTGCATTGTGTTGTTTATCAAGGTTTACATTTCACTGCGACATTATCAAGGGTTATATCACATTACGACGTTAAGTTGTTGTTACAGTTTTTGGTTGGTATATGCCAACACAACCAAAGATGTGACGTATTAATAATGTGATAGTGGGCATTTAATAAGCGTTATGTCGCATTGTGACGTTTACCTCAGGTTATGTTACATTAGCAACATTCATCAAGGGTTATGTCACATTGCGATAATGCTCAAGATGTAATACATTAATAATGTGTCTTTGGATGTTTAGAAATTTTCTTTAAGAATTCTCTCTCTCTCTCTCTCTCTCTCTCTCTCTCTCTCTCTCTCTCTCTC
>LPNX010261262.1:100685-198725 GCA_001517045.1 Pseudotsuga menziesii | reverse complement strand
AAGTTCAAGGATTGGCCTCTGATTAGGCAATTCTGAATCTGAATCTATTTCTTGAATTAGATGATGAGGATGCTGTGGTATGGCTGGACCATTGAACTGGAGTCTGGACCATGGCTTGTCAGTTGATATGACTAGGAAAGGGCAATTGGGGAAGGTATTCAGGTACGTGGGACTTTCTTCCTCCTCCGTTGGAACATCAGGAACCCTCCGTCAACCCATTTGGGACAGGCTTATCCTGTTTAAGCTCCCGCTCACTCCTTCAGTTTATTTAACACACAATATTGGATCAGATTTCATTTAACTCAACACAACTTGTTGCAAGAATTCTATATTGAGACATAGAAAACACACCAGACATTGACAGCACACACTAATTTTATTTGTTCAAGTTTGATGCGCCATGTTAAGCCGTTTTAAAATTGGACGAAAGGGGGGCAGTAATCAATATTGCAAATTTACAGTCATCCCACCAAACCACCGCAACTCTAAAAGAGAGAAAGTGTAACCAAATAAGTCCCAGTTTACAAGTTCACTAACACATTATTACATTTCATCAAAGCGTATTGTAAGGCAGATCAGTGCATAGAAGATGAAAACTCATACAAATTGGAAGGAAGGATAGTGCATTAGTCTGATATCAGTCTGATATGTTGGATCTTCTAGCTTGGGTGGAAAGAAAAAACGACTTCTACGGTACTTGATGTGTTTTCTGTAATATAAAACTATCTTTCTTCAAGAAAACATTAAAAAAAGGTAGACAAAAATTTTAAAAACCCACATGGATTAGATATCCAATTTCAAGTCTATCGAACCCTAAGAGCTGAATTTAATTATCAAACCCTGAGAGCCAAAATTATTCTCGAACCCTGATAACTAATATTGTGCCCCCGTGTTTTATAGCTGCCCAAATGAAATGCAAACGTTTGTAAATTATCAAATGAGAGGCGAAAATCTTTTGCATTGTCAAATGAAATACCAAATGCCTCTCAGATTTGTGATGCAGAGTACGTCAAATGGAATAAAGACACACTTTTATTTAAACAAATAGATTTAGGAATGCAATACAGAAAAGGTTGAAAATATTGAGTAGGCAAGGTTGAAAATATTGAGCAGGCGATAGCAGTAAAATTTACTTCAGAAGCAGCTATTTTGGAGGTCAAGATGTAAACAATTGAACCTGATGTTGCTGCAGCAGCAGCTGCTGCTTTTGTGGCAATAATGAGATCTAATCAAGAGGGGAGTATGATTGATCAAGATTTAGTCTTGAATATTTGCTGATGGTTAAATGCACAATAAACATATTTTTGTATAAATTTAGATAATTTCCCTAAAAGTCCTCTTTTCCATAAAATAAGGACATGTTCCCTAGAAGGTCAAAGATCACATGTTGGTACTTGCACTATTTTGCTGATGATGGCACAGCTCATTCAAGGTAATAAAAAACAAAGAGAGGAGCAACATACATAGAGTAGGACAAGGTTTCTGAAAAGTAAATCAAAGCAGACAAAGATACTGAAAAGAAGGGCATGAAACTGCCAAATGAAGGAACAAAGGAAGGTGCCAGAATAGACAGTTGAGACAAGGATATCATCAAAATCAAATGAAATTTCTCTTGGATAAATTGCAAAAGATGATTCTATCCTCAATGCAGAGGAACCTGCCATGCAGGTCATAATCAATTAAAATTTTGACATACAGATGTGCAGAAAGAAACATCCTGACAAAATATCCCATTAAATACTGATCTTTACATTTTGAAACTAATTACTTTGAGAAACCAAATGAGGGTTTAAACTTTAGATAATGATAAGAATTCAACCAGAACTCTGTCAGAAAGTTCAGAGTTTTGGATAGACACCCTCCACATTACCGCTGATTAAAATACGTGCTCATGCACATGTTGCACAGAAGTACTGTCTCCAGGGTGCAAGCAATGCCTTTGGCCAAAGCTATAACAACATCGAAGCAACATCAAGATGGTGAACATCAGGACAGCCTATCCATGAGAGAGTTGTTTTGAATCATACTCTCAAATTGAAACTTGAAAAACTCAACAAAGAATAACACCTTTCAGCTGAGTCACAGAACAAGGGAGTGCACAAAGGAGAGAAGGAGTTCTTCTTAGCTAGTATGTTACACCGCAAGCAAGACTGCCAACCTCTAGAAACAGAGGCAAATATTACAGTTTAAGCAAAGCCCACTGATAGAGATTAGTAGATAATTGTACAGTAGTTTGGTTTCCTTACATTCTTCTTTTAAAAAAACTTTATAGATTATGAAAGCAAGTCATACCAGTCTATTAAGCTCCTCTTCATTCAATGCACCTCCATGCTCTGCATGATTCTCTATGCTGCAAAAGATATAAAATTATATTGCAATTTTAGAATACTTGCAAAAAAAAATAGTCAGGCCTTCTAAATGCAATGGTTCGTTATAAAAAAGAAAAGACATTACCCCTTTGAGAACCATTCATTGAATTGTTCTTATGTGAATAAGACATTACCCCTTTGAGAACCATTCATTGAATTGTTCTTATGTGAATAAGACATTACCCCTTTGAGAACCATTCATTGAATTGTTCATGACTATCAAATGATGTTGGCATGATAAAATGAAGCAGTGCCCAAAGTTCTGCCATATTATTTTGAATAGGGGTTCCAGTAAGCAAGATGCGATTTTGGGACTTATAACTCAGGAGTTTTTTCCACCGTAAACTGCGAAAATACAAATAACTCAAAGCTTAAAAGGGAAAATGGAAGTGCTTCAAAATCCTAATTATCCCTTTTGAAATGGAAATACACACATAACACATTGAAAGACTTCATATTGCTGAAGCATCGAATACCAAATGACAGTTCAAACCAGATAGTGAAACCAAGAAACTAGACTTAAACTACCTGTTTGCACTTTTAATTGCCTGAGCTTCATATAAAATCATATACTGCCATTTAATTCGCTTGAGGAACGACTCATCACCTACTGCTATTTGGTAACTTGTAATGACTATATGTCAACTTGCTTCCCTGTCAAGGAACGAAAAGATCGATGCACTTTCATCAAAGATACTATATATTATTCATTGAAAACCACGAGGAAAAATATAACAGAATAGAGGTAATGATTCAATTAAATATGGCAAACTAAATAATTTGTGAACCTTCGATAAAGTTGCCTAGTGTTTATCTTTTTCTGCAGTATAGTACGTTTTTCAGATCCACCCCAATAAGGGATAATCTTCAAATCAGGGCAGAACTTGCCAATTTCATCATTCCAATTATTCAACACAGAAGCAGGTGCAACAACCAGAAAAGGTCCCCATATATTCTTTACCTAGAAAATGACAATACCGAGCCTTTATATTTCCATCTAAGCATAATCACATGTTAAAATTATGACGACGTCAACAAACATACTTTGACTTCACGTACTGACAAACCCGCAGCGACAATGTGGGCCTTCAAACAATTTCTTGTTGCCGTGCCTTGATTCAGACCTGATAGCAGATAACCAGAGCTCTGGATTTTGAGGGTTCCTCTTTCTGGCTATAGTCAGAATCGCCCTTGCCTTGCTGAGTCCACCCATTTTTTCCTCCAATTTAGCAGATGAGAGCCATAGAGGAATACACCCTGGACAGTTCTTAAGGCCTTGTTCATAGACTCCCCGAGCAGCATCCAAGTTTCCTAGGCGATCTTCAAGCTGTCCTCGCATTAGCCACAATTTAAAGAATGCTGGATATTTTTTCAGTCCTTCGTCAAGCAGAGACCTCTCCTCTGCAGTGTTTCTGAGTTCTCTTTCAACAATTGCCGACTTCATCCAGACTCTCTCTATACCACCTCTCTCACGGGCCTTGGCAAGAAGCATTCTCGCTCTTTCAGGCTCGTGATTTTCAAACTCCATTTTGAAGGCAGCTAGCCAAATCTCCTCTGAGTTGGGTGTTGCAGCATAAGCCTCCTGCAAAATTGCTCGAGCCGATGGGACATCTCCTGCAAGCCACTTTTCCTTAGCACCCATCAGCCATAGCACCTCTGCTCGTGGACAGTACGTCACTGCCTTTCTTAGTAAAGCATCCAAGGATTCTCTAGTTCCATGGCTCTTCTCTACCTGGGCAGCCTTGAGCCAAATACTCTTCTTGGCAACAAACACAGTTAGGGCATGTGCATAGATAGCACGTGCAGTTTCAATTGATCCCCTCTTCTTGAATTCCTCTGCATCTGCAACCCACGTTCTCTTCCTATCTTCCTCTTCAACTCCAATAGAAATTGTGTTGCGAATAATTGCCTGGCAAGTCACACCAGACCCTGCTCGTTCTGCAGCCTCTGCCTCCTTCATCCAAGCCTCTCTGTCAATCACAACCGATTCCCTCTGGAGGGACCTGATACCCCTCTCAATAATCTTGCCCACCATGGTCGTGTTTCCATTGGCCTCCTCAAGCTTCGCTGCTGTGATCCAGATCGAAGGCTCCTTGGAAAGTTTCTCCCTGGCCTTGTTGAGAACCTTCTTTGCCTGATCATATGTCTCAAGCCTTGCCAACGCAAGCCACAGCTCAACATGTAATGGGCAGCACTCCACTGCCCTGTGAAGCAAAATCCTGGCATCCTCCTCATTAGACAACTCCACCACAGCCTTCCAAAGCCTGACAGAGTCAGGAATATGCTCCAGGCCCTTCCTCAGCACTCGGCTCTTGTTCGAGTCATCCTGTTCAAGCTTTGAAGCTTGCATCCACAGCTTCACTGAATTGGGGATCACCTTCACACCGCGGGCAATGACAGCTTTGGCCTCATCCGGATGCAAGGAAACTTTCGGAACACGCCTGCGAAATGGGCGGTTCTGACAGGCGAAATGGGTGGTTGCCCATTAAAGCGGAGGACCAGCGGTAAATAAAAAACGCATAACATTTGAAATCCGGTTATCAAACACGCGTCGTAATGTGATTGGGTCCATAGACGAAAATGAACAGTGCATTTCCGAACTTCTTCGGAGAAAAAACGCCTTACGGCGTAAATATAAATGAAATATGTTCGAATCTAAAATTGTCAAATACATGTTTATAGCCAAAGTGGTCACCCTAGGGGCTGGCAGAATTTTAAATTCCCTGGCCAAATTTTATTGATCTTGGTAAGCGTTGCTGATCTAGAGACTTAATTAGTGTGTTGGTTTTTCACACTAAATGTATTAAGACGAATATTTGAATTAAAAATAGATGCATATATATGTAACCAGTGTTAAAATCTGACTCGTAAATAGTAATTTAAATATTGCTATTTCATAAAATTATGGTTATTACCAGTGAATTTTAATTTTTGAGTTCTGTTTTATGAGTAAAAATATGAGAATTCAATGTTTCATATAGTTATTAAAAAAATTAACTATTATTATGACAAATAAAATTAAAATTTGAACCTTAAATAAAAAGCAATGCTAAAAATAAAACGTCATATAAAAATCCCTTGACATGCAAAGTAGAACATCAAATTTCAACCTTGCTACTTCTACCTGCTCCATTTGGACACTTGTCAAGAACAATTATTTTCCCCCTCTATAAGTTTGTCTCAATTGCTCCATGTTGTTCGAAATATTAATTAATCACATATATGTAGCATAAAGATTTCACGACTATGATATATAAAGCAGTATAAGAAGCTTTTAAAAAGGTGAAACATCCTTGTAAATTTCCAAGTCTTTATTTGTGGCTATAGTGCGTTGATATATAGTGACATAATATATAAAATTCCATAGTTTATGGTTAAATGCATGTTTTACGTAGCGGCATATCTTCTCTAGAATTACTTGAGTAAATGATTGTTTACATTTACCTTTTAGTGAAAGACAAAGAATCTATAAATATTTCATTCTATAAAAGTCTTGAGTTCTTACCACAGAATGCTAGACACAAGTCTTACTTAATATTTGGTTATTTGGTTATATGATATTGTGATGATCTAATTGAAGTGGAAGTTGGTCCCAACCAAATATGTGTGAAGGTAAATCGTGTAGAAGTAAAAGCTGGTCAAAGTCAAGTGGGTCTCTCTCGAGGTAAAAAGGTGTCGGGTCAAAATTTCCTTATATTACTTTAACCCGACCAAAAGTGGTTTGTCGAATATTAACACATAGAAGTATTGGTTGATTATTAACCCTTCTTCCGTAAGATATGGGATCAAAGTGGGTTTAAAAAAAAACTTGTCTTAACAAAAATTATCGAAGGAAAATAAAAAATATGGCTTCCACATATGGTGCACACATGTCTAGTTTGCAAACTCCAATCTTCACACAAAATAATTATGAATATTGGTCTCTAACAATGAAGGCTTTGTTCAGAGGAAAATATGTATGGGAGATAGTCCAAAATGACTATAGAGAACCAAGATATCAGGTGGCATATAATAATCGCATGCAAGTTGAGAAGGATGCCTTGAGGGAAAAGAGGAAGAAATACAAAAATGATTTGTTCTACATACACCAAGCCATGCATGAAAACATACTCCCAAGAGTAGCAACAACAAATACCACTAAGAAGGCATGGGATACATTGGAAATTGCCTATCAAGGCTTGGACAAGGTAAAGAAGTTTCTAAGTTGTAGATTCTTGGAAGAGATTTTGAATCTCTGTCAATGAAATACATAGAACGAGTGGAATCATTCTACACTTGAGTTGTTGGTATGATAAATCAATTGAAATCTCATGGAGATAATATAAAAGACAGAAGGTTTGTTGAAAAATTTCTTAGAAGCCTTCCCCATAAATTTGAATCCTTGATCGTAGCCTTAGAAGAAAACAAAAACATGTCACAGTTTACCATTGATGAGTTACAAGCCTCACTCATCAATCATGTACATAAAATCAGTAAATCAAATACATCATTGGAAGGTGCATTTGCAACACAATCATCCATAATCTATGGAAGAGGTAGGGGGAGATATAATTCTAGAGGTAGAGGAAGAATTTTTTCCATAGGAGGACGCAGTAGTAGTCCTGCAAATTTCACAGGTAGAGGACAAAATCAGAAACCCAGTCATCCAAGTGGTCACATGTTTAATAAATAAAAAAATCAATGTCATTACTGCAAGAAATTTGGTCAGTATGCATATGAATGTTGGAAGAAACAGTATGACTAAGGAAATCAAAGCCAAATTAATCGACCAACATCAGCACTTCGTCGAGCACAATGTTGTAGGCATGTGCATCCCCACTTGAATGCAATGTTGTCCAAGAAATTCCATGTGACATATGGTATTTAGATTCAAGTTGTAGCAAGCATATCAATGGTAATTCAAGTTTGTTTTCGAGTCTAGATAAATAAGTTCAAACTGATGTCACACTCGGAAATAATGTCCAAATCACTATTTTGGGAAAATGTACTATTAGTATTCTAACCAAACAGGGGGATAAAAAGAACATGACTAATGCTTATTATGTCGAAGGACTAAAACAAAGTTTGTTGAGCATTGGGAAACTGGTATAGAAAGGTTACTAAGTCTACATGGAAGACAATCATTGCGTGATTAAAGACAAGCGCCCAAGCAACCAATTGATAGAAAAAGTACCAATGACAAGAAACCACTTGTTTCCTTTGAGGATAATTCCAGACATGAAATGAAAGGGAAATACATGAGCTTCATTTAAGGTAGAAAGCAAAGAAGCATACAAGCACTCCGACAAAAAAGAAAATGGCAATGCTGAAATTCAAGCAACATTTCAATCATAAGTTTAGGATGATTCCTGGTTATGGCATTTCAGATTTGGTCATCTGAATTTTGGTAGGTTGAAGTTATTGCACACAAATAATATGTTGAAAGGATTTCCATTAATCGACAAACCAGAGAGAGTTTATGAAGGATGCATTTTAGGCAAGCAACATAGAGAGACTTTTCTCGTAAGAAAGTCATACAAAGCACACACACCACTTGAGATTATGCACTCTGATATTTATGGTCCAATGCAGACATCATCCATGGGTGGCTGCAATTATTTTCTTACTTTTATTGGTGACTACACAAGAAAAACATGGGTATATTTTCTAAAACATAAATATGATGCATTAGTTATTTTCAGTAGTTCAAGGAACTTGTGGAGAACCAAAGTGGACATTGCATTAAAATCTAAGGACAGAGATAGGTGGTGAATATGTCTCGAATAAATTCTTAAATTTTTACAAGACCCATGGAATACACAAGAAATTCACTGCCCAATGTACACCTCAGTAGAACGGTGTTGCAGAGAGAAAGAGAGAACCATTCTGGATATGGCGCACATCATGATGGAATCCAAGCATTTTCCAATTGAATATTGGGCAGAAGTAGTTGCAACTGTTGTATATATTATGAAATGATGTCCGAAAAATAGCATGCAGAACAAAGTTCCTCAAGATTCTGGATAGGTATGAATCACAGTGTTTCTCATTTAAACGTTTTTGCTTGTGTCGCATATGCTCATGTTCGAGATGAGCTGAGAAAGGAACTTGTTGCAGCTGTGACAATTTCCCAAAATTCCAAAATTTTTTAGGACCCTCCTTTTGCTTGGATTAGTTTGGTTTTCTTCTTTGATTTGGTCTAAGAACTTTTCAAAAGGACTTCTCTTACGCTTGGATGGATCTACCGCTAGTTTCCAATTTTTTCTAACGCTTAAAGAATTCAATGATTGATCAAACTTCATCATTTTCCTTTTGATTGCGTTTTCATCATGGTTGAATCGAAAGGTATTTGCTTTTCCTCCCGCCGTTGCGGATGAATAATCGGTATTGACTTCGACTTCCTTTCCAATTTTTTTGTTTTACCTCGACTAATTTTGAGTTTACATCGGAACTTTTTATCTGCCGTTGCGGAAGGAAGACTGCTTCCTCTTCCGATCATTGCTTTAACGTTTCGGACCTGTTTGTTATTTCCATCGATTCCGTAAGTCGTGGGCTTCCGCCCTTGCGGCTGCGGGAAGCCTTTTTATTTCGACCGTCTAAGTTGTTTAAAACTCATCGTGGAGGAAGGTCATGCCCTTTGCGCTTCCGCCATTGCGGCTACCGAAAGCGTTAGCTTTTCCGATCCTCTAATGTCTCCTTCCGATTTTGAACTCATTTTGCGAAGTGGTTTATCCTTTGTTCTTCCACCATTGCGGCTGCGGTTCTGATTTTGTTCCGATGTTAGACGCACGGTTATTTGTCACCCGGTTATCCTCGCTGTTGCGGATGGATCTATGGTTTGGTCTTCCGGCATTGCGGAAAGAAATACACTTTCATCTTCCGATGTAAATGTCTTCCGACTTTCGATTGTAATTTCTCCCGCCCGCGTCTCAGGTCATATCTTCCCTGTCATGGGGGTTTCCTCAAACCCATAGTTAGAGGAAGCAGTGGTGCCGGCATCTGTTAAGCCTTGTGGTAGTAACGCAGTACATGGTTTTCTTAATGCTTAGCCATTTTAGTTGATATGGTTTGAACGTGATTCCAATGAATGATGCACATCTTTTGATTGCAGGTGGTTTCCGAAGGTTGGTCAAACCACTGCGACGCTAAAGGACACAGATCGTTCGACAGAGGTATAACTGAAACCAGCGGGATCGCCAGGAGGACCAGGGGAGTAAAAGACAAAATCAGGAGCTATAAAAGCGCGGACCCAAAAATTGATCAATTACCAAATGGTTCATGATTGCATACAGACAAGATAGAGGTGTTAAATTTCCATATGCTTAGCTAAGACATTAGTATTTCATTTCATTTTCATAACAAAAAGCATATAAACAGGATCACTGAAAGATAGACAAGCACAACCATATAAAAGGAACACAAAGATTTATCCTGGGAAAACCCTAAAGGGAAAAACCCAACAAAAGCTTCCTCAATATAGATGCCCCAAAAAGATAAAAGATAAAACCAGCAAGGAGATCAAAGCCTGATCCTCCTCCCTCTCCAGCTACTTCTGTTCTCCACTAATGCACTACACAAGTGAGAGTGTGTGTGTCAAATGAGGAGCACTACACCTCTATTTATATTCATCCGTTCACTTAAGTTAACTCATTTGACACATAGGCTCGAGTTACACATGTGGGCTCAAGTAACCACACAGGGGTGTTGATGACCCACCTTTACAATTAGAGGGGACTACCTCATGACTCTTATTAGTTCTTCCGATGAGGAGCATCGGGGTACAATGTAATACAAGTGGTTCTCCCGGTAGGATCATTGGGGACCACAAAAAGATACATATAGAATATTCTTCGAAGTTACAATATTTCAACACTCCCCCTTAACGAGAAGGGTATTCTACAGCAACATCAACAACAACAAGAGTAGATATAGGGGACATCATTAACATCAGCAGGGTAACACATCTATAAATCATTGGAAGCTTTTCAACATCATGTAGTCTTCATCTTCAATCTTCAGTCTTCATCATCAGCAACATCTTCAGCATTTTGATCTTTCAATTAGCAACAACATCTTCAGCATTTTGACCTTTCGCTCAACAACATCTTTAGCACTTTGACTGTTCGACCAGCAACAACATCTTCAGCATTTTGACCTTTCGCTCAGCAATATCTTCAGCACTTTGACTTTTCGATCAGCAACAACATCTTCAGCATTTTGTCCTTTCGATTAGCAACATCTTCAGCATTTTTGAATTTTCGATCAGCAGCAACATCTTCAGTACTTTGACCTTTCGCTCAGCAATATTTTCATTTTGAATTATTTTAAATTGTAAATGAATGAACCAAAGCTTCAATATTAACCCATGAATATGCATATCCAGGTATTACTGAATTAGTGAGAGTTAAAAGAAGACGAAAGTAAAGTCAAACCAGTAGAACTTGGTGTAGGATTGAGTGTTGGATGGAAAACCAAATGCGAATTCTTAAGTGTCTAAACTAATTTCAAAATTGCAAATATAATTTTGGGAGTTTGTGCCAACATCATTGTTGAAATTACATTTAAAATAATGATTTAAACATTTTTTACATTTATGAGTTATAATTAATAAAATAATGTAAAAGATAATAGTTTTAAAGGTAGATGTACTAAATTGCCCATGGATGAGCTATTAAATAAATGAAATAAAGTTATGAAAAACATAATTTTTAGAGCCATAAAATATTATCCCTCCAATTATTGAACCTAAGTGGACAAATGGAAGGAGTTGGAAGGTTCAATTATTGAGCCTATTGAACCTAATGATCCTACGCTAAGAGACAAAGACTCTTCGCATCAATCCCTGACACTTTCCAATGCAATTGTATAGAGACCATCACTTTGAGGAGGTTCAGTCCTCTCAAAGGGAGTTTCCAATGAGAAAGTATAGAGTTGATGGGGCTCGTTGCAACCAGTCAAATCGAGTAATACGATTCTTGAGACAACTCGTATCAAAACGAATGATGCGATTTTGAGACAAATGCTTTCGAGTGCAAAAGTGATACGAATGATAAAGAGACAAAGAGTTTGATGGGGTCCAATGCAAAAGTAAAGAGACAAAGAATTTGTGGTGTAGAAAAATATTCAAATAAACGGTCAAGGGAACCTTGACTTTACTTGACTCCTTAGGTTACATACATGGAAAGAAGTGTAATCTTTTGGCCAATCTTTAAATTTAAGAAGAGTAATTAGGTTGAAGTCTTTAGGTTACATACATTGAAAGAAGTGTAATCTTTTGGCCAATCTTGAAATTTAAGGAGTAATTAGGTTAAAGTCTTTAGGTTACATACATTGAAAGAAGTGTAATGTTTTGGCCAATCTTGAAATTTAAGAAGAGTAATTATGTTAAAGACATTGAAATTTAAGTGTAAGATAGGTTACAAGGTGGAGGTGAGCGGTGGGATTGAAGATAAAAGTGTATGCCATGATGATTAAACAGACTCGCGAGCTTCGGTTAACATAAACACACTACCTTCGAGTGTAGTCGAACATGTTTTCCCTTCATCGTCTTACTGTCTACAATATCGCGAGATAATATCTCTCAATCGGTATGGCTGGAAAATCAGTTTCTAAATCTCTTACTGAAATAATGTTTCCTTTGTTATTGCTGTATGTATTTCTTAGTTTGATGGAATGCACGCACGCATCAAATTCCATGCAGTCGCTTAATGGATTTAGAGTAGATCTTGTGAATATAGATTCACTGCTCCCCGCAAATACCACATCCACTGAGCGCATGAAACGAGCAGTCCAACGCAATAAAGAGAGACTTGAAAAGCTGCAGCACTTCATGTATTCTGCAGATAAATTGCAGGACGATGCTCAAATGAAAGATTTCCGAAGTCCAGTAAGCGCAGGAAATGGAGAATTTCTCATGGAGATTTCAATTGGTACGCCATCCTTAACCTTTTCTGCAATTTTGGACACCGGCAGTGACTTAGTGTGGACAAAGTGCAGGCCTTGTACCAATTGCTCAACTAATTCCTATGATCCTTCATCGTCCTCAACTTACAGTAAGCTTCCTTGCCAAAGTTCCCTGTGCCAGCAGCCTAGTCGCACATTTTCTTGCAACAACGGAGACTGTAAATACGTCTACCGTTATGGTGACAAGACCAACACGAACGGGACTCTTTCAAACGAGACTTTTTCCCTTTGTTCTCAATCGCTTCCCCAAATCGCCTTTGGTTGCAGCCATGACTTTCGAGGCTTCAAAGAAGTAGGTGGATTGGTAGGCTTCGGACGAGGTCCTCTATCCTTGGTATCACAGCTGGCCCCTTCCATAGGCAATAAGTTTTCCTACTGTCTTGTCTCCCGTACTGATTCTCCTTCGAAAACCAGCCCTCTGTTTATAGGGCAGACTGCTACTTTGAATGCCAAGACTGTCAGTTCGACTCCTATTCTTGAAGACGGTCGAGGGACTTACTATTATCTTTCACTGGAGGGGATCAGCGTTGGCGGTCAATCACTTGATATCCCTGCTGCCACTTTTCAGCGTCAAGCTAATGGCTCTGGCGGAGTTATCATAGACTCTGGAACGACACTGACTATTCTGGCACAGAGTGCTTATGATGCTGTGAAGACAGCGATAAACTCATCGATTAATCTCCCACAGGTCGGCGATGTCTATGGCGTTGGCCTTCACCTCTGCTTTGACCAATCGGGCTCTTCAAATCCGAGCTTTCCTACGATGACATTCCATTTCAAGGGAGCAGATTACAATGTGCCGAAAGAGAACTACTTATTCCCTGATACCAGCAGAGCCGTTGTCTGCCTTGCAATGTTACCCACCAAGAGTGATCTATTCGATCTCTCCATAATCGGTAATGTACAGCAGCAGAATTATCAAATACTTTATGACAATGAAAAGAGCGTCCTCTCCTTTGCGCCAACAGCTTGTGACACCCTGTAAAAGATTGCCAAGGAAGCAGTTATATATGTGTTGAAGCTGGTTTCCATATTTTTCTTATTTATGCTACGTACTTGTCTCTCTTATCCCATTCCTTTCTGTCTTTGGGATAAGAGAGACAATGTTATCTCTCTCTCTTATATATGTGTTGAAGCTGGTTTCCATATTTTTCATATTTTTCTTATTTATGCTACGTAATTTCAATGAATGTTTATAACTGTTGCTTTCATCTTTCTTTCTCAGTCATTGGGTTTGAGCTGAAGTTTAGGAATGATGAGAAAAGTCTTTTGATATCACTCTCAGCATTGTTTATCAGGAATGATGAGAAAAGTCTACAATTGCCAGACTTTGTGCTCCTCTTTTATGGGCTATTGCTTAGATCTTTTCTGTCTTTGTTTTGATGGGGTAACATTTGTGCATTCTTTGCCAGGACTGAGAGGCCATCTACTGGCCATATGTATAAGATGTCTTTTAATTCTTGAATGAATAACAAAAGCTGGTATTTTTACCTTTGGGAAAATTTTTTTATTGAATATTTTTGTATTGACTTATTCTCTTTATAACCAAAGTAGATACCTTATGATTATGTGTTTATTTTTTTTCGGACCTAGGAATAAAAAGTGATTATGGCTCCCTCAACTAAATTGCAGTGAGGCTCGCTCTCACAGAGGAATCGGAATAGTACGCAACCAATTCACTAATTGAAAGCCTATGATTTCGACATTATATCTAACACCTCATTACTTACATTGAGTTTTCTTGCGGCCATAATTTTATTGAGTTTTTTTTATTTAAGTATTCTCTTTATAACCAAAGTAACGCCCTTTGATTAAGTGTTTATCTCTTTTGGAAATGAGGAATGCAAAGTGATTATGGTTCCTTCATAGCTTACAGTTTTATCATGAAATAAATTTCTTGACTTTTTTAATTAAAATCAATTTTCTTTATTTTAGTAATATTTTTATTAATGCAGATGTATAAGTTATATTTTTGATAATGTTTTTTTTAATGTTGGATTTATTAAACTTATAAAAGAGTTGGGAAAAAGTAAGAGCAAGTCAATTGACGTGTAAAAAATTACATTTTGTAATAGATTTATATTAGTGTGATTATGGTTTGGTGTAATCTATTGCTTTTTTTCAAACATATATTACTTTTACTGAGAATTTATAAAAACAACGATAAGTTGATTAGGATAAATTATTATTTAAGTATCCGTTTTTCTAATGTAACATTATCGTCCATTATTTTTCATACTCATTTAGATAACAATAGGGTTATACAAAGAATACTTTTTTTTTAATATGGGTTTGCTTTGATTTCATAGAATTAAATTAAATATGAGTTTGGCAAATCTTGTTCATTACAACATTAACAAATTCAGATCATAAAAAAAATTGATATGATCTTAAGGATGGATGATATGATATAAAGTGTTTAGATAACAAATTGAAAGAAACTTTTCCAAGTAAGAAACAAGACAATAGCAATGGTGAAAACAAGCTTTTGGGTTGTAAATAGATAAAAGAGTTTTGTCTTAACTATACAGTGCTTTCTATTGTTTTAAAGTTACATTTTCATCTTAGTATTTTTCCTACAAGTTAAGTTCAACATCCAAACATATTTCCTACAAGATAAGTCGTATTTTAGTGAAAATGTCCAATGTAGAAAATGTTTGTATTGATGGTGACATCCCATCACAACGACATAAGATTGGGAAAAAAAACCACTACATTGAAAACCTTAAACTAATGCCCATTTGAAGTTAATTGATGATAAAGGTGAGCCTTTGTAAATAAAGGAGGAAATATTTCATCTCACAAGTGCCATTTTTAATCTTGGAAATTAGAAACAACAAGCAAAATTAGAGATCAAAATGTAGAAGACATAAATATTTTTTGGTTTGTCTTATTTCGCTTTCACGCTTGAATCAAAATGTAGTGGAATTCAATGCTAATAATATGTATACTAGTGATGAAATGTAGAGTATAATAGCTAATATATTTCTCTAGTATTTCTATGATGAAATCCTATTGGGAAGAATTTTCTAATGCAATGTCTTTGGCTCAAAATATTCGATGTATATAAATAGACAAACCATTTTGGATAGTTCTAAATATCTTATGTATGTGATATAATGTCCATTTTTGTGTTCTTTAAACTAATCTCATGAATTTGTGTGTAACTAGTTTAAAAAGAACAAGAAGACAAATGATTTTTTTGGGTTTCATTAATTTCACTTTCATAATTGAATCAAAAGTGATGGAATTCAATAGCAGTAACAAGTATAATTAGTAGTATTCAAATTGCACTAGAACAATGCTTAGATTTCTGGACACTATTTCCATTATTGAATCATACTAGGTAGAACATTTTTATGATTCCATATGTCACTACCTCAATTTTTTTTGAGGATGCCACTAACATTCTAGATCATTTTCAATCAATTATATGTAAAATACCAGGTTGAACAAACTAGTAATATTTTAGAACTAAATATTTCATTTTTCTTATCTATACAAGAACAAAAATTTCATCAAGATATCATGCACTATTTAAACATTTATAGTGGTATTTAATTTGACAAAATTATATGTATGTATTTCTTAAAATTACATTTTTTGCAATGAATATATTCTAAAATGTGAATAGACAACTGCTCCTCACACTACTATTAATATTGCTTAGTACTTATCCTTTGAAGTAGAAAATGTTATTATATGTTGTTTCTCGTTGCACCATGAAACTACACCAAAACCCAACTGAAATAGATATAGCTTGTGCTATATTTTTTTTCCTTATAATAAATTAGCCTAGTATTTTTTTAGTACCCTAACTAAGTGAGAAATATTCACCTATATGTGGATACTAATTTCCCTTGTCTATTATTCCCTTACTATATTTGTGAATTATCTTAGCTACTAACTATTGTGAATTTCTTAGAGTTGTCATATAGTTTGCAATATTTTTAATTGATAATGACATATTTGGTCTAGAAGTTGTTAAAAAATCCATACAGCTGTTTATAGACTATGTTTCCAACCAAATGCTTTATGCCATCCTCCTGTAACTTCAAACTTATTTGACAAGTGTTATTAAGCACTTGCAATATTCCATGCTATGTTTCTATGTAATTCCTTTCCATATACTTTTTTTTTGTGAGATATCTAACCTCCATCATCCATATGCAAAACTTTTATACTCTAGGACAAAAGTGTATGTAGCAAATATCCTTCATATTAAACATATATAAAAAAATCAATTAGCTTATTTAGCATCATCATTATTTATTCTAACAACAATTGAATCATCAACATAAAGATTGAGTATGACAAAATCACCTTCATCATTCAACACATACATATTTGAGTCCGTAGGAATCTTCATGAAACTCACATGATCATGCAAGCCTTTACCAAATTTTGTATAAAATGCACTAGGACCTTGTTCAGACCAATTCCTTCTTCCACATAACTTAACTAGGTGGTGATTTATTCATGTGTGGTTATCAGTTGATATTTTGCATGCACTATTTAGCCCTACTTGAATATTAAAGGAAAATTTACAAAATATCCAATATCAAGAGGCATATTTTATTGCAAATGTTTGCCTGCACCTCTGCCATATGCCTGTGTGATACTGCATAGGTTTTTTGCATAGTGTTTGGTCGTGGGTTTGTGGTGGGTTTGCAGTGTTGGATGACGATGAATTCTCTGGTGCATAGCAGTGTTGGAGGAGGGCGGTTTCTCTGGTCCATAGCATTTTTTTCCATTATTTTTTTGAATTTGGTCATGGGTTTATGGTGGGTTTGAAGTGTTGGAGGAGGGAGGTTTCTCTGGTGCATAGCAGTGTTGGAGGAGGGAGGTTTCTCTGGTGCATAGCAGTGTTGGAGGAGGGCGGTTTCTCAGGCGCATAGTGTTTTTTTCCATCGTTTCTTCGGATTTGGTCGCGGTTTTGTGGTGGGTTTGCAGTGTTGGTGGAGGGCATTTTCTCTGGTGCATAGCAGTGTTGGAGGAGGGAAGTTTCTCTTGTGCATAGCAGTGTTGGAGGAGGGCACGCATAGGGTTTCTTTCCAGTGTAGTTTTGGAGGAAAAAATTTGCTCGTGCCTTTGCCATATTCCTGTGTGATTGATGCATAGCGTTTTTCCACCGTTTTTTTGGTTTTGGTGGCTTTGCATCACGTTGGAGGAGGGAATGCATATCCACCGCATAACAGTGTTGGAAGTAAAGGATACTGTGTTTTTATGCACTGTCTGGTCTAATTATTTTTCTTTGGGTGTGCTTTGGGTACACTGTTTGGTCTAATTCCAAGGGGTACACTGTCTGGTCTAATTATTTTTCTTTGGGTAAATATGGGCTTTAAAAAAAATACTCTACATTCAAAGAATTTGACTCAAGCACAGGTCCTTCATTTTGTTGTGTTCAGTCTTCTTTCCTGAGCTCTGGTGGTGATGCTAGGTTAGAGTTTCATTATCGTACTTACATATCCAAGTATTCTAGCTATTAATCCTCTAATTAAAAATGCCACATAATTCTTTTCTTTGTTGGGGCTCTGTTGCACATAGCTTAGTCCTTTATATAACTTTTGTCAGGCTTTTTAGTGATTCCTCACTGGCCGACTGATGGCTTACATATCCCACACACCCTATTTCCCCATCACAACATACGCGAGATAGAGGAAATTTACCCCGATCACCATATGCGAGAATGACTAAACATGTTGTCAGAATTAGTTGACTAGCTTGCAGTTTTGCTAGAGTTATTTGATGACTATGCAATTGTGGGGAAAGGGGACTATTGTTGTTAATGACTGCTAGGTTCGCAATCATGGGATAAGGGTCTATGGAAATTTCCAGAATGGACCCCAAAATACTCCTTTATTCATATCTTCATCAGCTTACAATTCAGTTCCACGATACCTAACCAGACAGACTAAAAACACAGAGAAAACTCCTTGTTTCTCCATGCACTTCATATCAAACTGACAGAGGGCCCCACTTATTCATGCATTTAAAACTATTTTTATCCTCTATATTGAGTCTCCTTCATTTGGCCTTAGATTCTAGGTGAAACATATCCAGCATACAACCCATGTTTTTATTTCTAGCACAGCTAGTTTGTAGCCGAATGCTGGTGTGAAGCCAGATGTTGATGGCGCTATATTTTTAGGGGTCTGCTTAGTAGCTACAAATTTTGAAAATGCATCATTTATCCTATCCTAAAGGTAGAAGGGAATTTCCATATCTCATTAATTCACCTGTTACAATGCAGGTTCTAGCGCCTTTTTTTTTAATCTGCCATCGACATTCATCAAAGGAAGTGAGTAGTAATCATTAACATATTTTTTGCAATTCATAGTAGCTTGCATCTTCCATATTTATGTGAGTAGTAATGATTAAGATAGGTTTTTTCAATTCACAATCGATATTTATCAGCCTTTGGTGGCAAACATAGTTTCCTTCCTCTGATCTGTGTCCTTTTCTTTCGATGTTCTACTCTCGATAATAATTCAAGAACATTTTCTTCTTCTGTGCATATATTTATCTTTATTTGATTATCTGATCTCTCTGGTAGAGTTGATAACCCTACATTATGTTTCTTCAAGATCTTTCTTTTCTTCTTCATAAAGGAATTCTGATGCAAAGAAGTCTTTGGAACTACCCTAACTTCATTGTCTTTACTCACAAATGTAGAAAGCACATGATCTTTGACATTAGGAACATAATTTTCATGAATATTTTCAAAATATATTTCACCCTTCAAATTTTGTTTACAGTGGGGGGAATAGAAACACCCTTACTTTACTAACCAACCAAGCACCCATTGACAAACTTTGCAGGTTTTTAAATGCAATTTTGTCAAGGAAATTTGTTTCCTGCACAAGAGAGTAATTTCAGGCTTTTATTTCCAGCCATTTGAGGCTTATGTTTCAACCCTTGTAGAGAAAATTTTCTTATAGGTAATAGAAAAATAAATCATGCCCTGAAAAAGTGAAATTTCTTATGTTTAGAGGAATTATTCTAGCAATTAGCAGCTGCGCTTGAAGTACTTATACTGACATGGATTTCTATTATTGTAACTGTTCATCCTTAAATTCAATTAACAATCAAGTATATAGAAAGAGTTTAAGGAAAACCTGTATTTTTTAGGTCCAATGCTTTGGGTTGCTAATGCAATTCCTATAATCAGAGACAGTGACTAGATGAGAAGAGTGGGTTGGAGAAGAGCATTAGATTAAACCAAGATTATAAACCAACTATATATAAGAGATTTGAGCTATTAAAATAGTAGAAGAGGGTAGTTTTTCCAAGATGTCAGATTGGTAGACCATTTATTGTGAGATCATTATTGTACATCCCCTTTAGTAGTTAACTTAATCAAAGAAGTCAAAGAAGAGGATCCTAATAGGCAATATAAATACATGAAATCGACTAGGGAAATTGAGGAATATAGTTGCATGTCTTTTCTGGATGTATTGAAACCCGTGATTAACAGGGGAACGAGCAAGGTACAAAAGAAGGTTAAAGGCGTACAAATCCAGGCTGGTGTTTCCAGGTTCGAATAAGGGGTAGATGTTAATCTTGATGACTATATATGTTATCCAAACGTGCTCTGGTGCGAAGAGTGGATTTTGATAAATTAAACAAAGGCGAGTTGCACGATTGGGTTAATAAGTTTTGGGTGCCATAGGTGGGATATTCTCCGCATATTAATCTACTGCTAAATGGATGGATCATTTTCATGTTTGCGGAGGAAAATAAATTGGTAAAATATAAGGTATGGTTTGGATCTACAATGAGGGTTCTTTATTTCTAAAAATTTGACATATAGAATTCAACCCTTCCAAAGAAAGACAAACTCAATGAAATCTTTGGATGCTCTTACTTGGCTTTGCCCTGTAGCTCTAGACGTAGAATATTTTGGAAGGCTTAGCGAATTGAGATGGTAAATTCATCAGGGTTGACAAGAATTCATTCCATGGAATAAATAAGAGGGTGGTTAGGCTTATCGTGGAATTTGATATTGCATAAGGGATTCCTATAGAGATAGAGGCGACTTAGGGAGTTAGGGTTTTTTTCCAACAGATCGACTACTTGCATATCCCTTTTATATGTTTTTATTGCAGAAATACGAGACATGTCAAGGACCATTTTCCTTATTTGATTTCGGTTTTTCATCGTATTCGATCTGATGTCCTCATTGAATCACCTTCTTAAGTTTACTGTAGTGAGGAAAAACAAAAAATCTGATCAGATTTCAATAGCGACATCCAAAACATGGGTAAGAGTAACTCTGATTCCTCAACTCATTATGAGGATGTTACAAAATATGAATTAATTTTTTATATTTTTGTATCTTTGTGATGTAGTGAAGCAACATGCATGAACATGCATGATGTTCTGTGCACAGGTATTCTGGGGCTTGGAATGTAGACTTCTCCATATTCTCCCAAAATGATGATGGAAGGAAGGAGGAATGTAGCCTCTTTTTGGATGAAGAGGTGTATGATCAACTCTATTCTTCTGAATGCAGTGTGACTAATCCCTTTCCATGTAGCGGGTTATAGGGATTTTGTTGCATCTCTTTAAAGGAGGTAAGATTGCATGACATAGCACAAGGTTCTTAGTCTTTTGAGTGTCAAATGGATTTCCAGTCATCTTCCTAGCTTTTAGTTTGGAAGTAGGGACTGGATCTGGATCTGAATCACCCTGAATCTCAATCTAATAAACTAATACAGTTGGATATGTAATACTAGTGGAAACTACAAAATAAGTAGATGGAATGTTTTTACCTTCCCTTGTAAGTGGCTGTTGAGAGTGCACTGGTTCTGAAAATGGCATGAAGGGTGAGAAATCATATGCCTTAGAGGCATGATTTACAACACCCTTTGCTATGATGTTCCTAGTAGAGATATATGTGATCTCCACTGAGTAAGGACCAAATATCACTCTCTTTAGAGAGCCAGTATGAGTCATCTGGTATACATATAACATATTTGCAGCTAAGGAGAGCACATAAAGCACATCTTTGAACTTCCCATGTTCAATATTGATAGAAACCTTCCCTTTGGCTTGAATTTTACTGTTATTTCCCATATGAATACTAGGACCATCAAAATACTGCAAGGAAGAGAATGATTCCTTGGATGCAACCATATGATTGGAAGCTGTAGAATAAATGAGGAAGGCATGTGATGTTGAGCATCTAACCTTCAGTGCATGGCATGTCTCTTCATGTTATTCAATTTCTTCTCTATGGCCATCCTTCCTTGTGCTAGCAGGTACAATAATGTTATGTTTCTTCAGAATAAGAGCCATCTCATCAATCATTCTTCTCATACAGGTGCTTTCTGGATGAAAGCCCCTTCCACAGTAAGAACAAGGTGTATTTCCTTTGCCATTATTCTTCCTTCTCTTTGAACCTGAAGGCTCATTTGACTGCTCTTTTTCCACAGGAGACTCATCCTTTTTCTTGCCTTTATCATTCGCTACCTTAGGTCCTCTTGCAACCAGTGCTTGATCTCTGAAAAATCAAATGATCCCCATTTGGATCAACTTGTCATGCTCCTGAGTGAGAGATTAAATGAAGGAGTTAAGAGTAGGTATCCTCCAATTTGGATTAGTGAGCTTCACTGAATGAAATGTTGATACAAAGACTCAATACTCTACACCACATTTTGAGAGAATGGCAAGGATGAGTTGATAATCCTCCTTCTAAACCTTGCACGGCTTCAACTGGAACATTAGATGCTTGAATTTGGTGAAGAAGTCATTTAGTGTTTCGAAATTGTCTAGATGAAGAGAAATCAACTCATTCTCCAGCTGATAGATCCTCAGATCATCTTCCTTGTCAGATTATCCCAAACCTACTTGGGAGTCTTCAATCCATTGATGTGGAAGAAAAGATATCAAGAGATTGAGAGGCACAAGAATCCATATGCTTCATCAACCTATTCTAGTACTTTTCTTTGACAACATAGTGAATTGGCTCTACCTCTGTCTCCATTGTGAGTCTAAAGAGTATTTTTGAGCATAGCTACATCTCCTTGTCCTCCTTCCACTGGTGGTAGTTGAAAAGAGTGAGAAGCTCCATTGGAGGAGCCATTTAGAATGCAAAGAAGAGGTCTAAGATGTTGTAGGGAATGTAGTGAGGAAAAATGAGCTGTTTGTAGAGAATGCAGTGAAGGAGACTGATAAAATTGTAAATCACACAATCACACAAACAAAGTAAGGTCGATAGTTTGCACTTTTGGATTTCCTTCACACCCAACTTAGTTGATGAAGTAAGCTTGATCAACAATTCCTTTGCTTGGGGTATTAAGTGGTAAATTTTCTGCTTCTGGTGCAGTACTTGAAGGAGCAATTTTGCTCATTTTTTTTTTTGATCCAAGTATGAATTTGTAGTAGAAGAAGTGCCTTGTCTTGCCGAGCCCTTGTCTATTTTTTTCATTTATGTCTAAATCAGGAGTCATGTCTAAATCGAGATTCCTTTCAGTCTATTTTTAGTCCATAGCACCATTGGGTCCACTTGGCCTAATTGGGGCACATGTACCAGTTACTAAAGTGTGGGGAACACTAATTGAGGCCAACTGGCACTGATTGCACTTGCATCCATTAGTTTAGGAGCCTCCTAGATCAATACCTACAAATTAGGAACCACTGGGAGTGCCGATACCAACCTCCATTATAGTCAAGCTCAATTAGGAGTCAGTTACATTCAATTCTAGTTCCCTGCATTCATTTCTACTCAGTTAGCGCTAGGATTGCATGGTTGCATGCAGGTGAGGTGCATTTACTCACCTACCTTAGTCAGTTAGACTATTAACACTAAATTAGACACTTGCGTTTGGATTTTGAACTCCGATAATGATTTATTCAAGGTCAGTTAACCATTTAGTCAAGTAAAGTCCAACCAATTCGAATTTCCTCACATGGATTCGAATTGCATTAGGTTGTTTATCTATTGTAATTAATTATCTAATTACTTTTGATTAATGAAAGCATTCACAATTGCAAGATATTTTTTCACTGTTTCATTCTTCAATTGTTAGGTAAATTATATGATCTATCTTGTGAGTTGTGTGTTGGTACACAGATCTATGTGCTCAATTTAATATTGTATCATAGCCTCGACAGGACAAGGCACTTCTCCTACTACAGATTCATACTTGGATAAATAAATAAAATGAGCATAATTGCTCCTTCCAGTACTACACCAGAAGCGGAGAATTTACCACTTAATACCCCAAGCAAAGGAATTGTTGATCAAGATTGCTTGATCAACTAAGCTTGGTGTGAAGGAAATTCCAAAATTGCAGACTATTGACCTTACTTTGTCTATTTGATTATGTGATTTACAGGTTTATCAGTCTCTTTCACTGCATTCTCTACAAGCAGCTTAGTCTCCTTCACTGCATTCGCTACAGCAGCTCATTCCTCTTCTTTGTAATCTAGGTAGCTCCTCCAATGGAGCTTCTCACTCCTTTCAACTACCATCAGTGGAAGGAGGGCATGGAGATGAAGCTACACTCCAAAAGGCTCTTTAGACTCACAATGGAGACAGAGGAAGAGCCAATTCATTATTTTGACAAACAAAAATACTTGAATAGGGTTGATGAATGATATGGATGCTTTTTCCTCCCAATCTCTCGAGATTTTCTCTTCCACATCAATGGATTGAAGACTCCCAAGAAGGTTTGGGATAAGATTGCTTCCTTATTTGACAAGTAGAATGATCTAAAGATCTATCAACTAGATAATAAGCCGATTTCTCTTCATCCATCCAATTTCGAAACACTAAATGAATTCTTCACCAAATTCAAGCATCTAGTGTTCCAATTGAAGCTGTGTAAGGTTTAGAAGAAGGATGATCAAATCATCCTTTCCATTCTCTCAAAACTTGGTGCATGCTATTCAGTATTTGTATCAACATTTCATTCAGTGAAGCTCACTACTCCAAATTGGAGGCTGCATACTCTTAACTCCTTCATTGAATCTCTCACTCAGGAGCATGACAAGTTGATCCAAATGGGGATCATTCGATCTTCCAAAGATAAAGAAATGGTTTCTTGAGGACCTAAGGAAACGAATGATAAAGGGAAGCAAAAGGATGAGTCTCCTGTGGAGAAAGAGTAGTGAAATGAACCTCCAGGTTTGAAGAGAAGCAAGAGGAATGGAAAAGGAAAAACACCTTGTTCTTACTGTGGAAGGGGATTTCATCCAGAAAGAACCTGTATGAGAAGAACAATTGATGAGATGGCTCTTCTTCTAAAGAAACATAACATTAATGTACCTACTAGCACAAGGAAGGCTAACCATAGAGAAGAAATTGAAGAACGGGAAGAGACATGCCATGCACTAAACATTAGCTTCTCAACAACACATGCCTTCCTCATTGATTCTGAAGCTTCCAATCATATGGTTGCATCCAAAGAATTATTCTCTTCCTTGCAGTATTTTGATGGTCCTAGTATTCAAATAGGAAATAATAGTAAAATTCAAGCCAAAGGGAAGGGTTCTATGAATATTGAACATGGAAAGTTCAAAGATGTGCTTTATGTTCCATCCTTAGCTGCAAATATGTTATCTATATACCATATGACTCATACTCGCTCTCCAAAGAGTGTGATATTTGGTCCTGACTCAATGGAGATCACAGATATCTCTACTGGGAACATCATAGCGAAGTGTGTTGCAAATCATGCCTCCAAGGCATCACGACGTCGTCACCTAGGGACCAATATGATATCACGTTCGTTCATATTGGGGGGGTTAAAAATAAAAAAAATTACAAGCCAATATATTGGTGGTATATTAGGGGTAAAAAGGGCTTTTTTTTAACTATATAAATATCCAATATGTTGGGGAATATTTTATTCCAAAATCCTGCCCGTGCCCTTCACCAGTGCTCCACCATAAGCCTGCGTTCACACTGTGCATAGGGTTTTCCTGTGGTTTTCTCCATCCTGTTTTCTGGATAACGAGGGTTTTTTTTCAAATCGTAGCAGTGTTGGTCCTTGGGTTTTCTCCATCGTGTTTTCTGGAAAACAAGGGCTTTTTTTCTGGTGTGTAGCAGTGTTGGTCCTTGGGTTTTCACCATCGTGTTTTCTGGAAAATGAGGGCATTTTTTCTGGTGCGTAGCAGTGTTGGTGTGTATAATTTTGATCTCTGATATTTCAAATGTTTTACTCTCTAATTTTGATCTCTGATCTTTCAGTCTGTATTGTTGTTTTTCTGTGTTTTTGTTTGGGACATTCAGTCTGCATTTGTCATTAAATAACGAGGACTCTGAGAGAGATGACCATAACCAGACAGACATACCTCTCCACCAAGAATTCTTTGGATGTAGAAATGCAAAGGCTGTAGGATGTGATGATGATCTTCACAGCCTCAATGGTCCATTGACAGTGAGTCTCTTGTCAACTTTAAATTGAATTTCAATTAAGGAAGAAGCTGGGAGATCTATATTTTCCCTAATTTGTTTCTTTATTCCATTCCAGATGAATCTGATTTTTTATTTGGGATGTTGATCCATTTTCACTGGAGGAAGGATTCATGAAAGAACAACGATCATAAGAGGAAAGTGATATAGGAAGAGGTAGACAATAATCATATTTAGATGCAGATTTAAATGATAAAGTTGTTTGGGTCCCTAATTTTGACCTCTTATCTTTCAGATGATTTCCTCTCTAATTTGAATCTTTGTTCTTTCAGAATTTAGATCAGTTCCTCGGAAACAAGTCAAGCATTCGAATCCTAAGGTGACAGTTTAACAATACCAATTTCCACGAAATGACACTCGATCGCTTTAGGTAGGTACCTCCTCCTATTAACTTATTCTACTTGGAGTTTGTTGGCTTCTCTTTTTTTAACACAAAATGGTGGTCTGTAGATGTATGTGTTTATACAAATACCGGATCGTAAGTGTGTTAGAATATTTTAGAATATTTTTAGGCGAATAATGGGATATGCATTAAATTTTTTCATTGTTCATGTCTGAATCTGTTTTACATCATAGTGTTGAAATATTTTTGGGAGAATAATAACCAGACATGAAATTTTTCATTCTTCATGTCTGAATCTATTTTACATCACAGTGTTGGAATATTTTCAGGAGAATAACGGGAATCCATTCCTCCCATTAAATCCTACATAACTAAGTTGAACCATAATGATGGAATAACTGAGTTGAACCATTTTTTGAAACCAGCCTATCCTCTTCTAAACTCACCACATTATCATGGTTAAAACCCTTGGGTTTTCACCATTGTGTTTTCTGGATAATGAAGGTGTTTTTTCACCGTTTTCTGGTCGTGGGTTTTTGGTGGGTTTTTATGGTGCATAGAAGTGTTGGAGGAGGCACGTTGGAAAGCCACTGCATAGAATTATTGGAGTTAATGTATACTGTGTTCAATCTCTAATGAAAAATGCCTTTTAATTCTTTTATTTATTGGGGGCTCTGTTCCACATAGCTGAGTGATTACTCAACTGAGCTTTGGGATTAAAAGAGAACCACCGCTTGTTAGCCCTCAACGATGACTGTGACTGACAAGTCTCACGATTCAATTGGTCGTTGACATGTATGGTGGCTCTTTGATACCCTGTTGCAGTGTCATTCACCAATCGATATTCAACAGTCTCCTTAGCTATGAATCCATTGTACTGAACCAAAGATGTAGTCACATGACTCAATGGTTGTCTAAATTGGGATTGTTGTCATATAAACGAATTGGATCCTCTTATTTGTCATGACAATGTATGTGGATGTCAGCGCTGCAAGGTGAAGTGGGTTCATTCTAAAATTGTAATTGAATGACAATTGTGGAGCAGTGATGATAGTTTCTATTCTCACATACCCTTTTTTCTAAACTCGCCACAGAGTCTGTGATGCCAAATAAGAATTTACCCATCAATGCGAGTCTTTGTTTAGAAGAGCTTTGCAAAATGAATATTAGTTTGCATAGCATAATTGTGAATAGTAGGTTGTTGGTGCACGGTTGTACAAGGTAAGGGTATGCTTGTTATGTCTGAAGGATCATACCATCATGATGGATTTGGTCACTGAGGGCCACCCCCCTCTCTAGAGTCAAAGTTTGATCAAGTCTACAATTAACCCCCCTGGATTGTCTGATTGTTCACTTCGCAACTTTTCCTTTCTTTTTATTATGGGGATTCATTTTTTCTGCATGGCTCCTAGGAAATAGGTTTATCAGATGTTTAATCTTACAAAGTCACTATTTTCTTGTTATTGATCTAAGTGCTTTTAGCAGAGAGGAGAAATGTTTCGATTCCTATTAGTTTTGTTGTTTAATTCCTTGAAATCATTCTTAGGTGAAGGAGAAAAGTCAAAGTTTAGATTTGACATGTTCTCCCTCATATTTCCTCTAAACATAGGCAAATTTATGCAAATGTTTATGAAAGAAAACTTGAAAGAAATTACTTAGGAGAAATGAAGTTCTGTCAAAAAACTAAATAGTTTTTCATTCTCATATAAGATAGGAAGTTTGATCTTCAACAATGTTCATTTATATCTCTCATGTTAAGGCTAGCATGAACTTTGTCATCATAAACTGTAGTTCTTCCAAACATGAGTGGTACATGAGTGGTAAAAGTTTTTCCTTTGCATTCATAGGCTCTTATTTTAGGAACTAGGAACCAATTTTAGTTTCAAGTGTACTTATGCTGATTCTCACCTTGATTCTGAACTAGCTTTTGACTTAGTCGAGTCGTGTTGAGAATGGTTAGGGCCTGCCCTCTCCCTCCATAGGGCATGCTAAGATGACATAATTGACTTTTAACATGCATTCTCTATGTTGAGAAGTATGGGCATGATTCAAATAGAGAGGTTGATCTGAAGCATGCCTCAGATCACTTTAACCCTGCATGGCTTTCTCAGAATTGCTAGTGCGAACCTCCCAATCTATGGGAAGAGCATGGAGGCCTATTAAGAATGAAGTTGTGTTTGAGCCTTGACACTCACTAGGTCCAAATCAAAAAAAAAATGTTGATTCTATACTGAAAGTTGTCTTCTCACCAACTGGTAAGGAAGATGTACTTTATGGATGTAAAAGTTTACAACTTGGGCGGGAACTTTTTTTATAAGGTTTGAAATCCCTCTAAACAAATGAAAAATTGTACTACTACAAACATGGCAAGAACTTACCAGATAATCAAGTTTTTGTATTGACATAGTTTTATTCATTCATCGTGTTTGCTTGATTAGGCCTTCCTATTTTATACAAAAGAATAATCTTTGTGTGCTCAGCTCTTTAACAAAATTATATTATGTCCTGTGTGGAAGCAACGTGATGATGCTTATGTTCACCATGACCAAAGTTATGAGTTATGATAGGTTTGGATGGATGTAGGAATGGGAATTGACCTGCCATGTTCATAAGGAGATTCTGAAACCATTAGCTGCCATATTATACTGTCTATAATGAGGTCGTTACGGCCTAAAACAGAGCCATTGTAAATATTGAATGACAAGTGAGACCCATAGAACATACATCATAGTCAGCTGGGAAGACCATCAATCTGTATCCCATGCAGTGATCCAAAGTTTTTTTTCCAAGTAACAACCTCATGGAAAATCCTCCAAGTACTTTCCCATGATTCATGGATGGTAAATAGTGTAACATTGTAAACCATCTGCCCTGATTACAAAGAGCCTAGCACTAAGGTGATTAAGAGAGTCGAACCTATGACCTCCCCAACTATAGGGGAGAGATCTCATATCAGGCTCATGATCGCTTGAGCTAACCCTCGAGGCTACAATGTCCAAGGGTTATCTACAAAAATTGTAGCAATTAGATGTTTAAATAATACATTTACCATTGATGTTATTATTTCACAGGATAACCAGGTCAAGTTGATACATCCCAAGACGAATGGTTGCACTTTGTGTGAACTTGATGATGCCCTCCTTATCCTCCTCACTTTTCTCAGCATACTTGTCATCTACAAATGGGCTAAGAATATCATGATCTTGAAGCAGATCCAACAACTTCTCTTGATCAACAGATCCACAATTTTCTCTAGGTTATTCTTTTCTGATGGATCTCCTCCATGTCTTCAACTATAAACTTCTCTTTCATATTTGTCCTTGACACCTCTGAATATTTTTGATATGCTTTTTTCAGGGTTGACTGTCATGATATTGGGCAGTAAAAAAATTTACAGGTTCATGGAGAAGCTTCCTCTTGCTAACACCCATCTGTTGCTGCAATCCACTCTTTTTTTAAGAAGGGTTTAAATGCAATGATTATTTTCTGTATTGTTCTTTGTTTTCTTTCTTTCATTTCTGGACCTTTTTGTTTGGGCAGCTATGGATAAAATTTATGTTTCTTTGATCTTGACACATTAGCTGATCAACCATAGGTTTTAATCAATTTGTATATGTTGAATTGGCCACAACATGGTGTTATTTAATGTTCCTTTAGTCAGTCACAGTATGACTTAGCTATTACATCCTTCACTCTTGTAGGTGTCTTAGGAAATAACAAAGATAAAATGGGGGAAGGCATCCGCATCAATGGGATTCCAAATGGGAAGTGTGCAGTGAGAACTTCAGCACTTTTGGCTCAAATCAATGAGTTCTACTTTGCACTTGGTGGAAACAAACCAATCCGCATTATTTTAATTGCCAACAATGGCATGACATCAATCAAATTTATGCAGAGTGTTAAAGCATGGGCTTATGAAACATTTGGGACTGAAAAAGCTATTTTACTGGTGGCTATGGCCACACCTGAAGATATGAGGATCAAAGATGAGCACATAAAAATTGCTGATCAGTTTGTAGAAGTGCCAAGAGGTACCAATAATAACAACTATGCAAATGTTCAACTCATTACAGAGGTTCGTTGTACAATGATACATTAAATGAGCTTTTAGTTTTCACAGTATGTATTTGGAACATATGTACCTTAAAAGCATGGAAAGTTTGGCTTTTATTTTTGATGTAAATCATGGATGATTTCCTTGTTCCTTAATTTCCTGTTTTCCATACTCTATTTTGATTCTCCTTTGATATCAAAGCTGTCCTTTAGTAGATGTATTAAGGATTATGGATTCAGAGAAAATGCTATACTGGATTAATCCCTCCCCCCTATTTTTAGTGATCCATCAATTCATTCTCTTCCTTGAGATTCATTCTATTTTGAATCCAGTCAGTCTTGCACATTCACAAAGATCTTACTTGACTATAACCTTTTTTGTTTATATAGATAGCAAAAATTACTGGTGTTTCAGAAATTTGGTTGTCACATGCCCCAATTTTGTAAAATAATGTAATTTTATTTTAATTTGATTCCAAAACATTATGTTAAAATTAATGCTAAGTTGAAACTGATGAATCAGCAGAGTCAAAAGATGTGGAATGTAATTTTGAATATTTTATTTTTAAATAAATAAAAATGGAGACAATAGCTTGGGAGAGCTGTTAAAAAGAGTGTACTAGTCAAGTTGGTGGAGGGAACTAGGTGGAGAGAAAAAAAGACAAGTGGCAACATCCTCAAACACTTCCTATGTTGCAGGTGGAAACCTCCCTACATTTGGGGTCATGATCCCCCGAGAAAGTGGGATCAGAGAAGGTGGCTCAATTAATGACAACTAACCCAAAAAGACCTAGGCAATCTTAATAAAAGTGTCCAATGTAGAGAGCTGAGGCTGCTCATTCCAGGAGAAGAATCATTCAGGTGAATGCACTTCAAGGAATTCATTGGGAAAGGGAAATTTCAAGGAAGGTGTTTTGAGGGGTAAACTGCAGGAACTTGATCTAGTACAACTTTGCAGCTGAAAGATCTTACTGCTGTATGCAGAGTTGGTATTGAGTCTCAGGATTAGTACTTTGTTGATTGCTCCACCTAGTTCCAGCCAAGGAGACCAGAGCAGGCTCGGGGGTCCTAAGAAGTCGCTATTTGAGCACTCTCCAGGAGTTGGTAGGGAGGAACGACCTCCCATTGTTGTTGTTGTCTAGCTTTAAAGACAGGTTCCATTATCTTTTAATTTATGTGTTATAGTTTATATCTGTGTGTGAGCAATTAATGAATGATGTTATGTTATGTTGTCTTGAAATCTCTTATTTATTTTTAGATTGAATCTGTACTGTGATGAAAGATAAATCCTATATGTGTTTTTCCCCATCTGGAGTAATCCAGATCGTACTATAGCACAGGTAGTGTGTTTAAGTAAATGAAGTATGAGAGGAATATGAATGAATCAAATATTTATGTTTTCAAAGTAATGAAATGTTACTTCTCAGTAAATAGTTATTTTCTAGAAAGTAAATGAAATTGTTATGTAGACATTTTGTCAGAAATAGACTGTGTAAATAGCATGTTAGTAAATAACAAGACTCATATTACTGATTGACATTAGTATGTTTAACTATATAAATTATTTTTCTACACAGTTTTTATCTCTATAAACTGTACTTTTACATTGAAATAGAATAATTAGTTTTATGAGTTGAAAGTTATTATTTTAGTGACAACTAATCTTTCTGCATCTATCTGAACTATAGTTAATAATACGATAAAGGTTACAGTATTCCTTTCTTAGTTTTAATAGCTAAAGGATAGTAGTAACTTAGGGTTTAAGTTAATATTATAAGAAACTATCCTTATACTTTCACAGACAATGTAAATATAAAGAATACTGAAAGGTAAGAAAGTTCTTTCATTTTTGTTCTCTAAGTAAGTCTACAGATACAATTGAATTAAATAACACAAATATTACAGACTGCTTTCAGTCGTAATCACTATACAAATAAGAACCAACATAAA
Organism: Pseudotsuga menziesii; assembly: GCA_001517045.1. Taxonomy (NCBI): domain Eukaryota; kingdom Viridiplantae; phylum Streptophyta; class Pinopsida; order Pinales; family Pinaceae; genus Pseudotsuga; species Pseudotsuga menziesii. The sequence goes on along the minus strand of LPNX010261262.1, from coordinate 166,645 downwards.
CTTAAGAATAAATATTATACATAAATAATAATATTATAAATATAAATAATATTATTACTATCCTAAACAATGGTATTTATAAATTATTAATTTATAAAACAAATTGAAGAAAAACCAAACAACAGTAATAAAATTTACAAGATAATAACACAGGAATTAATATCTACTTAAAGTTAAAAGGGAAGTAAACCCTAGCTCATGTTCTGAGCGTAAATTATAAATATTTTTAATATTGTAGTATCCTAGGTTATACTTAGGGTAGTTCTTAAAAAAAATTTACTAACTAAAATTGTTATGTACAAAAATAAACTACAATACTGTTTAAATTGTATAAATGCTTTTACAAGTGAAACAGAGTCTTATAATAACAACATACATTTATAGAAATAAATGTAGGGGTTCAAACCCTTAAAACCATTGCATTACAAGTACATACATAATAACCAAAATTATAGCAATTATATAACCACCATTAAATAGTCAAATAATCTACTCACAGTCCTTTAAGGACAAATAGAATAAATAGATAAACGATATAATTATTATCATAAGATTAGTATAAATAGAACAAGGGTTTTTACAAGTCAAACCCTAACCTGTGACTTCCATCAAACAAACAAGATTTACATCATGGCTGTGAGTATCAGCCTTATATTTTAATATATAAAACCATTACAAAATACTCAATTGAGTTTAAACTTCCTTAACATTCAGGAAGGGTAAAAACCCTAAATTACACAGAGTATAGCATAAGCTCCTAACAACCAAAACCAATTTACAGCGAAACTACCTTTACAAAATTTACAACCTAAACCTGACTGTGAAGCCAAGCTTCAACTAAGCATTGTGCACTTTACAAATTGCATCCACCCTATCAAGGGTTTGGATTTAATTATTCTTCCCAATAACCTATAAAATAGTAAAAAACATAACATAACTCGTGACAAGACGAGAAAGGGTTTTCAAACCCTGGGCAAGTCTAACGACCACCCTAACTTTAAATAAGGGAGAATCCATCTTTCAGACCACGAGGCTTACCCGAGTTTGAACCACGAGCCACGGCCATTGCAAGGGCTGCCTTTTTATCCCTCGTACAAGCTTCACAGCTACGAGCACCTGCAGTAAACAACAACAACCACTGTTACTAAAACATTTTACTTGTTTAAGCTTGGAATCATTCCTTATAACTTGCAGTAATAAAAAAAGTACATTATGAAAATTACCTATCAGTGGGAGAACAACGAACAGCTTCATGAAGCACTGTCACCTATAGACGGTGCAGTGGGGGACCCAACAACCCTCAAGAACCTCACACAGTGGCGATCTACGAAGAGCCGAGAAGGAAAATTGAAGTAGTCACCAAGCTACGTAGGATTTGGAAGAAGGTTTCACAGGCAGCGAGTCGAAGGTAGTAGGAAAGATAACTCCACGTATTGCAGAAAAGGAACCAGCAATAAAAACCACACATTGGAGAATGGAGGCAACACGGAGTCAAGGTACAAGGCAACGGTAACCAAAATAATGATGACCGCCATGGGAGATAAGCCAAGCAACCCTAGAACCAGCGTAAAATGCGGGACAAGAATGTGGTTGGTTAGGTTTCCAGTACATTATATATTTTCCAGGCATGGAAAGAATTCAACCACGTAGCAACAAATTTATCCATGCAGCGAGGGTCGTGTCCTATAGTTCCTGCATGGAGGAATTATATCAATTATTCATTTATTGTAGCGTAGGTTAAACCATAATGTCAACCCAATAATTCGTAACCAAATCCCTAATCATTTGCGCGGTGGATTATATTAACATAATCACAAGCTTATCATCGTGGAGGGTTACGTTGACCAAGCATTGTGTCACGTATAAATCTTAATCATAAGCCCGATGTGGATTAAGCATAAACCCTTGCTACCAACAACATTATATTATCACATAATAAACATCACCATAACGATTTAAGTGGTGGCATAACTATATTCTAAGCTTTGTTTTGATAGAAATCATGTAATATATGTTTTGTTTATAGAGTAGGTTAAAGTTTAAGTCTTAGTATAGTTACAAAAGAGTGCATGTTAACTATGGCATGACTTTAGTGTCTATAGTAACAAGTTAAACCATAGCTTGTGTATAGTAAACCCCTTTTGCCATAAAAATATTACAAGTCTAAATACTTATAGATAGTACCTTGTAATAATGCAAAAGAATTTAAATGCTAGATTTAAATAAGTTTTAATAACAAACTATTGGTAAATTGAATGTTCATCGAACAAATTGATTATGCATAACTACGGAGTTTACTTGAACTGATAACTCAAATAGCATCAAAGCTGTAAAGTAGTATAAAGCGGAAGATAAAAATGTTATCACAAATTTTATACCACACAGTTTAAGTGACAATACTTTGTTAGCACTTGGGAGTATAAATCAACTTGGTTTTACTTTCATTTAGAATGTCTAGTGGACAGTAAGATAATTATAGAGGTAAAACTGATAATTGGAATAGGAACGATCCTATTAAATTCAAAAGCTAATAGAACACAGAGTTAGATTTGGGAATAAAATAGTGGTAAACATAATCTCATATAGAAGGATATGATGATCATAGTTTTACATTCGAAGGTTTTTACAGTCTAAAAGATAACAGGCTGTAAGTATCTTATAGAAACAAATTAAGGGTCAATAAATACACAGGTAAGTTAAGATACTATTGCATAAATATTGTTAAAACAATGTTTATAAGTATTATAAATTACTTAGACTAAAATAGAAATACTTGTAACTGAGATTCTAGTGTTAGAGTCGCAAATATGTTGTACCATCGTTACTTATCTCCAAGCTTGTTTACTTGAACAACTGATGAAAATCCAATGATTTTACCTTACAAGAGTTGTCTAGTGTTTAGCAGCGTATTGTTCTAAGCTTTTTAATTTTCAAACAAAATACTGCTGATATTAAAAGATCTTTTAAAAATATACACGATCGATCATACCTATAAGACCTGTAGGAAATAGTATTCATCTACGTTAGCATGATTGCTAAGTAAGCCCCGGATTCAAAAGTAGATTCCACCTTCTAACATAAAAGAACTAATCAATAAACTAAAGCAAACAACATACAAAAAGATTTATTTATTGCCACAAAAAATAAACTGTTAAGTTATAAATTTAGAAGTTAATGAAACTATTTACTTGATTGTTTCTTTTATGCCAACTGTTAGCTGTTAGTAAACCGCAGGTTTAACATTTATTGTTATCTCAAAAATTTTAATTTTTTGTGAAATTTTGGGGTTTTTGACATTGGCCAGGTTGGGGTCATGCATCAGAAAATCCTGAACTTCCTGATGCATTAATTGCTAGGGGTATAGTATTTCTTGGACCCCCTGCTGCACCCATGGCAGCATTAGGGGATAAAATTGGATCCTCACTAATTGCACAAGCAGCAGGTGTGCCAACCCTTCCATGGAGTGGCTCTAATGTAAGTGGAAATGGGCATACATTATATCTGCATTGACTTTTTTATTTTTCATCTGGATCCTAGGAACTTAACTGTCAAAGAAAAACAACAAACTGGTTTCGGGTAATATTCCATATAAGTACTCTATCTTGTATTACTGTGGTTAAAATTCTCTACAAACATGCAGGTAAAGATTTCACCTGAAAGCTGTTCAGATTCTATACTTGAAGAAATGTACAAAGTAGCATGTGTCTATGCAAGTGAGGAAGCCATAATGAGTTTCCAGATAGTTGGCTATTCTGCTATGATAAAAGCATCTTGGGGAGGTGGTGGCAAATGAATTCATAAGGTATGTGATCATTCACCAGGTGTTACTTTGTTTCATTCACCAAGTGTTACTTTGTTGTTGAAGATGGCTGAAGCCTTGGCTATGTTTTTTTGGTATTGCTACGAGTTTTCAAGGTTGGTTTCTAATATAAATGTTCTAATTAATCCAGGCTTTACAATTTCACCACTATTATGAGATTTGTATGGAAATTTTACATCATCACCTCTCATAATAGATCCATTGATACCTGTTGTAAAACTCTACTAATTCTACTTGAACAAGTAGTTCATTCTTGGAACAAAAATTTAAATAGATCAAGTAAAGAAAGGAAATATAATTTAACAAATTCCATCCGGAAAGCCACATGATTGAGCACATAGACTTGTGTGTTGGTCCACAAATCTATGTGCTCAATTTAATATTGTATCAGAGCCTCAGCAGGACAAGGCACTTCTCCTACTACAGATTCATACTTGGATTAAAAAAAAAATTGAGCATAATTGCTCCTTCTAGTACTGCACCAGAAATGGATAATTTACCACTTAATACCCCAAGCAAAGGAATTGTTGATCAATATTTCTTGATCAACTAAGATGGGTGTGAAGGAAATTCCAAAATTGCAGACTATCGACCTTACTTTGTATTTTTGATTGTGTGATTTACAGGTTTATAAGTCTCCTCCACGGCATTCTCTACAAGCAGCTCAGTGTCCTTCACTGCATTCGCTACAGCATCTCAGTCCTCTTCTTTGCATTCTAGGTGGCTCCTCCAATGGAGCTTCTCACTCCTTTCAACTACCATCAGTGGAAGGAGGGCATGGAGATGAAGCTACACTCCAAAAGGCTCTTCAGACTCACAATGGAGATAGAGGAAGAGAAAATTCATTATGTTGACAAAGAAAAATACTTGAATAGGCTTTATGAAGCATATGGATGCTTTTTCCTCTTAATCTCTCAAGATCTTCTCTTCCACATCAATGTATCGAAGACTCCCAAGAAGTTTTGGAATAATCTTGCTCCCTTATTTGACAAGTAGGATAATCTAAGGATCTATCAGCTAGATAGTAAGCTGTTTTCTCTTCATCCATCCAATTTCAAAACACTAAATGAATTCTTCACCAAATTCAAGCATCTAGTGTTCCAATTGAAGCTGTGTAAGGTTTAGAAGAAGGATGATCAAATCATCCTTTCCATTCTCTCAAAACTTGGTGCATACTACTCAGTATTTGTATCAACATTTCATTCAGTGAAGCTCACTACTCCAAATTGGAGGATGCATACTCTTAACTCCTTCATTGAATCTCTCACTTAGGAGCATGACAAGTTGATCCAAATGGGGATCATTCGATCTTCCAGAGATAAAGCAATGGTTTTTGTAGGACCTAAGGTAGCGAATGATAAAGGGAAGCAAAAGGATGAGTCTCCTATGGAGAAAGAGCAATCAAATGAGCCTTCAGGTTCGAAGAGAAGCAAGAAGAATGGAAAAGGAAAGACACCTTGTTCTTAATGTGGAAGGGGATTTCATCCAGAAAGAACCTGTATGAGAAGAATAATTGATGAGATGGATCTTCTTCTGAAGAAACATAACATTGTTGTACCTACTAGCGCAAGGAAGGCTAACCATAGAGAAGAAACTGAAGAACATGAAGAGACATGCCATGCACTAAATGTTAGCTACTCAACAACACATGCCTTCCTCGTTGATTTTAAAGCTTCCAATCATATGGTTGCATCCAAAGAATCATTCTCTTGATTGCAGTATTTTGATGGTCCTAGTATTCAGATGGGAAATGATAGTAAAATTCAAGCCAAAGGGAAGGGTTCTATCAATATTGAACATGGAAATTTCAAAGATGTGCTTTATGTTCCATCCTTACCTGCAAATCTGTTATCTATATACCATATGACTCATACTGGCTCTCCAAAGAGTGTGATATTTGGTCCTGACTCAGTGGATATCACAGCTATCTCTACTGGGAACATCATAGTGAAGGGTGTTGCAAATCATCCCTCCAAGGAATATGAGTTCTCACACTTCATTCCATTTTTAGAACCATTGCACTCTCAGCAACCACTTGTAAGGGAAGGTAAGAACATTCCATGTACTTCTTTTGTAGTTTCCACTAGTATTGTAGATCCAGCTATATCAGTTTATGATATTGAGATTCAGGGTGATTCAGATTCAGATCCAGTCCCTACTTACAAAGTGGAAGTTAGGAAGATGACTAGAAATCCATCTGACACTCAAAATACTAAGAAACTTGCGTCATGTCATGAAATATTACCTCCTTGAGAGAGATGCAACAAACTCCCTGTAAGCTGCTACATGGCAAGGGATCAATCACACTGGATTCAAAAGAATAGAGTGGATTATACACCTCTTCATCTAGAAAGAGGCTACATTCCTCCTTCCTTCCATCATCATTTTGGGAGAAGATGGAGAAGTCTACATGCCAGGCCCTAGGATACCTGTACAGAGAACATCATGCATGTTGCTTTGCTACAGCACAGAGATTGTAGCAACATATTTTCAAGTTTTTCAAACTTGAATCCTGATTATATCTGCTTAGTTATAGGGGGGATTTTTTCCCCAGCTCCTTGTGTTGAGTAGTTACTTTACTTGCTGCAATGGGTGACCTATGGTATTAGTTACCAGGGCCCACAAATTATCCAAGTTAGCATTCAGGGGGGTTTTAGGATTATAATCCTCCGTTGTCCAATTTGGTGATTTGTCTCTAAATCAGGAGTCATGTCTAAATATGGATTCCTTTCAGTCCATTTTTAGTCACTAGCACCATTGGATCCACTTTGCCTAATTGGGGCACATGTACCAGTTACTAAAGTGTGGGGAACACTAATTGAGGCCAACTTCCATTGATTGCACTTGCATGCACTAGTGTAGGAGCCTCCTAGATCAATCCGTACAAACTAGGAGCCACTGGGGGTGCTGATACCAACCTCCATTAGTTGAGTTCAGTTGGTGACTAGTCAAGCTCAGTTAGGAGTCAGTTACATTCAGTTCTAGTTCCCTACATTCACTTCTACTCAGTTAGCGCTAGATTTGCATGGCTGCATGCAGGAGAGGCACATTTACTCACCTACCTCAGTCAGTTAGACTAGTTAACACTAAATTAGACACTTGACTTTGGATTTTGAACTCTGATGAACTCTTATAATGATTTAGACAAGGGCAGTTAACCATTCAGTGAAGTGGAGTCCAACAAATTCAAATTTCCTCACATGGATTCGAATTGCATGAGGCTATTTAGACATTGTACTCCATTGTAATTAATTATCTAATTACTTTTGATTAATGAAAGAATTCAAAGTTGCAAGCCATTTTTGCACTGTTTCATTCTTTAATTGCTAAGTAAATTGTATGATCTATATTGTGAGTTGTGTGGTTGTCCACAGATCTATGTGCTCGATTTAATAGAATTCAATTGGTAAATTCATCATGGTTGCAAGAATTCATTCCATGGAATGAATAAGAGGGTGGTTAGGGTTATGGTGGAACTTGATATTGCAGAAGGGTTTCCTGCAGAGATAGAGGCAACTTGGGGAGATAGGGTTTTTTTCCAAAATACCGACTACTTGCACATCCATTTTAGATGTTTTTATTACATAAATATGAGACATGTCAAAGTCCATTTTCCTTATTTTATTTTGGGTTTTCATCCTATTCGATCTGATGTCCTCGTGGAATTGCCTTCTTCAGTTTGCTACAGTGAGGAAAAGGGAAAAATATGATTGGATTTCAATAGCGACAACCAAAACACGGGTAGGAGTAACTCTGATTCCTCAACTCATTATGAGGATGTTACAAAATATGAATTAAATTTTTATATTTCCATATAGAAATATTTGGATCATCCTTAGTCTTATGGGAAAATTTTTCTTAATTTGAAGCCAATTTTAGCTGATAACATTACTAAAAAAACTTGGGTCGGGAATTTGATATAGTCTCTACCGGGGTTATTTCAAAGAAGGGTTTTAATGAGGATTTACTATTTGACTTTGTCTAAATAAATCCAGGATAGATATTTAGTTGTAGTTTCTCCCAAGCTTAATTTGGAATAGGGGATTAGTAAGGGTTCTAATTTGGATAAAAAATTGTTGGATTCAAACTCCCCAAGGTTTTCCCTAGACTAAATTTTGGATGAAAAAGGAAATTGTTTAAACTCTATTGTCCCAAACCCTCTCGTGGCTGATAAAGGATATTTATTAAAACCTATTATTCAAAACCCTCCTTTGAGTGATGTTAAAATCTTAAAAGAAAGATGGTATGATTAGTCTGATGTTCAAGTCCTAAAAGCTCTGCTATAAGTATTTTGGAAAAACCCTTCTTCCAATCCAAAGATGAATTACCATCAATACATTGGGTACCAAAATGTAACAATAAGGAAGAAGAAAAAACCACAAATAATCTCTTCTTTAGACTTGTATCCATTAGGCTACAAACCCTTATCTATCATATTGGAGGAAGCTACTTCTGTTTTTTTTTAAAATAAAAATAGTATATTACTTCAGATGGAAGCCATTAAAAAGAAAGGATACAGAATAGGTCTAATAGTTCTCTGTCATGGAGAAGCCCTGCATAGAGCTGGACACGAGCCATAGAGGCCAAAAAACAAGAAAAAAACTTAGACTAGCAGTGGGCACGCAGGCCCTATCCTTCCAAAATAGAGATGAGATAAAACCCTAAGCCAAGACAGGCATTCACAAAAAACTGGGCTGCAGGAGAAGCCACATTACATGCCAAAAAAACATTGGAGAAAACTTTAAAAACTTAACATGCCAAATTACCGAGCTTCGAAATAAATAGTAGACCCAGGCAGTCACTCCATTTTCTGAAAAGTTGAGGGCAGACATGACATAATTGGATGAGACGGAGCAAGAACAGCACAAAGGGGGTTCTCAATCGGTGGAGAGGGAGATAATATCCTTCTTTGCTTCTTACCGCATTGTCTGCAGTTGTCCCTCGGGTGAGCCACCTCGTCAAGACCTTTACTCGTGATGAAGAAAGAGACACCCAGTCTGGAAGCAATAACGTCAACCTTCTGGTGAATGAGGTGGCATTCACCATTATGTTGTTTCCATTCTCTCTTCGGTTCCTCATCTCTTGCCATATTTTCTTCCCTTTCCATGTAAGAATGGCCTACCATCTCCATGTTCACCCAGTACTGCATGAGGAGGCAGTCATAAACCGCAGCACGCCCGGCAGTGGAGCCAGGATCCAAGACCCAGTCCACCACCTCCTAATGGAGTTCTTCCTTGGGCATATCTTTCACAGTATTCCAAAGGCCCTCGACCTCACCCTCCACTTCCCGATGGATGTTTATGGGGATATTATCCTTGAAAAATTCGACCTCTTCTTGGGCCTGAAGTTGCACTCTCGCAGCCCTGTGGGAGAGTTTTGCAGCACCCTGCTTGAACGGGGATTCACCATGGGCTTTGCCCTTAACCAACTGACTATGTGGGGCCATTTCCAGCAAAAGAGAATTATGAGCAAGGGCAGGTGGAAAGGAGAAGGCAGAGAGCCGCACCCAGACTAGACCAGAGGGCCACAGGAGAAACCAGAGGATCCGAAAGGCAAGGAGCAAGATTGAACGATGAAAATGGCTCGACCAGTGAGACGAGAAATAAGAAGGAAAAGGAGAAATCATTACCCAATCTGGATCGTATCGGGACGATGTCATTACTCTGGTGCGGACCATCTCCCTCGTACCCTTCGCCATGGCGGAAGCTCTCGCTAAAAGGATAGCCCTGTCAATTTGGTCTTCCCTCTTTATCCTGTCCATCTTTTCATCTGCGGTTCCAACGAGAAAAATAATGGCCAAGGACAACCACCTCTGCCATCGATTGTTTTCCTCATTAAAATTCTCAGGCATCTTGGTGTTGGCATGTCATAGCATGCTCGCGCCGTCTGTCACTTATATCCACCACATCAATCAAGCGTGTCGACTTCGTACCACCCACGAGATCCTGCGCCACCAGCTATCTGCAATGATGAGCCCATTCATTAGCTTCAAAGGACTCAAGCAAGCCCCATTGATGAGCCAGCTCCCCCTCGACCCCCACGTTCGCAAGTAGGTCCGTTGCCTTGTTGGCGTCGCGTCTTATGTGACAGAATGAGACCGTGGTGTGGGCATGGATCATGCCACTAAGCTCGTCCAAGCAGCTGGCTAACCTCGAGCTGGTGGACACTTGGTCGCTGACTTGGCCATATGCTAACCGCCTTGCCATCTGAACCATGATACTGGAATCGCCCTCAATTATCGCTGAAAAACTGTTGCTACGCACCAGACAGTTCCAACCTTGAAGCATCCCTTCGAGTTCTGCATAATAATTGGTGTCTCAGGCTATGGTTCCCAGAAAGATGAAAATAAACCTTCCTTGTGAGTCTCTACATAATCCTCCATATCCTGCAACACTAGGGTTCCCTTTGGAGGCCCCATCGAAGTTAAGTTTGAAAACCAGGGGAGGGGGTAGAGACCACAACTTGGGGCTGGAAGGATGAAGGATCCTATCATGCTTGCGGAGCCAATCCAACTGGGATTTGTCCAAACCCCAAAATTCGCCAACATGAATTTCATTAGCAAGTATGAGCTTATCTTCGTCATGCCATTGCATGCTTTTGATGGAGAAGAGAAGATTTTCCCACACCATCTGCCAGACCTTATCGAGGCTGGAGCGTTTGTTCCGGAAGATTCGGCCATTCCTTTCCTTCCAAATGCACCACATGATCATACCAGGTAAGGCATTCCAGATGGTCTTGATAATTTTGTTTTTGAAATTTTTTTGGTTCCATTCCATCAAGGTTCTCCCCGGCTGGGCTCTTTTCCTGTCACTTTTTTGGAAACCCATAGCCCTTTTATCCCAAATGGCTGCAGCAAAAGGGAAGCTATCCAAGAGATGGTTTGTGGTTTCCTTCGCCTGAGAGCATAAGCAACATTGAGAAGGTCCCTGGATTCCATGCTTTCGAAGATTTTCACTAGTGAGGATGCGGCCTTTGACAATCAGCCAGGAAAAGGTGGCAACCTTGGGCCATAAGTTTAGGGTCCATGTTTTCCCATCCTCGACGCGGCTCCTGATTCGAATGTTGTACACCTCCTTAATGTTAAACATTCCTTTGTCCGAATATCCCCATCTCAGCACATCCTGCCCCTCCGTGGGTTTGATGCTTCACTTGTGCATTTCCTCTTGGAAAGTCTCCCAGTCTTCCACCTCAATCTAGTCTAGTTTGTTAATGAAGATCCAAAACTGCCACTCATTAATGATTTGCTCTTGCCATAAGTGATGAACGAGAGAACGACCCTCCACCCTAGCCAATTCCTAAATTGGAGTCCACCTTGGGTTGTCACCCAAACGAGGGAGTTGGTTCCATGAGTCTTCCCAGAACCTCGCATTCCTTCCATCATGAATTTCCCAAAAACTATGCTATTGAACAAAGTGTCTTCCACCTTTGGCCTTCGTCCATATAGGGGATCCCTATTGCTCTTCATTAAAATAGATTAGCTGAGATGGGGGCCTGTCATGGCCATAGTTAGAGCGCCAAATTTGGGCCCATGGTTCAGTGGTGTGGGAGACCCATCTCCACCAGAATTTCGCTCCTTGGACTTCAGCCATGATTTCCATATCTCTTAAACCCAATCCCCCCTTCAACTTGGGCTGGCATATGCTGTCCCAACATACCAGGGCAAATTTAGCTTTATCCTCTCTGCCTCCCCACAGGAAATTGCGCTGGATGCACCGAATATCACAGAGAATGGACTTCGGTGCCAAGAGGACAGAAAACAGGTATATGGGCATTGCTTGTAAGATAGATTTAATCAAGACCAACCTACTGGGTAAGTTTAGAGGTCTGAGAGTTTAGTTAGTGAGTTTTTGTTTCATTTGGTCAAGGAGTTCAAGCCAGGAGGTACGCTTCAATTTGCGGGGGCCAAGAGGGACGCCTAAGTGTTTTGAAGGGAAAGAGCGTTTTGAGAAACCCAGGATACGGAGGATGTTCCTTTATGAGGCAGGAGCGGTATTGAGGAGAAATACTTGGGATTTGGCCTGATTTACAGCAAGTCCAGAGGCTTTGGCAAAGAGATTCAGGAAATATTTGAAGCTTCTCGCTTCTTGGACTAAAGGGTGCCCCATGAGCATGGTATCATCTACGAGTTGTTGATGGGTTTGAGCATCCATGGTATCCATGAGATGGATACCTTGAAGCTCACCACTTTTCTCCTTGGATTTCATGAGACGGCTTAGACCTTCGGCCATTAAGATAAAGATGAAAGGGGAGAGGGGATCCCCCTGCCTGAGGCCCTTGGATGATTGAAAGGGACAAGTCAGGGCTCCATTCAGGAGAATGCTGAAGAATGGGGTGGATATGAGACCCATAACCCATTCCACCCATTCATGGCAGAACCCATAGGCTTCCAGCATTCTACAAATGACTTGCCAACTTAATTTATCGTAGGCCTTGGAAATATAAAGTTTGATCAACATACCTAGATGTCTCGAGCTTTGCAAGGAATGCAAGACTTCATGAACTAGGATAACCCCATCTAGGATTTGGCGCCCTTCAAAAAAACCAGATTGTTCCGGGCAAATCAGAGAGGGGAGAATATTTTTCAAACGATTGGAAATAACTTTGGAGATGATCTTGTAGACCACATTGCGTAGAGCTATAGGCCTGAACTTGTCTGGGCGGTCTGTACCTCTTGTCTGGGTGGTCTACACCTGTTTCCTTAGGGATGAGAGAAAGGAACGTTGCATTGAAAGCTTTTAACACCCCCTTTTTTTTCCTTGATTCCTCCACTATTTCCACAACCTCTTCCTTAACCATATCCCAAAAATAGTGGAAGAAGTTAAACGTAAACCCATCCGGGCCAGGGGATTTTCCCAAAGCCATCTGATTGACCACCTCTTCAACATCTTGTAGAGTTACCAGTTTTACGAGCATCTCATTATATTCCCTAGTGACAGAGGGTGGGATTAGGCGAGTGATTTGACCAATGTCTCTCTCCCTGTCATGGATATCTTCGTTGAGGATCTCCGCAAAATAGTGATTGATTTCCTCTTCGATCTCTCTGTGCATTTATATTCGACCACCTTCCATATTTTTAAGTTTCTGAATCCTCGAGGAGTGCCTATTCTGAATGACTGAATTATGAAAGAACTTGGTGTTTTTTTCCCCATCTTGTAGCCATTTGACCTTGGATTTTTGTTTCCATTATATTCCTTTCTGTCTCTCCCTGGCCTCCAGCTACCCCCATAAGTCCTTTTCTTTTTTCTGCATGTCCTCGTCCCATCCATCTGTCATTCCTTTCTGACTGAGTTGATCAAGTTCACAAATCAATCTTTTCTTGTCCTAAAAAATGTTGCCAAACTCTTCCTTGTTCCAGATATGGATTTTGGATTTTAGCATTTTGAGTTTCTGTTGGAAGCAGTACATGGCAATGCCTGAGGGGGGGACCAACTCCTACCACCACTGCTGAACAATATCTTTGAAGTCCTTATGCTCCATCTAGAATTGCTCAAATCTGAATGGTTTCCTCAGAGTGGAGCATATCCAATCCCAACGAAGGTAGATGGGCCAGTGGTCAGAACCTGTCACTGGGAGCACCTCTGTCATGATTTCTCCCGTGTCATGGAGTATGGACTCCGAGACCAAAAATATATTTAAGCGGGATGCAACCAAGTGTTCGCCCCCACGTTTGTTGTTCCACGTATACCAGTCGTTACCAGTTTCCATATCCACGAACGAGCTTTGAGCTTCGAAGATCCCAAAAGCCTCTTGAAATTTGTCTATAGTTATTTGACCTCCCTTTTTTTCCCCAAGGTTGGTGATGAGGTTAAAATACCCTCCCATCACCCATCTAGCTCCCTCCGCTTGGCAGTTGGACCATTCTAAGAAGTAAATGAAGGCCTGCTTTTCAAGGAAGCTGCTGGGGCCATAAATGTTCACTAGAGTACCCTTCGCCCCTGACACAAGGTGATGGAAATATGCCAAGAGGGAAAACTTATTAGTGCTCCAGTTCGAGAGCTCAACCACATGGGGGAGCCAAAGGATTGTAATTCCCCCTGATTTCCCAACAGCATCCAGGGCCATCACCTGGATGCCTTTCCAGATTTTACTTCTGATTTTTTCCAAGCCTTCAAAACTACATTTAGTTTCCTAGAGAAAGAGGATATCAGGGTTTTCCTGCTTTATTTTCCTGTTGATAATCCTCCACTTCCTGGGATTGCCACAACCCCTTATATTCTAGGAGATTAAATTCATTGGGAAACTTTGGAAACTTCAAAGAAGGACACCCTGATTGTAGGGTATTGGCCTGATTCTATGAGTTTGATGCCTACTTTTGCAATCCATTGCTTGTTTGATTTCCTTCCTCTGCGTTGTTCCTCCTCTGGAGGTTTTCGCTTATGCCCAGTTTGCGGATCTGGGTCAATCCCCAGGTTCAGATGAGCCCCAACCTTGATGATTGCCTCTTGGAGGAGCTTGATTTTCCTTCTGAGCATGTAACCTTTCCCCTTTTTTCCACATTTTGCTTCTATCACATCCAGATCTAATTCACCTAGTTCCATTTCTTTGTCCTCGGCTTCCTCCATTATTTCCATCTATTGGGTTTCCATCCCATCTGGGGCATTGATATCCTTGGTGGGATGGACAACCTCCTCTTTTTCCTTAGGCATGCCATCCTCTGCCGTGTCCCCAAGGACCTCGAAAGCATTCCTGGATCAGGTCTCCCGCATCTCCGTGTCTTTTTTGGCTTTTGGTGCCCCGCTAACCCTGCTTCTTTTGCGGTTCTTGACCTCGGTGAAGCTATCAGGGGGAGTCCTATTTCTCTCCGGATGATGGTCTATTGGGACGAAATTTGCAACCATCCAAGGACAATTCCATCAAAAGTGACCGTATTCATGACATTGTCTACATCTGAGGGGGATCTACTCATAGTCAATGGGTTGGATCCATTCTTCATCTTCCCAACTTAGGTTTATAGCTTCTGGCAACTCCTTGGAGAGATCCAGGTAAACACAAATCCTTGCAAAGGAGGTATACCTCGAGGTCTTTGTTTGCTCAACCACCTTAATAAACTCTCCTAGGGAATTTCTAATGTCCCTCAAGGTTTCCAGATCCCAATATTCCCCTGGGAGGGATAAGAGGCAGATCCAAACTGGGGCCATAGTCATGTCCTCTGTTTCAGGGTTGAATCTTTCCTTCCATGGACGGAGGTAAAGACCAGTGGAAAAAAAGAAATAAGGGCCTCCGTCCAAGATACGGTCATGGTCCTCCTGGTTGAAGAAAATAATTGTGAAGAAACCCTTAGAGCCGAGCTGTAGGTCATAGTGACTTTTAGGGTTCCAAACGCTGCTGATCCATTTAACCAGATCCTTTTCCTTAGGCCAAATCCCCATGAACTTTCCAATCAGAGCCTTTTCCTTCCAGAGCTCAATCGTGCCCCTCACCTTTTCTGATCGAACATGAACTGTTGGAATAGTGGGGGATTTTGGCAGGCAATCCCCCACACTGGGATTTTGGTCGGAGGACAAACCCTTCGGTTGGTCCTTTGCGGCTGGGCCCACCCCATTGAGCCCACCAGGCCTCAAAGAGCCTGACTCCATCAGGGGTTCACCTGGGGAGGCCAAACTGCCTGGTGAACTAGCCAGCTTCTACGAACAGATGGCCCCAGTGGCTAGGCAGCGTCGGTCAACAATTTAGCAAAAATTTCCTGCAAACCCTAGCAGAGCTTGATCCTACCGATACCATCTGTCTTCTCCCATTTACAGAGTATTAGTTGAGGAAGCTACTTTTATTAAAAAAATATCTTTACCTACAAATACTTTTGGGGAAGTTAGAGCACATAATCTCCAAGTTATCATTATTTAATGATGATCCTCTCTCTGAATGTAAGAGGTTTGGATAAAGTTGAGAGGATTAGGGCCTTATCTAAACTCATTTCAGATACTAATCATGATATCATTCTTATACAAGAAACTATGTGCCTTATAACCTAGTGTGGAAAGATTTTGAATTATTGATCTAGGAGCCTCCTAGATCAATTCGTACAAACTAGGAGCCACTGGGGGTGCTGATACCAACCTCCATTAGTTGAGTTCAGTTGGTGATGAGTCAAGCTCAATTAGGAGTCAGTTATATTTAGTTCTAGTTCCCTACATTCAGTTCTACTCAGTTAGCGCTAGGATTGCATGGCTGCATGCAGGTGAGGCCCATTTACTCACCTACCTCAGTCAGTTAGACTAGTTAACACTGAATTAGACACTTGACTTTGGATTTTGAACTACAATCAACTTTGATAATGATTTAGACAAGGTCAGTTAACCATTCAGTGAAGTGGAGTCCAACAAATTCGAATTTCCTCACATGGATTCGAATTGCATGAGGCTATTTAGCCATTGTACTCCATTATAATTAGTTATCTAATTACTTTTGATTAATGAAAGAATTCACAGTTGCAAGCCATTTTTGCATGGTTTCATTCTTCAATTGCTAAGTAAATTGTATGATCTATATTGTGAGTTGTGTGATTGTCCACAGATCTATGTGCTCGATTTAATAGAATTCAGTTGGTAAATTCATCATGGTTGCAAGAATGCATTCCATGGAATGAATAAGAGGGTGGTTAGGGTTATGGTGGAACTTGATATTGCAGAAGGGCTTCCTATAGAGATAGAGGCAACTTGGGGAGTTAGGGTTTTTTTCCAAAAGACCGACTACTTGCACATTCCTTTTAGATGTTTTTATTACATAAATATGAGACATGTCAAAGTCCATTTTCCTTATTTGATTTCGGGTTTTCATCCTATTCACTCAAATGTCCTTGTGGAATCGCCTTCTTCAATTTGCTACAGTGAGGAAAAGGGAAAAATATGATTGGATTTCAATAGCGACAACCAAAACACGGGTAAGAGTAACTCTGATTCCTCAACTCATTATGAGGATGTTACAAAATATGAATTAAATTTTTATATTTCCATATAGAAATATCTTGATCATCCTTAGTGTTATGGGAATTTTTTTCTTAATTTGAAGCCAATTTTAGCTGATAACATTACTAAAAAGACTTGGGTCGGGAATTTGATATAGTCTCTACCAGGGTTATTTCAAAGAAGGGTTTTAATGAGGATTTACTATTTGACTTTGTCTAAAGAAATCTAGGATAGATATTTAGTTGTAGTTTCTCCCAAGCTTAATTTGGAAAAGGGAATTAGAAAGGGTTCTAATTTGGATAAAAAATTGTTGGATTCAAACTCCCCAAGGTTTTCCCTAGACTCATTTTTGGATGAAAAAGGAAATTGTTTAAACTCTATTGTCCCAAACCCTCTCGTGGTTGATAAATGATCTTTATTAAAACCTATTATCCAAAACCCTCCTTTGAGTGATGTTAAAATCTTAAAAGAAAGATGGTATGATTAGTCTGATGTTTAGGTCCTAAAAGCTCTGCTATAAGTATTTTGGAAAAACCCTTCTTCCAATCCAAAGATGAATTACCTTCAATACATTGGGTACCAAAATGTAACAATAAGGAAGAAGAAAAAGCCACAAAAATAATCTCTTCTGTAGATTCATATCCATTAGGCTACAAACCCTTATCTATCATATTGGAGGAAGCTACTTCTGTTAAAAGAGTATATTTACTTGCAAATACTTTTGGGGAAGTTAGAGCACATAATCTCCAAGTTATCATTATTTAATTATGATCCTCTCTCTGAATGTAAGAGGTTTGGGAAAAGTTGAGAGGATTAGGGCCTTATCTAAACTCATTTCATGTACTAATCATGATATCATTCTTCTACAAGAAACTATGTGTCTTGCATCCATAACAATTGAAATAATAGAAAATATTCTACCAGGTTGCCAATTGTCTATTGTCGGTGCAATGGGCCTTTTGGGTGGTATTTTAGCTTGTTGGAATCCAAAGTTTCACCTAAAGACTTATAAAACTCACCGGGGAATTGTTTTGGAAGGGAAACTGGGTTTTATTGATTTAGATGTGACAATTCTTAATATGTATGCCCCTTATAAGAACAAATAATATTTTTGGGATTCTCTCTCAAATTCTGGGTTATTAAATGTTGAGAACCTTATTTTATCTGGAGATCTAAATTTTACTACTTCACCTGCAAAGTTTTCGGGACATAGTGCTAAGGTGGATTTGTTGGTTGTATTTTTCAATGAGCTCTTGGAAATCTTTGATCTTGTAGATATTGTCGGAAAAATATATGATGCTTAAATCGACACTTAATTATCAATACGGGACTCCTAATCTTCGAGGTGCAGGCACAATATGTGTAGGTTCAAAGCTTAAACTAGTCTAATCTAGATTAATCTAATCTAATGCTGGAAATACACTCAAATAATAACAATATTAAGAAAACTAGAATAGCTTGTTACCAAGGGAATCAACCTATCAGGAAGTGGCCATATCTCACAAGTTAGGTCATTAATCTATCCATCCGTAATCGAGTCTACCAAAAATTGAAGTATAAGGAAAGCTTAATAGAAAATAAACACAAATTAGTACCAAAATAGAAAACTAGTACAAGAATACAAAATACGTAAAATTGAACTAAGCTAAATAAAACAAACAAAAGAAAAAATAAACTAAGTAAAGATGATCTAAAACAAACTCTATTTTAATTATATGTATGCTCGAAATCTATTCCTCACATTAATAACACAAGATACAAGATCTAAATTTTACTACTTCACCTGCAAAGATTTGGGGACATAGACGGTGCTAAGGTGGATTTGTTGGATGAATTTTTCAATAAGCTCTTGGAAATCTTTGATCTTGTATATATTGTCGGAAAAATATGTGATGTTTAAATCGACACTTAATTGTCAATACGAGACTCGTAAGCTTTGAGGTACAACCACAATATGTGCAGGTTCAAAGCTTAAACTAGTCTAATCTAGATTAATCTAATATAATGTTGGAAACACACTCAAATAATAAAAATATTAAGAAAACTAGAATAGCTTGTCACCAAAGGAAGCAACTTATCAGGAAGTGGCCATATCTCACAAGTTAGGTCATTAATCTATTCATCGGTAATGGAGGCTACCAAAAATTGAACTATATGGAAAGCTTAGTACAAAATAAGCACAAATTAGTACCAAAAGAATACTAGTACAAGAATACAAAATACGAATAAAATGAACTAAGCTAAATAAAACAAACAAAAGATAAAATAAACTAAGTAAATATGATCTAAAACAAACTCTATGTTAATTATATGTATGCTCAAAATCTATTCCCCACATTAATAACACAAGATACAAGATCTAAATTTTACTACTTCACGTGCAGAGATTTGGGGACATAGTGCTAAGGTGGAATTGTTGGCTGAATTTTTCAATAAGCTCTTGGGAAGCTTTGATCTTGTAGATATTGTCAAAAAAACATATGATGTTTAAATTGACACTTAATTGTCAATACGGGACTCGTAAGCTTCGAGGACACAATATGTGCAGGTTCAAAGCTTAAACTAGTCTAATCTAGATTAATCTAATCTAATGCTCGAAACATACTCAAATAATAAAAAGATTAAGAAAAATAAAATAGCTTGTCACCAAGAGAAGCAACTTATCAGATAATGACCATATCTCACAAGTTAGGTCATTAACCTATCCAGACTAACAAAAATTAAAGTATAAAAAAATCTCAATAACTTAAAGTATACAAAAAAACTTAATACAAAATAAGAGCAAATTAGTACCAAAATAAAAGACTAATATCCTCGACTAAATAAAACAAACAAAAGCAAAAAGAAACTAACTAGTGCAAAAATACAAAATAGAACTAAGCTAAATAAAACAAACAAAAGCAAAAAAAATTAATTAAAAATGATCTAAAACAAATTCTATGTTAATTATATGTATGCTCCAAATCTATTCCTCGTGTTAATAACACGAGATACAAGATATGAAAACTATAAATTACTGAATATAAAAGTGAAATAATATATAAATATTATTGAAAATGTACAAATTATTGGTTAAACAAACTAAAATTTATATTTATATTTACAAAGTACTTACAAAACAAATTTAATAAAATATAAGCTTTTAGTTATTAAGTGATTAAACAAAGTTACATAATATAAATTTGTATTTACAAAATCTAATTTAAATAAAGTTACAAAATATAAATGTTTGTTAGATGTAAAATAGTTGGTGGAGGGGTATGGTTAAGACGTCTCCTTAAGCGGAAAGGTCATTAATTCTAATCGAGTAAATACAAAAAATCCAACCATGTTAACGGTTCAAATTTCTAATCAATTTTATTTTTAGATTTAAATAAATATTTTATTAAAATGAAAATAAAATCCACTACACATATATATTAAACATTAAACATGTATATTAAACATGTATATTAAACATGTGATATTCATTTATTGAATAGCGTTTATTGAGTTAATAATCGATTTGATGCCAAGAACTCTATAAATCTTATGACAGATTCCGAGTATAACCGTATGTGGATGATCTGCTTCCTCCTTTGACTTTATATAACATGCACGTAATTAAAAGACAATATAATTAAAATGTTCCATAGTTATTAAGCCACGTCACATACATTATGCTAATGTGTTTTAAAAATGGTATAACAAAATTGTTAGAATGGCTTTTAAATATATAAGTGGCTTTTCCATATTATAAAGCTAAAACATTTGAATATTAATTAATTATTTTCCATTGTTACATTATATTCCAAATTAGTTTCAATAGTTTTAATTGGAATGGCATTAAAATATATGAATGTATTTATTTAAATAATTAAAATTTTAATTTGTCATTTTTCACATTAAATTGTGTCCAAGTATCTTGAATTTTTTTTTTTTAATAAGAGGCATAATAATAAGTATTTTAATATATTGATTTTTCAATTATTTTAAAATGTAAATGAGTGAACCAAAGCTTCAATATTAACTCATGAATATGCATATGCAGGTATTATGGAATTAGTGAGAGACAGAAGATTAAAGAAAACTCAAACTAGTGAATCAAGCCTAGTGCGGAACTTGGTGCGGAAACAAGTTTTGGAATGCCAAATGTAATACATCTTAAGTAATGATTTAGACATCTTTTGCATTTATGAGTTATAATCAATAAAATAATGTAACGGATAATCATTTTAAAGGTATATGTACTAAATTGTGCGTGAATGAGCTATAAAATAAATGAAATAAAGTTATGAAACACATATTTTTTAGAGCCCGTCATCTCGTCATCTCCCCTAGACTAAAGATATGGCACATCCTTGGGCCATCAATAAATTGAGATTGGCTTGTACTATTTTATGCCAACACTTTGGATTATCAACAATGGTCAACAAGCAATTCTAGGAAGCCATTATTATTATTCTAAAGAAAAATAGATTTTTTTTTTTAGAAAAAAAAAGGATGACAAAAATACTTATAGATCTCAGAAATATCTCATATGTTCACTAAGACCATATAAATTGTGTAGGAAATTTTCCTACACAATTTACTTGGTCTTAGTTTCGAGCTAAGTGATAAGAATGACAAAAATACTTATAGATCTCAGAAATATCTCATATGTTCACTAAGACCATATAAATTGTGTACGAAATTTTCCTTGTGTCCCTAGATAGAAAACATGAGGGTATAGATGGTCTGGAAAGCCTATAGGAAACAACTCATCCCTAATTCATTTTTAAAAGTCTTATTGTTATCCAACGAAAAAGAATAAAGTTCACATTTTGAGTTAGTTAAATTTCTATAGTCATGGGTCCCACTTCTAGGATAGTAATATCCTAGATACAGTTTGAATTAGATAATGGGGTCTAAGTTCAACTTACAACTATCCTCTAATGACAAATGAATGACTCTCTTAACCATGTATATGTGCACTCGGGGTCTTCGTTTAATTGATCCATATGCATAGAAATATGTTGACTATGTCTCTCTTCCACGTCATTTCCTCGTTTCTAGCGAGCATTTTCACTACCTTAGCGGGTTTACCTTGGTACTATACAAGCATAGCCCCGCCGTCAGCGAGCCTTTTTAGTACCTCGACAGGTTCACTTGTATTTACCGAACTTCCTTATTTATGATTTTACTCGGCATGAACTTGTTCGGAGCATGCATGTTCAGTGCCCCGACGAGTTTTCCATGTAACTATATATTTTTTTACAAAAGATATTAAAGTACATGGAAATTGGTTGGTACTAGAGTATATTAAGTTTTGCTAAGAACATAAATCAATTAAATTTAACTCATGAGTAACATTATTTATAATAGCCTGAAATTATAGTTCATGCCAAAAGAGAATGACCTAAAGTTGTCCTCTAATCCCTAAGTCTATCCTATTCACATAAAAGTTTAATAGTGTTCCTCCATAGGTAAAAATGTCACTTACTACTATTTAATAAAGATACTTAAATAACAAGCTTTGATGATGAGTCTAGAACGTACAAGTGACCAATAGGTATTAAATAGACCTTAAAGTTATGGTAAATTCCCATGATATTTAAAGTTAGCCTTGAGCAAATTTTATAATCAATAGTGAATGAATAGTGAGAAATATGCATGTATGAGGATAAATAAGGAAATTTGTTTTGGTTTATCCATTAGCATTATCTTCTTCGTAGTTCCTTTTATTGCAAAATAAAACAAAAAAGTGAAGTTGCATTAATCTTTAAGTTAAACATGCAAATTTTTATCTATATACATATTTTCCTATCCTATAAAAAGAAAGAAAAAATTTGTATTCAAGTATGTGAGCTCTTCCAATGTAACCAAGTGTGAAGTAAGATGAAAAATATACATTTATCCACATATGAGAAGGTTGTTGCAGTGATTACCTGAGTATGGAAAATCAATTGACTTACTTGTGTCTGAATCAGAAGGTGTCGAAGGAAGGAATGGTATTATGGCCTCATTACCTCTTGGAACTAGCGCTCGATCTAATCCTGATACTTACCATCCTTCCTCAAGCCATCCAGGTCCTCTTCTTATAAATGTTCAATTTCTTGACTACATGAAGGGTTTGTTGATATATATGTGAAGAAATCTTCAATTCCAAGTCGCTCTCCATCGAATGTAGTCTCACTGGTAGATTAGAAAGGAGAATCTGTTTGTATCTCATGGGACTGTGGTTCTTCTGTTTTTTTGGATAGGTAAAGAAAATCTTGACTTAGATGTCAAGATGTGTTCTTCTTGAGAAAAAGAAATTGAGATCCCAGTTGATGTCAAGATTTAAGAGAGTTTTCCCAAACTTATGGTCACCTCTTAATCCATTTTGTATGTTGATAGATCCTACTGAACACACATTGATTAGTATCCAAGGTTCTTACAACACACAAATAGATAGATATATAAGTTAATGATTTGAAGAAAAAATCAACCAACAAAAATACACTCCTAAAGAAACTTTGTGCATACTAAAAGAAAATTGAATCCTAACAACTAGTTGCAGAGTTGAAAGATACACCACACCTATAGAAAATATAAACACACCTTTGAAAAAGAAATCAAACTCACACTTTCATAAAAGTAAACACACTTGCATAAAAACACTCTTGCAAGAAATAAACATGCTTGCGAAAAATAAACTTGCAAAATGTAAACACACTTGCGAAAAGTAAATCAAACATGCAGAAAAATAAACACATTTGTGAATATGAAACTTATTTGCATGAAAATGAATAACAATGATTTGGGGTGACCCACCAAAGTGGATGTGTCATGCTGTTACACAATGGAAATTCCATAGTGAAGTCATCTTTGCGTCTTACTGTTTTCCCTCCCCCTTGTTGTGTAACATAAAGGAAACCTATTTACTTAAGCTTCAACCCCTTTAGCACCTCACTGGCAACGACGCCAAAAATGTCAAGAAAAACGTATGATGCTTAAATTGACACTTAATTGTCAATCCCGGATGCATAAGCTTCGAGGTACTTGAACAATATGTGCAGAGTCAACGCTTAAACTAATCTAATATAGCTTAATCTAATCTAATGTTGGTAACACACTCAAATAGTAAAAAAATTAAGCAAACTAGAATATTGTGTCACCAAAGAAAGAAACTTATGCGGAAGTGGCCATATCTCATAAGTTAGGTCATTAATCTATCCATTGGTGATCGAGGCTACCAAAAATTGAAGTATAAGGAAATCTTAATACAAAATAAGAGCAAATTGACACACAAAAAAATGTAAAATCCTGATTTTGACCCCAATTGCATTAAAATTGTACATGATGTAAATATCGCTATTAAATCATGGTGAGGAGATCAAGGCCAAGACCCTGGCATCGATTTAGCGTTTTATGTATCGGCAATTAAAATCAATGTCAATGGTTATCGTGCTAGCCAAACATAATTAAAATTGAGACATCATGTAAATATGCAATTTAATAAAATACCCACAACTAGTTATGCAATGCAACAAGAGATAAGGGCATGATTTCACAAGGAGTAGGGAGGGAAACTATTCAAACCCTTTAGCCAATATTGTTAATACAAATGTCAATGACAGAACCCATAAAACTCTCAACTACCCATTTTGTGTTATGCACCCCAATCATTTAATTCTTCCAAAAGTTGGTTGAGGCAATTAATGCATTAGGAATGGAGAGATATGGCATTCAATTTTGTATTGGGGCAAGCCATCAATTTTGGGAATTTGTATTTTTTCTTATGGGGCAAGAAAACTCCAAGAAATGGGTGCCCAAACCATTCCTTACCAATGTTTTTCTCTTTCTCACGCAGCTAGAGCTTGTTGGGCGTTTTCCCTCACATTTTTATGCTTGTTCCTTCAGTTTTACATGGCTGGAAACCCATTTTTGTATTGCACAGTGTCTGGGAAGTGAGATTCATGATTTGGGGATTTATAGAGGTCGTTTATGCTCATGTAGCATCCATGAACATTTTTTGAAATTGTATTTTCTCTTTGAGGGTTGATTTTCCCATCTAACATTTCATTTTTGTTTACCAAAATGTTTTTATTCATGCCCAGCACCTGTATTTTGTTGTTATGTGCATCCTTGTTTCGGTCTAAACTTGTTAGGAGTGGAAGAGGCCCAGAATTGGCTTGATAAACCTAGTGAAAATAGCACGAAAAAAGGAACCTCACAAAAAGATCAAGAGGGGATGGCTAATATTCTATGCACACCTGAGAGAAAACTGGAAGGGAAGATAAGGCCTAAGGGATTGTGGCGCAGTGAAGGGAATACCTCCTTGTGTTGGGTGTGTAGATATTGTGGAGGACAAGCTATATAGATCTTGTAGAAGTGTCCATAGCTCTGTGGTTGAGCTCACTAACTTAGCGATTCTTCCTTTCCATTGCCTTAGCAGCCTAATAAACCCAAATGCAGATTGGCTTGGCTGAACCTTGGTGTGTATTTGGCTATGTGTGAGCCTATTGTTCCCTTTTTCCTTGTAGAAATCATGCGCAGCTCGGGGATGGCATATGTGCTGAGAGATTGATGAGCACAACTGGCCTATGGTTGGGTGGAACGTTGTAGCGACATAGCTAGTTGCTCAGGGAAGCTCATTTTCAAGATAAGTACTATGTGTAATACTTCTGCAATGTATTTGTTTTGAAAATTATTATGAACATATTGAATGCTTGAATGAGATTTGCTTCTGTTGTATCATTTATTGCATTATGCATCTGCATATGTCTTTTATTTTCAATGCATTTATGTTTATGTTCATGGGGCTAGATTCCTGGTTATGATAGCGCGTAGTCATGTCCTCTCCAATGACGAGAGGGGAGGGGACGTGACAATAAGACTAGTACAGGAATACCAAATGCAAAAAAATGAACTAAGCTAAAATACAAACAAAAGAAAAAATACTAAGTGAAGATGATCTAAACAAACTCTAACTCTATGTTAATTATATATATGTTCGAAATCTATTCCTAACATTAATAACACAAGATACAAAATATGAAATTTATAAATTACTAAATATAAAAATGAAATATACAATGTAAAATTATTTGGTAAACAAACTAAAATATAAATTTATATTTAAAAAATACTTATAAAATAAATTTAATAAAACATAAGGTTTTATTTACAAACTAATTAAACAAAGTTACATAATATAAATTTGTATTTACAAAACCACGATTTAAATAAAATTACAAAATACATTCTAAACAAAATTTAGTTTTATATTTACAAATCTCTAATCAATTTAGATTCTAAATTTTATTTAAGCATTTACATAATATCTCATTACATATATGTAATAATGGTTAAAGCTTATTACATATATGAACAAAATATCTCATACACATTATATCACGTCATTTTTTAGGTTTAAACGACGCTGAAAATAAAATTCACTGCACATACATTGAACTTATGATATTCACATAGTATACATATTAAGACTATTATAATATTCTATTTTTATTAAAGGAAATTTCAACTCAAAATAGGTCTTTTAACCATAATTCAAATTTCATGTCATCATGTGTTAGCTATTGAAATTGATTTAAATTTGAAATACTGTATAGATTTAAACAATTTTTTAATATAAATTTGGGGATAGGTATCATAAAAAGAACTACTTTTTTTGTTCGCATTTTCGACATATCTCCGTGTGATTTTACTCAAATTTCGATCAGGAGAGCTCCTTGGATGCGAAATTAAATTCCGCATCCAACGAGTACTCACTCGGCATGCTTTTGATGGACCCCGCTACCCCAAAAACAAGAAATACCTGGAAAAATGTGATGATGATGTTATCATCACATTTTTCTACACAATCATCACATTTTTTCAAGGATTTCTTGTTTTTGGGGTGGTGTCATCATCACGTTTTTTAAGGTATTTCTTGTTTTTGGGGTAGCGGAGTCCGTCAAAAGTATGCCGAGTGGGTACTCGTTGGATGCATAATTTAATTTCACATCTAGGGAGCTCTTTCAATCGAAATTTGAGTAAAATCACAGAGAGATATGTCGAAAATACGAACAAAAAAATAGTTTTTTTCTTTTCTTTCTCCAAAATTAATTTAAATATTATTTATTATTTTAACTATTTTTTTTAGGAGGCCCGTTTTTAGTTGAAATTTTCTCTAATGTCTTTGAAGCAAATTACTCAGCAATGTATCTTAAGAAAACTTGTAAGAAAATCAAAATCAATAATTGTTTTAAAAACAAATTACTCGGCAATGTATCTAAACAAAACTTGTAATGAAATCAAAATCAGTTTGATGATAAGGAATACAATCCGCCAGCAGGAAAATACAATGTCTACTCCATCTAGTTAAATTGCAATTGATTATAAATTAAAGACTAGAAATTTAATCTGAATTCTAAACCAAAATGGAGTTGACATCAAGCTATGTGAACTGTAAGTCAATTTGAATAATTCAAGGGTCAAACAACAAACTGAATGATATGCACACAAAACAAAATTAAAAAAAGAAAGAAATTAGCCATAGGCCGCCTTTCTTGGGATGAAAACACCTCTCTATATATAGACAAGTTTCCAAAAACCTAATTAAGAGTAGCGGTTTATTACAGGCTACTTCAGATGGTGTCCAGCTATATGACGTCAAGTGGGTTTTTGAAGGTTTGGCAAGATTATGAAATTCCAAAATGATATGTCAAGGTATGGCAAGATTAAGAGTAAATGATAATATTTGGGAAGTGGGTTTTTAAGATTTGGCAAAATTCTTCATGATCTGTTTGGGAGGTCGTAAATGATCATATTTGGGAAGTGGGTTTTTAAGATTTGGCAAAATTCTTCATGATTTGTTTGGGAGGTCGACCCAAAAATTTCTTCCTGGTTTAGCAACGAGAGTGTTAGCTTAAGTGTTGGTCGATGCTGGAATCTCTGTTTCGATAACGTTTATTGAGTTAATAATCGATTTAATACCAAAAATTGTTTAATCTTATGACAGATTCTTGAGTATAACCCTATGTGAATAATTCGCTTCCTCCTTTGACTCTGTATACCCTACACATAATTAAAAGACAATATGTTATATATAAAATGACAATCCATTATATTGTGACCCAAAACAAATTTGTTTAGATGATGTGAACTGGTACTCATTCTATTTATTTATCCCATAATTATTAAGCCACGTGAGATACCTTAAGCTAATGTGTTTTAAATATGGTATAACAAATTGTTATGAATGACTTTTAAATATATAAGTGGCTTTTCCATATTATAAAGTTAAAA
Source organism: Pseudotsuga menziesii (assembly GCA_001517045.1). Classification (NCBI taxonomy): domain Eukaryota; kingdom Viridiplantae; phylum Streptophyta; class Pinopsida; order Pinales; family Pinaceae; genus Pseudotsuga; species Pseudotsuga menziesii. The sequence goes on along the minus strand of LPNX010261262.1, from coordinate 138,670 downwards.
CAGTTGAATATTAATTAATTATTTGCCATGGCTACATTATATTCCAAACTAGTTTCATGTTTTTATGTTTTTAATTGGAATGGCATTAAAACATATGAATGGATTTACTTAAATAATTAAATATTTAATTGGTTTTCTTCACATTAAATTTTATGTATAAGTATCTTGAATTTAAATTTTTTAATAAGAGGTAAGTATTTTAATATATTTCATTTTCAATTATTTTAAATTGTAAATGAATGAACCAAAGCTTCAATATTAACCCATGAATATGCATATGCAAGTATTGAATTAGTGAGAGCTAAAAGATGAAAGTAAAGTCAAACTAGTGGAACTTGGTGTCTGATTGAGTGTTGGATGGAAAACCAAATGCGAATTCTTAAGTGTCGAAACTAGTTTCAAAATTGCAAATATAATTTTGGGAGTTTGTGCCAATATCATTGTTGAAATTACATTTAATACATTAAAAATAATGATTTAAACATTTTTACATTTATGAGTTATAATTAATAAAATAATGTAAAAGATGTCAAATGGATGTAGCTTGGGTAGTTGGGAAGAATGAATGTTACCATCCCCACCCAGGTTCTACTCTTGTAAGTGACATGATGCTCTTGTGGAGCCCTTTGTAATAAATGTTGTAAATGATGCGCTGACCGTACCTTGATTCAGTTTGAATATCAAGTATTGGAATGTAAAAGATAATAGTTTTAAAGATAGATGTACTAAATTGTGGATGAATGAGCTATTAAATAAATGAAATAAAGTTATGAAAAACATAATTTTTAGAGCCCATAAAATTTTATCCATCCAATTATTGAACCTAAGTGGACAAATGGAAGGAGTTGGAAGGTTCAATTATTGAGCCTATTGAACCTAATGATCCTACGCTAAGAGACAAAGACTCTTCGCATCAATCCAAAGACTCTTCGCATCATCCAATCGAGAGAGTGACACTTTCCAATGCAATTGTATAGAGACCATCACTTTGAGGAGGTTCAGTCCTCTCAAAGAGAGTTTGCAATGAGAAAGTATAGAGTTGATGGGGCTCGTTGCAACCAATCAAATCGAGTAATACGATTTTGAGACAACTCGTATCAAAACGAATGATGCGATTCTTGAAAAAGTATAGAGACAAATGCTTTCCAGTGCAAAAGTGATACGAATGATAAAGAGACAAAGACTTTGATGGGGTCCAATGCAAAAGTAAAGGGACAAAGAAGAATTTGTGGTGTAGAAAAATATTCAAATAAACTGTCAAGGGAACCTTGAGTTTCCTTGACTCCTAAGGTTACATACATTGAAAGAAGTGTAATCTTTTGGGCAATCTTGAAATTTAAGAAGAGTAATTAGGTTAAAGTCTTTAGGTTACATACATTGAAAGAAGTGTAATCTTTTGGCCAATCTTGAAATTTAAGGAGTAATTAGGTTAAAGTCTTTAGGTTACATACATTGAAAGAAGTGTAATCTTATGGCCAATCTTGAAATTTAAGAAGAGTAATTATGTTAAAGACATTGAAATTTAAGTGTAACATAGGTTACAAGGTGGAGGTGAGTGGTGGGATTGAAGATAAAAGTGTATGCCATGACGATTAAACAGACTCGCGAGCTCCGGTTAACATAAATACACTACCTTCGAGTGTAGTCGAACATGTTTTCCCTTCATCGTCTTACTGCCTACAATATCGCGAAATAATATCTCTCCATCGGTATGGCTGGAAAATCAGTTTCTAAATCTCTTACTGCTACCCGGCTTAAGCTGATTCCTTTGTTATTGCTGTATGTATTTCTTAGTTTGATGCAATGCACGCACGCATCAAATTCCATGCAGTCGCTTAATGGATTTAGAGTAGATCTTGTGAATATAGATTCACTGCTCCCCGCAAATACCACATCCACTGAGCGCATGAAACGAGCAGTCCAACGCAGTAAAGAGAGACTTGAAAAGCTGCAGCACTTCATGTATTCTGCAGATAAATTGCAGGATGATGCTCAAATGAAAGATCTCCGAAGTCCAGTAAGCGCAGGAGATGGAGAATTTCTCATGGAGATTTCAATTGGTACGCCATCCTTACCCTTTTCTGCAGTTTTGGACACCGGCAGTGACTTAGTGTGGACAAAGTGCAGGCCTTGTACCCATTGCTCAAGTAAATCAATCTATGATCCTTCATCGTCCTCAACTTACAGTAAGCTTCCTTGCCAAAGTTCCCTGTGCCAGCACACATTTTCTTGCAACAACGGAGACTGTAAATACGTCTACCGTTATGGTGACAAGAGCAACACGAACGGGACTCTTTCAAAAGAGACCTTTTCTCTTTGTTCTCAATCGCTTCCCCAAATCGCCTTTGGTTGCAGCCATCACATTCGAGGCTTCAAAGAAGTAGGTGGATTGGTAGGCTTCGGACGAGGTCCTCTATCCTTGGTATCACAGCTGGCCCCTTCCATAGGCAATAAGTTTTCCTACTGTCTTGTCTCTCTTTTTGATTCTCCTTCGAAAACCAGCCCTCTGTTTATAGGGCAGGCTGCTACTTTGAATGCCAAGACTGTCAGTTCGACTCCTATTCTTGGTCGAGGGACTCACTATCATCTTTCACTGGAGGGGATCAGCGTTGGCGGTCAATCACTTGATATCCCTGCTGCCACTTTTCAGCGTCAAGCTAATGGCTCTGGCGGAGTCATCATAGACTCTGGAACGACACTGACTATTCTGGCACAGAGTGCTTATGAGGCTGTGAAGACAGCGATGATCTCATCGATTAGTCTCCCACATGCCAATGGCTCTGTTGCTGGCCTTGACCTCTGCTTTGACCAATCGGGCTCTTCAAATCCGAGCTTTCCGGCGATGACATTCCATTTCAAGGGAGCAGATTACAATGTGCCGAAAGAGAACTACTTATTCCCTGATACCACCGGTGACGTTGTGTGCCTTGCAATGTTACCCACCAGTAGTTATATACGCGATCTCTCCATAATCGGTAATGTACAGCAGCAGAATTATCAAATACTTTATGACAATGAAAAAAGCGTCCTCTCCTTTGCGCCAACAGCTTGTGACACCCTGTAAAAGATGGCCAAGGAAGCAGTTATATATGTGTCTCTTATTTTTCTTATTTATGCTACGTACTTGTTTCTCTTATCCTTATGCTGGTTTCCATATTTTTCTTATTTATGCTACGTACTTGTCTTTCTTATCCTTTGCGGCCATCCCTTTCTGTCTTTGGGATTCTTAGGTCATTATTAATTGGGTCAATCAGAAAGCTTCTCTTGAGGTTCTTGCTTTGGAGCACTGGTGCTGGTGCGATCGCATCAGAATCTTCACTTATTTGTGTTCGATATAAGAATCTTCACTTATTCTGAATCTTAGATAATGAAGAGATTGGTTCTGATACTATAAAATTTCAATGAATGTTTATAACTGTTGCTTTCATCTTTCTTTAAAATTGTTCTTGATAAGCCAGTTACATTACTGTCTCAATCATTGGGTTTGAGCTGATTATGACACATTGTTTGCCTTTTTCAAGTAGAGGGGTACCTTTAGATTGGGTACTTGATGCCTGCTAGTCTTTTTTAGATTGGATACTTGATGCCTGCTAGTCTTTTTTATTTCCATTTTTGTCTTTTTTCTGTTTTTCATGTGATGTTTGGTATATCACATTTTGGAATGATACACAGTTATCATATTTTATAACTTTTATGGTTTTTTTGATTCAATAGAATATCAAGTACTAATATTTTTTCTTGAATAATAAAATATTAAGAAAACAACTTTATCACAAAACATTTTCTTTTATCATTATTTTAATAATAAAAATATTTAACATAAATAAAATATATTCATAAACTAAACTAAATTTAAATTTATTTTGTGGAAGTGGAAATCCACGTTTGCAAAACATATGCTGACAACCAAGTGGACACCATATGAGTATTCTAATTGAGAAATGCAAAGTGGTTATGATTCCCTGGTTAGAAGTTTTCTCGTGGCCATAATTTTATTGAGTTTTTTTGTATTGAAGTATTCTCTTTATAACCAAAATAGACACCTTATGATTATGTGTTTATTTCTTTTGGAACCTAGGAATAAAAAGTGATTATATCTAACACCTCATTACTTACATTGAGTTTTCTTGCGGCCATAAATTTATTGAGTTTTTTTATTTAAGCATTCTCTTTATAACCAAAGTAACGCCCTTTGATTACGTGTTTATCTCTTTTGGAAATGAGGAATGCAAAGTGATTATGGTTCCTTCATAACTTACAGTTTTATCATGAAATAATTTTATTGATTTTTTTTAATAAAATCAATTTTCTTTATTTTAGTAATATTTTTATTAATGTAGATGTATAAGTTATATTTTTGATATATCAATATAATGTTTTTTTAAATGTTGGATTTATTAAACTTATGAAAGAGTTAGGAAAAAGTAAGAGCAAGTCAATTGACGTGTAAAAAATTACATTTTGTAATAGACTTATATTAGTGTGATTATGGGTTGGTGTAATCTATTGCTTTTTTTCAAAGACATATTACTTTTACTCAGAATTTATAAAAACAACCATAAGTTGATTAGGATAAATTATTATTTAAGTATCCGTTTTTCTAATGTAACATTATCGTCCATTATTTTTCATAGTCATTTAGATAACAATATGGTTATACAAAGAATACCTTTTTTTTAATATGGGTTTGCTTTGATTTCATAGAATTAAATTAAATATGAGTTTGACAAATCTCGTTCATTGCAACATTAACAAATTCAGATCATAAAAAAAATTGATATGATCTTAAGGATGGATGATATGATATAAAGTGTTTAGATAACAAGTTGAAAGAAACTTTTCCAAGTAAGAAACAAGACAATAGCAATGGTGAAAACAAGCTTTTGGGTTCTAAATAGATAAAAGAGTTTTGTCCTAACTATACAGTGCTTTCTATTGTTTTAAAGTTACATTTTCATCTTAGTATTTTTCCTACAAGTTAAGTTTAACATCCAAACATATTTCCTACAAGATAAGTCGTATTTTAGTGAAAATGTCCAATGTAGAAAATGTTTGTATTGATGGTGACATCCCATCACAACGACATAAGATTGGGAAAAAAAAACCACTACATTGAAAACCTTAAACTAGTGCCCATTTGAAGTTAATTGATGATAAAGGTGAGCCTTTGTAAATAAAGGAGGAAATATTTCATCTCACAAGTGCCATTTTTAATCTTGGAAATTAGAAACAACAAGCAAAATTAGAGATCAAAATGTAGAAGACATAAATATTTTTTGGTTTGTCTTATTTCACTTTCACACTTGAATCAAAATGTAGTGGAATTCAATGCTAATAATAGGTATACTAGTGATGAAATGTAGAGTATAAAAGCTAATATATTTCTCTAGTGTTTCTGTGATGAAATCCTATCGGCAAGAACTTTTTAATGCAATGTCTTTGGCTCAAAATATTCGATGTATCTAAATAGACAAACCATTTTGGATAGTTCTAAATATCTTATGTATGTGATATAATGTCCATTTTTGTGTTCTTTAAACTAATCTCATGAATTTGTGTGTAACTAGTATAAAAAAGACAAGAAGACAAATGATTTTTTTGGGTTTCATTAATTTCACTTTCATAATTGAATCAAAAGTGATGGAATTCAATAGCAATAACAAGTATAATTAGTAGTATTCAAATTACACTAGAACAATGCTTAGATTTCTGGACACTATTTCCATTATTGAATCATACTAGGTAGAACATTTTTATGATTCCATATGTCACTACCTCAAATTTTTTTTGAGGATGCCACTATCATTCTCGATCATTTTCAATCAATTATATGTAATTTCAAATATTGGGTTGAACTAACTAGTAATATTTTAGAACTAAATATTTCATTTTTCTTATCTATACAAGAACAAAAATTTCATTATCGTGCATTATCTTTTGCAATGAATATATTCTAAAATGTGAATAGACAATTGCTTCTCACACTACTATTAATATTGCTTAGTACTTATCCTTTGAAGTAGAAAATGTTATTATATGTTGTTTCTCATTGCACCATGAAACTACACCAAAACCCAACTGAAATACATATAGCTTGTGCTATATATTTTTTTCTTCTAATAAATTAGCCTAGTATTTTTTTTAATACCCTAATTAAGTGAGAAATATTCACCTATACGTGGATACTAATTTCCCTTGTCTATTATTCCCTTACTATATTTGTGAATTATCTTAGCTACTAACTATTGTGAATTTCTTAGACTTGTCATATAGTTTGCAATATTTTTAATTGATAATGACATATTTGGTCTAGAAGTTGTTAAAAACTCCATACAATTGTTTATAGAATATGTTTCCAACCAAATGCTTTATGTCATCCTCCTGTAACTTCACACTTATTTGACAAGTGTTATTAAGCACTTGCAATATTCCATGCCATGTTTCTGTGTAATTCCTTTCCATATACTTTTTTTTTTTGAGATATCTAACCTCCATCATTCATATGCAAAACTTTTATACTAGGACAAAAGTGTATGTAGCAAATATCCTTCATATTAAACATATATATACAAAAATCAATTAGCTTATTTAGCATCATCATTATTTATTCTAAGAACAATTGAATCATCAACATAAAGAATGAGTTTGACAAAATCACCTTCATCATTCAACACATACATATTTGAGTCCGTAGGAATCTTCATGAAACTCACATGGTCATGCAAGTCTTTACCAAATTTTGTATAACATGCACTAGGCCCTTGTTCAAACCAATTCCTTCTTCCACATAGTTTAACTGGGTGGTGATTTATTCATGTGTGGTTATTAGTTGATATTTTGCATGCACTGTTTAGCCCTAGTTGAATATTAAAGGAAAATTTACAAAATATCCAATATCATGAGGCATATTTTATTGCAAATGTTTTCCCCCGCCTCTGCCATATGCCTACGTGATGCTGCATAGCTTTTTTGCATAGCGTTTGGTCGTGGGTTTGTAGTGTTGGATGAGGGAAGCTTCTTTGGTGCATAGCAGTGTTGGAGGAGGGCGGTTTCTCGGGTCCATAGCATTTTTTTCCACTATTTTTTTGGATTTGGTCGTCGGTTTGTGGTGGGTTTGCAGTGTTGGAGGAGGGAGGTTTCTCTGGTGCATAGCAATGTTGGAGGAGGGCGGTTTCTCAGGTGCATAGTGTTTTTTTCCACCTTTTTTCTGGATTTGGTCGTGGGTTTGTAGTGTTGGTGGAGGGCATTTTCTCTGGTGCATAGCAGTGTTAGAGGAGGGCAGTTTCTCTTATGCATAGCAGTGTTGGAGGATGGCATGCATAGGGTTTCTTTGGTGCAGTTTTGGAGGCAAAAATTTGCTCGTGCCTTTGCCATATTCCTGCGTGAATGTTGCATAGCGTTTTTCCACCGTTTTTTTGGTTTTGGTGGCTTTGCATCACGTTGGAGGAGGGCACGCATAGCCACTGCATAGCAGTGTTGGAGGTAAGGGATACTGTGTTTTTATGCACTGTCTGGTTTAATTATTTTTCTTCGAGTGTGCTTTGGATACACTGTTTGGTCTAATTCCAAGTGGTACACTGTTTGGTGTAATTGCACTGTTCAGTCTTCTTTCCTGAGCTCTAGTGGTGATGCTAGGTTAGAGTTTCATTATCGTACTTACATATCCAACTATTCTAGCGGTTAATCCTCTAATTAAAAATGCCACTTAATTCTTTTCTTTGTTGGGGCTTTGTTCCACATAGCTTAGTCCTTTATATAACTTTTGTCAGGATTTTTAGTGATTCCTCATTGGCCGACTGATGGCTTACATATCCCACACACCCTGTTTCCCCATCACAACATACGCGAGATAGAGGAAATTTACCCCCATCGCCATATGAGAGAATGACTAGACATGTTGTCAGAATTAGTTGACTAGCTTGCGGTTTTGCTAGAGTTAGTTGATGGCTATGCAATTGTGGGGAAAGGGGACTATTGTTGTTAATGACTGCTAGGTTCAGAATGATGGGATAAGGGTCTTTCGCAATTTTCAGAATGGGCCCCAACATACTCCTTTATTCATATCTTCATCAGCTTACAATACAATTCCAAGATACCTAACCAGACAGACTAAAAACACAGAGAAAACTCCTTGTTTCTCCATGCACTTCATATCAAACTGACAGAGGGCCCCACTTATTCATACATTTAAAACTATTTTTATCCTCTATATTGAGCCTCCTTCATTTGGCCTTAGATGCTAGGAGAAACATATCCAGCATACTACCCATGTTTTTATTTCTAGCACAGCTAGTTTGTAGCCAAATGCTGGTGTGAAGCCAGATGTTGATGGCGCTATATTTTTAGGGGTCTTCTTAGTAGCTAGAAATTTTGAAAATGCATCATTTATCCTATCCTAAAGGTAGAAGGGAATTCCCATATCTCATTAATTCACCTATTACAGTGCAGGTTCTAGCGTCATTTTTTTAATCTGCCATTGACATTCATCAAAGGAAGTGAGTAGTAATCATTAACATATTTTTTGCAATTCATAGTAGCTTGCATCATCTATATTTATGTGAGTAGTAATGATTAACGTAGGTTTTTGCAATTCACAATCGATATTTATCACCCTTTGGTGGAAAACACAGTTTCCTTCCTCTGATTTGTGTCCTTTTCTTTCGATGATCTACTCTTGATAATAATTCAAGAACATTTTCTTCTTCCGTGCATATATTTATCTTTATTTGATTATCTGATCTCTTTTGTGGAGTTGATAACCCTAGATTATGTTTCTTCAAGATATTTCTTTTCTTCTTCAGAATGGAATTCCGATGCAAAGAAGTCTTTGGAACTACCCTAACTTCATTGTCTTTAGTCACAAATGTAGAAATCACATGATCTTTGACCTTAGGAACATAATTTTCATGAATATTTTCAAAATGTTTTTCACCCTTCAAATTATGTTTACAGTGGGGGGAATAGAAACACCCTTACTTTACTAACCAACCAAGCACCCATTGACAAACTTTGCAGGTTTTTAAATGCAATTTTGTCAAGGAAATTTGTTTCTCACACAAGAGAGTAATTTCAGGCTTTGATTTCCAGCCATTTGAGGCTTATGTTTCAGCCCTTGTATAGAAAATTTTCTTATAGGTAATAGAAAAATAAATCAAGCCCTGAAAAAGTGAAATTTCTTATGTTTAGAGGAAATATTCTAGCAATTAGCAGCTATGCTTGAAGTACTTATACTGAAATGGATTTCTATTATTGTAACTGTTCATCCTTAAATTCAATTAACAATCAAGTATATAGAAAGAGTTTAAGGAAAACCTGTATTTTTTAGGTTCAATGCTTTGGGTTGCTAATGCAATTCCTATAATCAGAGACAGTGACTAGATGAGAAGAGTGGGTCAAAGAAGAGCATTAGATTAAACCAAGATCATAAACCAACTATATATAAGAGATTTGACCTATTAAAATAGTAGAAGAGGGTAGTTTTTCCAAGACGTCAGATTGGTAGACCATTTATTGTGAGATCATTATTGTACATCCCCTTTAGTAGTTAACTTAATCAGAGAAGTCAAAGAAGAGGATCCCAATAGGCAATATAAATACATGAAATCGACTAGGGAAATTGAGGAATATAGTTGCATGTCTTTTCTGGATGTATTGAAACCCGTGATTAACAGGGGAACAAGCAAGGTACAAAAGAAGGTTAAAGGCATACAAATCCAGGTTGGTCTTTCTAGGTTCGAATAAGGGGTATATGTTAATCTTGATGACTATATATGTTATCCAAACGTGCTCTGGTGAAAGAGTGGATTTTGATCAATTAAACAAAGGTGACTTGCAGGATTGGGTTAATAAGTTTTGGGTGCTATAGGTGGGATATTCTCCGCATACTAATCTAGTGCTAAATGGATGGATAATTTTCATGATTGCGGAGGAAAATAAATTGGTAAAATATAAGGTAGGGTTTGGATTTACAATGAGGGTTCTTTCTTTCTAAAAAGTTGACATGTAGCATTCAACCCTTCCAAAGAAAGACAAACTCAATGAAATCTTTGGATGCTCTTACTCGGCTTTGCCTTGTAGCTCTAGACGTAGAATATTTTGGAAGGCTTAGCAAATTCAGTTGGTAAATTCATCAGGGTTGACAAGAATTCGTTCCATGGAATGAATAAGAGGGTGGTTAGGCTTATCGTGGAATTTGATATTGCAGAAGGGATTCCTACAGAGATAGAGGTGACTTTGGGAGTTAGGGTTTTTTTTTCCAACAAATCGACTACTTGCACATCCCTTTTACATGTTTTTATTGCAGAAATACGAGACATGTCAAGGATCATTTTCCTTATTTGATTTTGGTTTTTCATCCTATTCAGTCTGATGTCCTCGTTGAATCGCCTTCTTAAGTTTATTGCAGTGAGGAAAAATAGAAAATCTGATCGGCTTTCAATAGCGACATCCAAAACATGGGTAAGAGTAACTCTGATTCCTCAACTCATTATGAGGATGTTACAAAATATGAATTAAATTTTTATATTTTTGTATCTCTGTGATGTAGCGAAGCAACATGCATGAACATGCACGATGTTTTGTGCACAGGTATTCTGGGGCTTTCCTCTTTCTTTAATGAAGAGGAAAATGATTTTTTGGGGAAGCAGGTGACTGTGAAGGAAGTTGAAGATGCTTTAAATATTTTTAAGAAAGAGAAAATTCCAGGCCCTTATGGGTGCACTGTTGATCTCTTTCTCCATTTTTTGATATTACGAAGGAAGATTTACTTGCTATGGTGGGATTTTATAGAACATAAGGTTATGATGGCGACTAGGCAAGCAATAAATCCACGAAATCAAAACTTGAATTGTGCACAAAATCAAATATACAAAAAAAAAATGGAATTCAAATTGCTCACTAAGACACCATTGATTTCACTCTGATCTATAGTTTAGATTGGTTTGAATTTTCCAAAATAAATTTATCTTCCACATCAAATCGTAGCCATTCCTTGTTCAATTCAATGGAGGAAAACCAAACCACACAACATTTCCAGCTGTGTTTAATTTTAACTGTGTAGGCGTTGAGGGGTTATTCACTAGGGCTTCTTCTCAAGAGCTTGATCCAAATCGATATGGAGCATTATACTAAGGTCAACCGTCGACATACCATGAGTAGCTAGACGCAGCGAGTTTCAATCAAACCAATCAAAATCCTACGCTAATGATCTCTTCAACGTTTTTGGAGATTCATTCTCAGTCACCAATAAAAATAAGTGATATAAGTCACCATAGATCAATTGATTACTACCATAATCAATTGTCTTGATTCCCAACAAGATTCAACATCAAATTAGATTCATGAAAACCCACAGAGTAGGACTACTCTGTTTCCTTATTCCAACAACGTTTTGGATCTACAAACAAATAACCTCTTCCTTTATAAATCGTTCTCTATTTACCATGATTTATGTTGCTAGTTTTCTTTCTCCCTCAATGCTTCATTTTTTTTCCATTTTCCATCAGTAATCCCATCAAAGGAATATTGATCTACACTCGGGTTATACAATAAACATGAACTCTTCAAACACACAGTTAGGGATGATAGTCTGCTTCATTACCAACCTTCCTTAAGTCTCTCATCCACTTCTGCAAAGACTGGAACCTTTTAAAGGTTCTGCCCAATCTCAACGAGCTGTAATTCTACAAAAAAGAATTCTTCACAGTTCTTTATCAACTACAACTCAATTAGGCAAGTTCTCTTTTCTAGATTTATATACAATGGATTATGAAACTCAATAACAAACACTCAACCAATTTCTTAAGTAATTTACGCACAAATCACCAGAGTAAGCACACAATCATTGGTGAATTTCTTTTTCATTCAGTAAATGAGAAGCTGCATGTACATTGCAAATAATCCTAATCTACCTTCTATGGCTTCATTTCTCTATTTGACCAACTCTCTCCTCTATCCTTCTCTGCCTCTCATCTTACATTTCTCCTCCATCGAGCCTCTCTCATCTACATTCTTCACAAAACTGGGTTTTAAAACCCATTAACAAAAATCCTATAATCCTGCTATGAGTTTCCTAAATTCAAGTAACAGTTTCCTATCTAGATTCTACTTTGAAACCAAACCATGATCATACCTATCTGTTAATCCAACGAAACCATTTCCTTCATACTAATTAGGAGTAGAGAGCAAGCAGCAATGCTACGAAATGAACAGACTAATGCTTGGGCCAAGCCCTAACCATGGTTTCCTCTCTTCCCAAGGTACATTGAAAGCACCACCCTGCCCCCCATCAATTCACACTAGACTCATAGCTGTATAGTCTATGGACTATATTGTAAATCACCACCCAAATCAACTTAAGGTTTAAACTATTACATGCATCGAATACCTTAGCCTTTAAGGATTAAGACCATGTGCATCGAATACCTTAGGCTTTAAGCCTTAAGACCATGGCATAAGAATTATGCCATGGAATATTTTTACAGCTAAGGTTTTTACAAAAGTATTACAAACTTTAAAATAAACATACAATAAAAATATGTTAGGACATGAACATGTCTTAAACCATTTACACCATAGTAAATAAGTAGCACTTAAGTAATGAATCTGTCATTGTGGCTCAGATCTCTGAAATATTCCAATGTGGCTGCTCAAAAAATTGAAACCCATCAGTCATAGTGGGCCAAAAGAAATTGGAAGCCTTTCCAACTTTCAAACCAAAAATTCACCCATTGTTGCGGCTTGAACTCGACAAATCATCCTCCATAGAGACTCAGACTTGAACAACCATCCACCGTAGCAGCTCGGGCTTGAACAACCATCTGTCGTAGTGGCTCAGACTTGAACAATCATCCGTCGTAGTGGCTCATACCAAAAACTCAACACTATCAACCTACACAGCTTGATTTGGGGGAATCAACATCAACCGTTGATCTATAACATGTCTTCATCGGAATTGTCCAAACTTGAAAAATTTAACATTTCGCTAATTCTTTCACTTCTGATCGAGCGAGCATCTTCAGAATGTGGAATTCACCTTGTCCGTCGATCAACCTAATCTCTTGTCGTAACTGTCAATATTTGTAGCCTCTACCACTTTCTATGAATTGAAATCCTGACTTTTTCTATGCTAGTTCAATCCACGGAATTATCCATGACCTTAGATCTATCTCAGCTCCTTTCTCAACCACCCAATATTTCCATCAATTAACCTATTCCGTGATTTGAAAAAGTTTCTTCATCTGGGCATGTTCAACCCGCGGAATGTTTCAGCGTCATGGATCTTTCCTTGTGTCGATCTCATCCCTTCAAAGTTTCACTTTTTAACGGACTCCGTAGCCAATGTGGGAAAAATCCCAAATGTGAAACTCGATCTTCCACCATTGTTTTTTTTATCTAACAGTTGCTGAGTCTTTATCTGCAACAATTCGTAGCTCTATGTTTTCCTTCCCAGTTTCTTCATACTTCATCATTTTATTATTCAAATGACAGTATTCAAGAATGCACATTTTTACTCCAATGTAGACTTCAAAAAAATATGTCGGATAAGGAATCTACAAAATGGATAGCTCCACGAGGTATTCACCAGTTCATAGCAACTCTATGATAGTTCATGTTGATCTTCTTCACATATCACTGCTCAACATACATTGCTGAGCCATCATACATCACTGTAATATCAACACATCCCTACTAGTGTGCATCCATTGAGCTTTTCATAATTCCCCTTAAACATGAACATAAGGCCATATTTGCTTCTATCATCCATAGCTCTGTTTGTTGTTCTGCTCACATTATCTAGTTTCCATCAATGACAACTTGAACACTGCCATATTGCTAACAAAATCCTTTAATGACGTTGGTGAAGACCATGGATCCCACAATGAGACTACAACAAAATCAATATGATTAAAATCTCTTGAACTTGACTAACAATTAAATAATTTCTCATTGGGTAGGTGCCATGTGATCAAGGCCATTATTACCCTGACCATCAATATCAACACAAGGAGAAGAAAACAGATAAAACATCATTTGGATGTTTGAACCCTACGCATCAATACGAAAATACCAATATAATTAGCTCATTATAAGTAGCCAAGAATTAGAGACCTCCCAACTGTAAATTCATGCGGGAAAAGTAAATGTTAAACAACAAAAGAAAGATACAGGGAGATTCAAAACCTGGAGTCATGTAGTTACCAAAACCTGGACTCGTGGAGTTACCAGCTCGTCCTAAACCCAGCGAGGCGAAGGGATTACCTTTCAATCATGGAGTTACCAGCTCTTCCTAATCCCTGCGAGATGAAGGGACTTCCTTTCTATCATGTTTCCAGCAACTGATTCCGAAGAAAAGCGCCAAAAGAGTCTGCATCCTTAGGAATTGAAGGATAAGGATTTGGCAGTGGGGCGGTGCATTGAAAACCTAACTTGTGAAGCAAGCCATTCTTTGGTACGATTTGAGTGACAATGTCTTGCTATCAAATATGGTTGATTTGAATGACAATGTATTTTTCTTCTTCCTACAAATTGTACCAATTTAGAAGTCACAATCTCTGCCAAATTTAGAGGTAGGCCGATTAGAAATAACGCAGAGGGATATTAAAATAAGAATGGACTTAGCGGAGGAAGAAGTTATGCGGAAAGAGTACGAATAGACAGAATAAATCTTGAGCATTTTCAGAATGTGTATTTAGCCGATCAACTCTATGTCACTTCTTCGGTCCTGCCAGATCACAGGATATAATAACCGGGAACTGCCAAATTTAGAGGGAGGCTGATAAAAAAGAATGCAGAGCATGTTTAAAATAATGATGGACTTGATGGAGGAAGAAATTATGGGGAAAGAATACAAACAAATAGAATAAAGCCTGAGCCTTTTCAGAACGTGTATTTAACCGATAAAATCCATGCCACCTTCTTCAGTCCCTACCGGATCACGGGATATAATAACTGAAAATTTTAACCATACCTAAACTCGACAATCCCCAGGGGACACCTGTCGAAATGTTAATGGCCAGGGAGACAAGGAATCTTTTGAGACTATGTCTCCATTGTGAAAACACCTACGTCGTAATTAGTAAGATAGATAGGATAATAATAATGCCACCACTAACCCCAAAATAAATCAAATAAATAATATAATACAAAAATAGACCATCGCTATGCTTACCTCCAAGTGGCAATTCTACCACTAACTAATTAGATAAGTTAGGATAGTAACAATTAATAATTAGTATAAAAACATATCGCATGCATAAAATAAAAAAGAGAATTGGAAACACCATTTAGACAAGTCTCCCATTCCTAAAATAGCTAGGAAGTTACTCATGCATGTAATCACCACCATCTAAGTGGGATAAATAAGACTATAAAATCATACCATCCATAGAAAATACAAAATCCATATAGGTTATAAATGTCCCTTAATAAATAATTTAATATTTAATAATAATAGAACTATATCATCTTATAACTTAGGATTAAACTAATACTAGGACATATTACATTCTATTACAATGACAATTATTTACTTCTCAATTAATAATCATAATGTTCCAGTAAATAATTCATACTACAAGAATAATTTTAATATTAACAATTAAATGAGAAGTAAAAGAGGCAAAGCACACGCATCAACCAATCCAGTCACTCAATTATTAGATATGCACCACATAGTACTTACCAATCAATCTATTGAACAACAAATATGAAATATTAATTAATTTTAATGCATACAATGAACTAATATTTAAAGTAAGGCTCATTGTTCTTATATTAACATAAGTGAGGTTAAAGTCATTTCACCAAGCACATTTATAAACTCCAAAAGATATTAACTCTGTAGAAGGCACAACAACCACCGTGTTGGAACCTAAGCTCTGATACCACTTGTAATGTCCCCTGGGGATATAAATGGGTCTGAGGGACATATCATTAGCTCTCTAAGGCTGATTGTATAATTTTAGTACAATGGATTAGTTAAACAAATATTAAAATTTATTTTTCAATATTTGTTTCATGACAAAGCCCCTTTAATTACAAATAAATTAAAATAAACTCAAGAATTATTCAAACGTATGATCCAAGGGCTAGAAAGGATTACTAACCCCTCTTAGCAACTTCACATATCCATTCCAATACAATTCAGACATAAATTCCACATCTAAAGGACAATTACTCTTAATCATGATTAATTAGTAATTAGTGTTCCAATTACGATACTTAATGACAATTAGCACACAATTGATGGTACTTATAATAATTTCATTTGTTTATCATTTAACCATTGTTTATAAATTCAAATGGATAATTAACACCTAATAACATGTAAATTAGGGCTAATTACCATTTTTCCAATTATTTAAACATAGTAATTGTGAAAATGATTCCACAAGAACTAGTTGACTAGTTGTTCAATACTAATAACTAGTCTTGCACAAATTTGACACAAAGCCATGCAAATGAACAAAAAAGTAAACCTAGAGCCAATATACACATATTTAAGCATGCATGTACAGCAAAATAAAGTACTTTTGCAAATCTAATCTGAGTACATAAACAAAGGATATTTCAAGTTCAATCAATACAACTAGCTAATAAACACTACCGGGAATTCAATCAAACCAATCATACCGAGTTCTGAGGCACACATAGGTGAAGGTACAGATCTGGAAAATAGCATTCTACAACACAAGTAAAACACCAATAATAGATCATATGGATGTACATTCATCTTTTACCAAAAACATAGATTCGAATCCAAAAACTATTTGTAAATTTCACTGCAATGTACATAGTTTTCAATTGAACTTTCCAAATGCCAAATAAAGAGAAATATATGACTATTGTAGATCATGGAAATAATATCAGGTATCACTTGCATTCATATGGCTGTAGATTTCCACCCATATACATTCCATTAAACAATCCACAAAATAAGTTAATTCTACTCATCGAAATTGACTAGTAATTCAAGGAATCACTAGAAGATTTAAATCCACATCTCATAGAATAATTGAAATGAAATTCCAACTCTAAATAAAATGTTTTATCAGTCATAATAGAGGTCTATATAATTCTAACATTTTTTCAAACACTTCATATGCAAAGTCACAAATCTACTCAAAACAATTCTATCGAATGAGCTAGAAATTGGAAATTGATCTAGAATTTCGGTAGACATTTCCCCAACACTACCAAGAAGATTTGTCCTCACATTCTAACACACATTTCAATATTATTTATTATACATAAACATAAAAGTAACACTCATGCATTTTTACAAACACCCCATGTGATAATTCTCCAAACTATGCTAAATAGTCCGATCGAAGAACTGGTTTTCGAATAAAAGGTAGAAGCATTAAAGAGAAGTGTCTTAAACCATTCTAAGGATACTGTACAATCAAAATACACAATATATAATGAAAAGGGGAATAAATATCAGTTTTTTAGCAAAGGTACCAGATAATTATTTTCTCAAACAATTTGTGCACAAAATCCCAAAAACTAGTTTCTAATTCCTTCATAACATTTACTTGCATAAATAGATTGAATTCTATGATAAATTTCTTCCACAAATAACTCATACATTTCATAAAAAATTTCATGTGCATCCATAAATAAATAATATCATATCCAAGTAAATTAAATAAACATGAGATAAATCACTTATCTTATCAATGCGCAACTGGCATCATCCGGACCACATTCCACCCAGCCTTTGGCACTTCCAAGCCAAATCTCACTTTGACAGGACACCCCTGAGCTGAGGCTAAAGATCCACAATATAGGTGTACTGAATAATAAACCAAGTATCAGATTGAGAATCCAAAACTCTATTCCTCACCACATACTTCCTCTTCAACCCCACTACTAGGCGCAATGGTAATCTAGACCCCCTAGGCCATCGAGATATTGCCATTCACCATCAAGATTTATGTGCAAGTCAAGGACAAAGAAAAATAGTGGAAAAGAGGAATATCAAAGGTATGAACAACCATAATCAACAACCATCCAAAAGAACCATGAAAAACAACCCCCAAACCAAAAAGATCAAACATGTATTTATAGACCCATTAGAAGGTAATTCTAACTCAATGGGTCAAAATCAAACCATGGTAAGCCAACTTGAGTCAATCCAAGGGGGATATTTCAACCACAAGAGGTTAACTCTAATCCAACCCAAGAAATTTGAAATTCAAGGAGAATGACTCCAAGACACTCCACCCAACTCCAATTCATGTGTGGACACATCATCCATGAAGAGGAATCAAAATTAGTGAGGTGATTTGTCACACAAACCAAGGCATATTCCCAAAATAGAAAATGGGGGTTACACAAGGATTTACACAAGAGTTACACAAGCATTTACACAAGTATTTACACAAGGAGTTACATAAGTATTTGCACAACTTTTGAGGTGTTAAGGATAAAAATAGCCAGTGAGGGAACACTTGTGCGAATCGGAGTTACAAAACCAAGTGTAACCTCCACAAAGGAGTCCCAAAACCACCAAAGGGGCTCAATAAACAAGTGGAACCCACCCAAACACTAAGGATACCCACTAGATCATGAATTAGGCTCAATAATACCAGCATAGGATAAATTAATCAAAAGTTGGGTCCTTTGTGCAATGTTTGAATGATGATCAATTAATAAAGCCACTAAGGCATAAATATAGAAAAAAATAATCCAAACAAGTTATAAAGTGCTAGGAATGTCCCTATTCCCCCTCACATTGTGGATCTAGGCCTCCCATACTCTTTTAGTGGTCCCTGATGTGTCAATTGTTTTCATTAATTAATTGTTTACAAAATAATAATAATGTCTCTAGGTTCTTAAATACCCTTTTTCTGGCACCTTATGGCACAATAATAAACAATTACATATGTCTAGGGATTAACACATGGGGTTGCTACATCCCCTCCCCCTTAAACCTGCATGCATTTTCCTCGATGCATAATACATACATGTTGTTACAACTTTCAAAGGGATCACTACCTTCAGTTTTCAAGTAGTATTGCTCGGAACTCCTCTTCCAAGAAACCACGATAATTTCCATTACTACTTTCATGTCTATCTCCACTGCCTATGGGATGTGACTCCATTCACTTAACTTGTTCCTTAAGATATCGCCACCCCATTTCCTGGCTTCCTATGCAAGAACCAAGAATAGTAACAAGGGTCAATATTCAATCCCCATTACAGGGTCTTCAAATTCCAAAAAAGATACATTCACCTAAAATTCATATTTCAATAAATGATATGATTAACATCAGGTACAAAAATGTACGATACTTGATATAAGAGTATTATTTAACTACTAAACAATGAACATAAAGATAGCATAAATCAATCACCATGGAACCTATACAAAATACAACAACATGAATAGAACATGAGAGAATACTTATCTCAAATTTGGGAAACTAGATTTAATGGGACAATGTTCCTCCCATAAGAAGAGTGAAATTAGTTTAGCGACTCTCATAACTACCTCTTCTAAGAACCTCAATGCTTCCCACTACTACTTTCTTGTCCGTATCCACTTCATATGGGGTCACTGTCCCATTTCTTGGCTTCCTGTGCAAGAACCTGGACTAGTAGATTGATATGATGGAAGAAAAAGGGTGACAATCCACCAGTATACCTCTCTGGAAATGGATACTAGACTGCTCTCTGAGGGAATATAGGAACTCAATCCCAACAGCTAAACCATTTTCTTCAACAAAGATACTTGAAATAGAGATGCTTCTTTAACAAGGATGTTTTTTCACATTCCCAATAGACACATGGTTAGAAGTAAACATATATAATGTTCAATAAGATTCTTAAAATACATCTTTCAAAAAATAAATTTTCTAAATCATTACATGAAATACTTCAGTATATGCAAGGTACTCGAGATATAGATACTTCTTCAACAAATAATTGAAATGCATATAACTGAATCTTATTCTAATCAATTTCAATCATATGAAATGCATATAATATACATGAAATGTGTTCATATAAGTCAATCAGATTATATGCATTACCAAGGTGCTTTTGCATGATTTATCTCTCAAATAATTTTCCTACAAGGATGCATGAAGTGTCACCGAGATATTTTTCCAACAAGATGCATGAACTATCACTATGATATTTTACAAAGATGCATTTCAACAAAGGTATTTGATATACTACAAGGATACCCTAGCAAGATACTTTCAACAAAGATCACAAGGATAAATTTTATTTCAACAAGATCCCTAGATAGTTTCCTAAGAAAGATACTAGTACTACATTCTACACAATTAGTATTTATTATATAAGGATACATGAAGTTCATCTTCAATCAAGGTACATGTATCATACTTAATCAGTTACACGATTAGTACTTACTTTTCAACAACGATATATGAAATATCACAAAGTTACTACTAGTATACCTTTCAATAATGACACAAGATATTTTTCTAATGAAGATCACAATGATGAATATTTTCAAAGATCACCTAAATACTTTTTCATTTTAATGTAACAAGCAAAGCGAAGCTATATGCAACAGTTCTAATCTAACTAAGAACCAAAAAGGGCCATAACAACATATTACTTTCATCTCAATACAAAGCATAATTCTTCTTATAGATCATTCAAAAAACCATTATTCATCAACTAATATCAATCATAGAGCCACCCTCGTGCATACATCATCCATACAAACATCGATTATCAATTCATAATATATCAACCTATATCAATCATATATTGATCATGTAATATCAACTAAGGACAACCACACATGAATCAACTAATCATATGAGGATCAATCATAGTACATCAATCAAAATACAACAACCATAATACATCAACCATCATACATCAATTAGAATACACTAATCAGAATACATCAATTAGAATACACAATCAGAATACATTAACAAAGGTTCATCAAGCAAAAGAAAATTATCATAATACATCAACCAACATACATCAATTGGAATACATTAATCAAAATACATCAACCAAGAATCATCAAGCAGAAGACAATGATCATAATACATCAATCAGACCCATCAAACAACATACATCAATTGGAATAAATTAATCAAAATACACAATCAGAATACATCAACCAAGCATAAGACAATGATCATAATACATCATCCAGAATAAATCAACCAAGATACATCAATCCTACATGTAACAACCATAACAACCAAGGACAACCAATAATAACCATACATACAATGTTGACAATGTAATACAAGTATCAACCATTAATGAACCAATGTCAATCAATAACATCCAATAACAACCAATAATATCAACCAACATACATCAACTATAGAAATCATATTGAGCAATTACTATTCATCATATTATTACATACAAATATTAGCACATGAGGATATATATAAAATAATACATTACATTACTAATTATTTATATGTAGTGCACTACTTATCAATCAAAGTAAATGCATAGTCACCTCAAACAACCAAACATCCTACCACTGAAATATTCTAATATTCTGCAATAAAATAATTACTAGATATACAACACATTATCATACACTCATACCATGTACCATATTTACGATTACTATGTATTATATAGATACACCCATTTTGTTTACATACATATTGATAATTATTCAATCATATATAATATTATTACTAATCAAATACACAACATATTAGTCATATAACATATATATTTCATATTTAATATACTCATACAATTATTATGTTATACCATAATATCAATGCAATTATAGCAATAATTGCATAACCCAATACTATCATATTGGATACGTATTATAACATATATACCAACATAACACTCTTGATCACATTATACCTCCTAATATTTCCAAATTCTGAAATACTTCCAAGCACTTTCAAATATTCCCAAATACTTCCAAACACTTCCAACTACTTCCAAACACCTCCAAACAACTCCAAATTTTACACTTACGTCATTACATACGTTCACCTATATACATATATTATATTCACAATATTACATACATGTAATACTAATAACGATTACATATAATAAAATACATATTATAGTATATACAAACATACAAGCATTCATACATAATAATGGACCTATTCTTATATATAATTTCAACAACTATACATATCACCCATATCATATTATACATATATATGTCGATGTCACATATACATATACACATACATACATACATACATACATACATACATACATACATACATATATATATATATATATATATATATATATATATATATATATATTATCTTACACTACAGTACTACTTACTTATACACAAAATGAAATAAATAATATTAAGAGAATATGACTCATTAAAGAAAAGTGGCTCATTTCCTCCAAAAATAGACTAGGAGTTACATCTCCATAAGTAAAATAAATAAATAAAAGAGAATATGAACCATTAGAGACAAGTTCCTCGTTCTCCTCCAAAATAGATAAGGACTTACATCTCCATAAGCAAAATAAATAAAATAAAAGAGAATATGAACCATTAGGGGACAAGTGGCTCATTTTCTCCACTCAATAAATAAATTAGTAAGATAGATAGGATAATAATAATCCCACCACAAAGCCCAAAATAAATCAAATAAATAATAGATTACAAATATATCCCATAGCTATGCTTACCTCCAAGTGGCAATTCCACCACTAACTAATTAGATAAGTTAGGATAGTAATAATTAATCATTAGTATAAAAACATACTACATGCATAAAATAAAAAAGAGAATTGGAACTACCATTTAGACAGGTTTCCCATTCCTAAAATAGCCAAGAAGTTACTCATCCATGTAACCACCACCATCTAAGTGGGATAAATAAGACTATAAAAGAATACCATCCATAGAGAATACAAAATACATATATGGTATAAATGCCATTTAACAAATCATTTGATATTTAATAATAATAGAACTATATCATCTTAATAACTTAGAATTAAACTAATACTAGGACATATTACATACTATTACAATGACAATTATTTACTTTTCAATTAATAATCATAGCGCACCAGTAAAAAGATCATACCACAAGAATCATTTTAATATTAACAATTCAATGAGAAGTAAAAGATGCAAATCACATGCATCAACCAATCTAGTCACTTAATTATTAGATATGCACCACATAGTACTTACCAATCAATCTATTGAACAACAAATATGCAATATTATTTGATTTTAATGCATACAACGAACTAATCTTTGAAGTAAGGCTGATTATTTTTCTATTATCATAAGGGAGGTTAAAGTCATTTCACCAAGCACATTTATAAACTCCAAAAGATATTAACTCTGTAGAAGGGAACCTAAGCTATGATACCACTTGTAATGTCCCCTGGGGATATAAATGGGTCTAAGGGACATATCATTAGATCTCTAAGGCTAATTATATAATTTTAGCACAATGGATTAGTTAAACAAATATTAAAATTCATTTTTCAATATTTGTTTCATGACAAAGCCCCTTTAATTACAAATAAATTAAAATAAATTCAAGAATTATTCAAACCTCTGATCCAAGGGCTGGAAAGGATTACTAACACCTTCTAGCAACATCACATATCCATTCCAATCCAATTCAGACATAAATGCCACATCTAAAGGCCATTTACTCTTAATCATGATTAATTAGTAATTATTGTTCAAATTACGATACTCAACGACAATTAGCGCATAATTGATGGTACTTATTATAATTTCATTTTTTTATCACTTAACCATTAGTTAAATTCCAATGGCTAATTAACACCTAATAACATGTAAATCGAGGCTAATTACCATTTTCCAATTAATTAAACATAGTAACTATGAAAATGATTCCACAAGAACTTGTTAACTAGTTGTTCAATACTAACAACTAGTCTTGTACAAATTTAACACACAACCATTCAAATGAACCAAAAAGTGAAACTACAGCCATTATACACATATTTAAGCATGCATGTACAGAAAAATAAAGTACTTTTGCAGATCTAATCAGAGTACATAAACGAAGGATATTTCAAGTTCATTCAATATAGCTAGTTAATAAACACTACTAGGAATTCAATCAAACCAATTGTACCGAGTTCCGAGGCACACAAAGATGAAGGTACATATCTGGAAAATAGCATTATACAGCACAAGTAAAGCACCAATAACATATCATATAGCTGTACATTCATCTTTTACCAAAAACATAGATTCGAATCCAAAAACTATTTGTCAATTTCACAGCAATGTACCTAGTTTTCAATTGAACTTTCCAAATTCTAAATAAAGAGAAATATATTACTATTGTATATCATGGAAATAATATCAGGGATCACTTACATTAATATGGTTGTATTTTTCCACCCATATACATTCCATTAAACAATCCACAAAATAAGTTAATTCTACTCATCCGAATTGACTAGTAATTCTAGGAATCATTAGAATATTTAAATCCACAGATCATAGAATAATTGAAATGAAATTTAAACTCTAAATAAAATGTTTTAATATTAATAACATAGGTATATCTCATTCTAAAAAAATTTCCAACACTTCATATGCAAATTCACAAATCTACTCAAAACAATTCCATTAAAGGAGCTAGAAATTGGAAATTGGTTTAGAATTTCGGTAGACATTTCCCCAACACTACCAAGAATATTTATCCTCACATTATAACACACATAGAAATATTATTTATCATACATAAACATAAAATTAAGAGTCAGGCATTTTTATAAACACTTCATCTGATAATTCTCCAAACTATGCCAAATAGTTCGATCGAAGAACTAGTTTTCAAATAAAAGGTAGAAGCATCAAAGAGAAGTTTCTTAAACCTTTCTGAGGATACTGTACCATCAAAATACACAATATATAATGAAAAAGGAAAGAAATATCATTTATGTAGGAGAGGTACCAAATATTTATTTTCTCAAACATTTTTTGCACAAAATCCCAAATACTAGTTTCCAATTCCTTCATAAAATTTATTTGTATAAATAGATTGAATTCTATGAGAAATTTCTTCCACAAATAAATCAAACATTTCATGTGCATCCATAAATAAATAAGATCATATCCAAGTAAATTAAATAAACATGAGATAAATCACTTATCTTATCAATGCGCAACTGGCATCATCAAGACCACATTCCACCCAACCTTTGGCATTGCCAAGACAAATCTAACTTTGACAGGCCACCCCCGATGATGAGGCCAAAGATCCACAATAGAGGTGCACTAACGAATAGCTCAAGTATCAACATGAGAATCCAAAACTTTATTCCTCACCACATACTTCCTCTTGCACCCCACTACTAGGTGTAATCGTAATCCAGACCCCCTAGACCATCGAGATATCACCATTCACCATCATAATTTATGTGCAGGTCAAGGACAAAGCCAAGTAGTGGAAACAGAGGAATATCAAATTTATGGACAACCATAATCAACAACCATCCAAAAGAACCATGAAAAACAACCCCCAAACCAAGGATATCAAACATTTATTTATAGACCAAAGAAGGTAATTCTAACTCAAAGGGTCAAAATCAAACCATGGTAAGCCAACTTGAGTCAATCAAAGGGGAGTAATTCAACCACAAGCGGTTAAATCTAATCCAAATCAAGCAATTCAAAATTCAAGGAGAATGACTCCAAGACACTCCACCGAACTCCAATTCATGTGTAGACACATCATCCATGAAGAAAAATCAAAATTAGCGAGGTGAGGTATCACACCAGCCAAGGCATCTTCCCAAAATAGAAAAGGGGGGTTACATAAGGATTTACACAAGAGTTACACAAGCATTTACACAATCATTTACAAAAGGAGTTACATTAGTATTTACTCCACTTTTGAGGTGTTAAGGTTAAGAATAGTCACTGAGGGAACACTTGTACAAATGGGAGTTACAAAACCAAGTGTAACCTCCACAAAGGAGTTACAAAACCACCAAAGGGGCTCAATCAACAAGTGGCACCCACCCAAAGACTAAGGAGACCCACTAGATCATGAATTAGGCTCAATAATACCAACATAGGATAAATTAATCAAAAGTTGGGTCCTTTGCACAATGTTTGGGTGATCACTAATTAATAAAGACACTAAGGCATAAATATGGACTAAGATCAACCAAACAAGTTCTAAAGTTCTAGGAATGTCCCTAATCCCCCTCACATTGTGGGTTTAGGCCTCCCATACTTTTTTAGTGGTCATTGATGTGCCAGTTGTTTTCATTAATTAATTATTTACAAAATAATAATAATGTATTTAGGTCCTTAAAGACCCTTTTTCCGGCACCCTATGCCACAATAATAAACAATTACAAATTACATATGTCCAGGGATTAACGCACGGGGTATTACAAACTCCTTATGGATTGGTGGACCAAAAAAAAAAATCGTGTAATGGTTATCTGGGAGAAGCTTTCATTGTCAAAGGAATGGGGTGGTTGGGGTATAAAAAATTTAAATTGGTTCAATTATGCTTTAAGACTGAAATTATTTTGGAGGTTTGATAGGTAATACTCGTTGGTCTCCAATTCTACATGGTAAATATTTGAAGAAGAGTTTTTTTTATTAGGTAAGAATGCCAAAAACGATGACTAAAAATTCTTCATCAATTTGGAAGGGTTTTTTGAAAATTTATCATTGGATAGGTATGCATCTTACTTGGAAAGTGGGGAATGGAAGGAATGTGATGGTGTGTATAGATCATATCATTGTCCTCGGAGATGACTACAAACTCTCATTTCATATATTCAAATACCTAGCAGAGATTGGTTATCCTACTTTAGCACATATTAAAAAGACTTTATGGTTAGAAAGGGATTGCTCCTATTGGTGTACTGCAAAATATTTGGGTTTGGTCCAACATTCAGCCACTGAATGGTATTTTTTAATAAAAAGATTACACTTTGTTGGTTGTAGACTCTTCAAGAAGAGGATTATTTGCTTTATTATGCTAACTTGGAAACTCAAAACATTACTGCAAAAACATTATTGTTCAAAATAACATTTGTACTGTACAAAGATGGTGGTATAATGTTTTATGGAACTGGATGCTCCCTTTGAAAGTAAAATGTTTTATGTGGCTGGCCCTTCAAAATTGTCTAAAAACCTGGGAAAATTTAGTTAAGAAGGGATGGGATGGGCCAGGTTTCTGTACTTTGTACAAAGAAGATTCAGAATCTATGGAACATTTATTAACTTGTAGGTTTAGAGTTAATGTTTGGAAAAAGGTTTGCTTTTCTCTCAATATTCCACATGTTTTGGAAGGTGAGAATTTTGATCATTGTGTGTTTCAATGGCATAAGAAATATAAGGACTATCCATCGCTCCCTGCTATCATCTCTTGAAGAATCTGGTATGCAAGGAATGTTAGTATTTTTGAAGATCATCTTCAGGATGAAAACTCAATCTGCTAGCAGGTCATAAATCTAGAAAAAGAGTTTTGTGAAAAGTCAATTTCTCTTGATAAGCCCAGATTCTTAAAGGTTTTTCAACAATTTGGTGTGGTTGGTTATTTTGATGGTGCATCTAAAGACGATAATTGTGTTGTGGGAGTGGTCTTATTGATCAACAACTTCCATAAATACAATTTTAAATTACAATGTGGCATTGGTACAAATAAGAATGATGAATTATTATCCCTATGTTGTTTGTGTAAGGTTGCAATAAATTTTGGCATTGTGACTCTTCAGGTATTTGGTGACTCAAGGGTCACTATTAAATGGGCGAGAGGTAATTATAAACTGAATGTGATTTCCTTACTACCTTGGTGTAACAAGATTCATATGAAGATTTTTTTTTTCAACAAGATCAGTTTTTTCTCATATTTACAAGGAACAAAATCAGTCAATTGATCAACTCTCTAAATTTGCTCTAGAAGGTAAAGAAGAGATGGAATATAATTTACAATTAGATTCGAGATCCTTCAACATTTTTTTATTTCTAATCCTTCCTGGTTCAATTACAGAGGCAGTTCTAGTATATTTGTATTTTAGGCCCCTGGACTATTTTATGCTCAGGTCTTTGAGTTTATTAGTGCTGTATGCTTGAGTTATGTCATACTTTCCCTATCTCGAGACTCTTGTGATTCTGGAATGTTTTGAATGCTTAGATTTTAGATATTTTTGTTGAACATTCATCCATCAAACTGTTTATAAATTTATGTACAAATATTTGAATAACAATGCTTTTTTCGCTGAAAAAATATATAAATGACACAACTTTACATAGTTCCTTCATATATTAATAATAAATGTAATTTATTCTAAATTAGAATAATTATAAGGCTCGACTTATTCCATCAAAACAATGATGTGCACTAAGCTTATATCATCCAACGTGTTCATATTTCCAACACACACACATAATTGTAATTAAACTACAATTTGTAATTATATGCTAGTGCAAGTTAAAAATGCATAACTTTTGAAAGTATCACATGGCATGCACATCATGTATACCTTTTTTTGGTTACACTGGCATATTAACCCTCAAACTATATGCATGGTTTCATTAATAATAAAAACAAATTATCAATTCTCATAAAATACCGTCCATAATATAATCATTGGTCAACCATTTACTCCTTAAGATGCCGCATGATCGGAAAACAACCACGTGGCTGGAATTAATGTAACTAGAGATTAAGTGGATTCTACGGAAGGTTTGCAAGTAAACTGACATTTGTTGCTTAAAGTCAACGTCAATTTCCATCCCAGATTCATCATCAGGTTAGGAGTGAGCTAGCGATGGAGCAATCCTCCCTCCATCGGACGGAGGAGGAGCAAAGTCAACGTTGACTTTGCTCCTCCTCCGTACGATGGAGGGAGGATTGCTCCATAGCTAGCTTACTCCATCAGGTTAACCATAAGAGTACCAAGAATAACTATATCTTCATATGCTATGATTTACTGGGGTTTTTTATACGCACAGGTCCTCAAATTACTGAGTTTAAATTTGGTTTTATGAAAACATTGGTATATTCCTCCCAGATGATATAAACGATCAGTATCACTGGTGCAAGCACATTCTCTGTGGTTAAGAAGTTGCAACCGCTTCCATGTTAACTCTCCACTGAGGGATGCAAGTTAATTCTACTTTGCATCACTTTGAAACTCATTATAATGGATTTATTTCTGCTTACTAAAATCTATAGTTAATTTCATATTCCTAAATCGTCATGTCCCCTCTTGTCCACCAGAGAGAGAACGTGACCATGGTGCTTCTAATCCAAGCAATCTAAGCCCTATGAATGTAATTATAAAAATGCATTGAAATAAAACAAACACAGATGCATAGCAATTGCAATTATACAACGGAAGCAATTCATCAATTCAACACATTAGACATGTTCATGATATTTCATTAAGCAAATACAAATGCAAATATTAACATAGATAAGAATACTTATCTTGGAAGAAGTTTGTCCCGCAACCAGCGATGTCGTTGCAACGTTCCACCCAACCATAGGCCAATGTGCTCATCAATCACTCAACAACACTGACACCCCCGAGCTGGGCATGATTCCCACAAGTAATAAGGGACACTAGCAGACTCACACATATCCAAGGATATAACAAGAACTCAACCAAGCCAACATAGTTGGGTTTATCAGGCTGCAAAGGAGCTGGAAAGGCTGACTGCTAAGATAGTGAGCTCAACTCCAGAGCTATGGATACCTGCACCAGATCTAGCCTAGCTTCTAAAACATCTACACACCCAACACAAGGAAGCATTCCCTTCTCTACTACACAGTCCCTCAGGCTATGCCTTCCCTTCCAGTGCTATTCAGGGTGAGCAAAGAAGAAAGCTAGCCGCGCAGCTCTGTATGTGAGGTTCCTTCTCACACTAGGTTTATCAAGCTAGTCAGACCACATTTTTCCTCCCAAACCAGTTCATACCAAACCGCAATAACATACACAATGATTGCAAGTTCCGGGCATGATGAAAACGACTTGGGAGCCAAAAACGAATTTGCAGATGGGGGAAAATGACCCTGGGAGAGAAATTCAATTTCCAAAAATGTTCTATGGCTTCACATGGGCAAAAACGACTCCCTCGGTCCCTGAAATCATGGATTTGTCCCCCCATTGGCTGTGCAACACTGAAAACACGAAATTCCCAATCGTGGGAATGTAGAAACAACACAAAAATTCCCAACACAGATCCCAGCCGCTGAATGTCAACAAAACCACTTCCCATCCATAAGAAAAATGAAGATCATTGCAAAAACATCCATGGAGAATGCCCATGAGCTCCAAAAACATGGGGAAGACAAAAACGTGGATGCATAAGGGAATGGGTAGCAAAAATGGGCATTTTCTTGGCTCATAAGATAAAACATGTTTTTCCAAAAATTGGTGCTNATGCAATAACTAACTCAACCAATTTCTGGCAGAATTAAATGATTGGGCACAAGAGACAAAATGGGTAGTTGACAGTTTGATGGGTTCTCCCTTTGACATTTGGATGTTCCCCATTGGCCCCAAAGGTTTGAATATCCCCCCCTTTATCCTTAGGAAATCATGCCCCCATATCTTTTAATGTTGCATTGACATAGCTGGTTGTGGGTACTTTAATTAAATTGCATATTTACATGATGTCCAAAATTATAATGTGTCGGCTAGCACAAAATACCATCATCAACGATTTTTAATCGTTGAAACATAACACACTAAATCGATGGTGAGGATTTTTCCTTTAGTTCGACACCATGATTAATTACACAATATACATCATATACATTTAATGCAAACGGGGTCAAAACCAGGGTGTTACATAAATAGCACTCAAATGCACTCATGTTTGGACACAAATCTCCGAGAAGGTAAGCTAGTTGGAAAATATTCTACAGGAGATATGCTACAGGAAGTTTGTAAATTGTTCCACGGGGTGATAGGTCTAAGAACTAAGATCATGATGGAGCAATGGATGAGGGGATAACCCAGTTTGTTAAGGAATCTATGGGTCAAATATTTCCACAGGAGATTCTAGTTTAGAATTTACCATAGAAATGAATGGGAAGGGAGTCGATTTGGTTCATATCGGAGTTGAATATAGTCTCCTTATACCTGTGATATTTTCTGATTACCATCGCATTTTCCTCGGGATAAAATTGATTGTAATAGGTATCATTCAGGCCTTCGTTTTATCAATGGGTTGTGTCCAATCAACCTACCATATTACTGGAACGAATGCTTAACCAATGATTCCCCTAAGTGGCCTACGCGGGAGTCCTTTCACTATAGTGCTTATAATTATACGTTGGGTTAGAACTGATGAACAATATTCTTCCACATAAATGTACATGGATATTGATAAAACATATCCACCTACAAATTAGTGGATGGATTCCTAATACCTCTATTAATTAATTGATAGATTCTTAAAACTTGTGAGTATTAAAATCGACTTGTTTACGAATACTCATGTTAGTTATGTTTTCATAAGGCATAAGGAACACTTTCAATATTCAAGGAAACAAATCCACTAGTTGTTCTACTTTATCTGGAGATTTATGCTCTTAACCCGTAATAAGTTTATATTAATGCAAAACAAATCATACAACAAGGTGAACTTCAAGATTCTCCAATATGTACACATATTTACGTTCTACTTTCAATCCTTAATTGAAATACTATAATTTGTGTGCAATGAGAGCCCTTAGGCCCTTCTCTCGACACTACTTTTGGAAAATGGGGTAAAAAAATTATTTTAATTACAATACATATGACATTGCTATGCACAAACCTTTGAAATTCTATCTAAGAGATTTAGTTCCATTTTAACATGTTTCAACATTTTAATAAAATATGAAAAGTCTTTATACATCTTTTGGACATAGAAAAGATACTTATGTGACTAAGTATATTTTCAAAACCAAAGGTGACTGAGGACTTGACTTTGTTACATCAAATAAGTAGATTTTCAAAACCAAAGGTGACTGCGGACTTGACTAGGTTAACCAATCCTTCAATGGAAAAACATCAACGAGACTTCTGAGCCAAGAACTTGTTCAGGAGCGCCCCCCCTTCTCTTGGCTTGGTCTCATATAATATTTTGCAAGAAAAAACCCCGACTTTTTACAAGAAGACATCTTATTATCTTCACTTAGTTAACTACTTGTCCTAAGATAATTTAAATTTAATTTATCTCAACTAATTCCTTTTATAGTCATTATCTCAAGATAATCATCTTAATATGATTTAGCTAACATAATTAGTTAGATTTTCTTAGCTAACTACACGTAGTTATCTTAACATAATTTAACATTAACTAGTTTAGCTTTATTTAATTTTTAGCTAATTTTAGCATATTCACTTAAGATAAATATCTTATTTTTAACTGTAACTCAACTAAAGATATTGAGATAGTTAATCTCAGTTTAACCTTTAACTCAATAATTCAAGTATTTTCTTGGTGCCCTTTATCGATACCAAGATATCCATGACATATTGACTAACTTATTGATTTTACTTATCAATACTTAGTACTAATTATCCTCCTGCTAATTGTTAAGTTATATCTATTTCTTAGTGCCTTGTGATGACTAGTGGTTTCTTCGTCCTCCCCTCCTAGTACTAAATTTTAATCATATTTTATGTATCACTTATAAACTGAATTTCTATCTTAGTTTATTTTTATTGTTAACTTAATATGGAACCAATATGTCACCTGTCATCTACTCATGGCCACTCATTCATTCAACCTCTCCCCCTAGTGGATTCCATGCCCCCATCGTTTTAGTCGAGTCAATTCTTGAGTCTTCCAAGTCTACAATTTACATTACTACTTAGGAATTCATATTCATACTTACATAATTTTACATGTGGATCATCTCCTTGAGCTCCTTGCCATGAGTGGGTATACAATTTCACTTTCAGTTACAAATCAAGAGGCACATAGGAGGGATATTACATAAATAAAGGAGGAATTGCATCATCTAAAGAGTGTCATCTTTGGTTAAGGAAATTTGAAACAAGAAGAAAAATTAGAGATGAACAGGTAGAATACATAAATGATTTTTGGTTTCTCTTCTTTCAAATTCATAGTTGAATCAAAATGTAAAGGAATTCAATGGTAATAAAAGGTAAGTAGTGATCAAGTGTACTCAAACCATTATATTTCTCTAGTATTTCCATGATGGAATCCTATTAGGTAGAATTTTTTGATGCAATGCCACTAGCTCAAATTTTTTTGAATGTTTGTTTGATGCAATGTCACTGGCTCAAATTTTTTTGACTGTTTGTTAATATACCTACCATTTTGGATAGTTTTAAATAACTCGCATGTAATATCATGCGCATTTTGGTCTTCTTCAAACTAATTTGATGATATTGTGTGTAACTAGATTGAGAAGAACAAGTAGAGAAATGAATTTTTTTGGTTTCTATAATTTCATTTTTATAAGTGAATCAAAAGTAATTGGCTCCACTAGCAGTAAAAAATATTAGTACTCAAAATGCACTAGAACCAACATAGATCCACCTTAAACCCGGATCTATCAAGCATCAAGAGGGTTCCAAAATATTGATGTATAATTTTTTTTATCTTAAATATTTGATCCCTCATACTTATATATCTAGGTGTAAGATACAATAAGCATAATTTATTATTTTTTGTATATAAGCCCGACATTATTTGCTTTTTTATTTATTTTTTTATAGGAACAACATGTTACATAACAATTTAGGTTTAATATTAAATCAACATAATAATAATTTTTTGTTTAAGTCGACTTCATTTTTTTCTAGAAACGACATGTTACATAATGTTTTAGGTTTAAGTTAAAATCAATATGATTTATGATTTTTTGTTTAAGTCGACATCATTTGTATTTATTTTATATAGGAATGACATGTTACATAAGTTCTAGGTAAGATGAAATCAATATAATTCATTATTTTTTGCTTAAGTCGACATCATTTGCATTTTTTTATAGGAACAACATGTTCTAGGTTTAAGATTAAATCAATATAATTTATTATTTTTTGTCTAATCCATCATCAATTACATTTTTATTTCCTTCTTAATATGAACGGCATGTTACATAACGTTCTAGGTTTACAATGAAAACAATATAATTTATTATTTTTTGTTTAAGCCCACATCATTTGTATTTTTATTTCTTTTTTATAGGAACAACATGTTCCATAACATTATAGGTTTAAGATTAAATCAATATAGTTTATTATTTTTTGTTTAACCCGACATCATTTGCATTTATACTTATTTTTTATAGGAATGACATATTACATAACATTACACAACTTTACATGTTACAACATCGCCATCATTATGGGCTATAGAAGACCTCGTTGCTCTTGGTGCAACAATGAGTACATTTCTCAACTATTTCCATGATGGAATCATATTGGGTATAATATTTTTATTAATTACTTATTTAAAATCATGATTATTACTCTAATCTAAACGATGATTTAATCATCAACATAAATAATACGTATCATCAAATCTTCTCTATAATTCAACACATAAATCTCTATAGTTCAACACTTAAATTTTTAGTTATCACGACTCTTCCTCAAACCGATATCATGCAAGTCTTTATCATCTTTGTTATAGCATGTCCTACTTCAAACCATTTCCCGCTTCCACATAACTTGGAGGTGTTATAAACTTTCTCATCAATTTCACCATGTAAAATTGAACGCTTTACATCAATGTGATTTATTAGCCATTTCCTTTTTATCATTTGGATTTTATTATTGATACGAGTGCAAATGTTTTATGAGAGTCGATCTCTTTTAATACCTTTTGCAACTATTATTTGCCTTTTTAATGTGATTTTTAACCATTTGCATGATACTTGATCCTATACACTCATTTAACTCATTATACTAGATAAACAAGTTACCAAATATTCCTTTCCATAAAAAAAAAATGAATTCTTCATCCATTGGTTTCTTCTTTCTTTCTTCTAGCTTCTTCATCATGGAAGGGTTTAGATAAACAAGTTACCAAATATTCCTTTCCATTTAAAAAAAAAATGAACTCTTCATCCATTGGTTTCTTACATTCTTTCTTTTTTCTAGCTTCTTCATCATGGAAGAGTTCTCTATTTACAAGAGTTGAACAATATCTCTATTTATGATTATGTCTTTGACTTATTCATCATATAATATTTTGATTGAGTCATTATAGCCCCTAAAAAATACATCTTTTGAAAATTTTAAATAGTTTTTTTTGTGTTTCTCATTTGAAATATTGACATAACTTATTGTTAAGATATTAATATTAAAAACAAAAAATCTTGTTAAAACTTATTTGAAAGTAACATTGACCAATGCTTTAGTCATTGCTTCAATTCATCAACTAAATTGTGATATGAATTACAACAACCCAAATTGATTTCGTGAATTTTTTCCTTGGATAACGCTTCCAACCATTTTGATAATAACTCTATTTTCCTAACTTCCATTGTTTGTTGTTTGTGTATGGGATAATGCATTTCCTTCTCAATCCATTATATTGTAATAAATAATGAATAATTTAGGTGTATTATTTCCACTTTTATTTGACCTTGACCTTAGATACTTTAACTTGCAGTTATTTGAAATTTTTAAAATTTTCAAATGTTTTTTTAGAAAGAAACTTATATATAGATGTAGTTATTAATCCATTAATTATAATAACTTATATTCTTCAGTGTTAGTGATGATGGAAGTAATTGCACTAGGAATTACTTTATACAACCTATTCTAGCTGGGTGGGATGTGTCACATGCATTACATTTGTAACACATGTTGGATCCAAAAGTTAATTAATGTAAACAAAAAACTGTATAATATATGCTCACAATTAAAAATATATATGAATCAAATTTAGAAAACATAAATACATTAACTAAATAGACCCTTATTAAATTCTAATCCCAATATGGATGATATTGTAACGTCATGTATATATGATGGCCAATTATAATATTTTTCTAAAAGAATGGGTAGGAAGTTTTATATTAAAGGGAGGGAATGCTAGTTGTGGAGCCTAGTCTTCCTGATTCATAGATGTTATTGTTAAGTTGTGTTTGGATCCCAACACCTGACGGGAGGGTGTGGGGGGTATTCCCCCCACTATAGTCATCAAGGGGGTCCATAGGGGAGTAGTGACTATAGTGGGAGCCCCCCCTCTGTCGGGGTTCAGGGGTAGCGTCCTTGTAGCGAAAATTTAGGAAAACTACCTTGTAAAATGTTGTAATTTCAAAGTCATGACTTGGTCAATAATGGGTGATTTAAGGGCCCATGGTTTTGGGAAGCTCGTGGTATTTTTCCATGGTATTCCCTTTATAAAAGGAAGGAATTGTAATATGTCTATGTATTGTATTGTAGCATTGTAAAACAATATCTATGATTGTGTGAGAGGGACTATGAGAGAGTGAAGAGGAAGTGTAGCGGGTGTGCTGCAGGTTGTATCCCTTCATTTTTCCTAGATTGTATAATAAGAAAGGTCTGGCAATTTATGCGTGGATGCAACTCATCTTGGGTGAACCCCGTTATATTGGTGTCTCTCTTGTAATGTGTTAATGTGTTTTATATTTTCATCTTGTTTATTGTTATTGCTCTGCGATCTTGTTTTCTAATTATTTTGGATTTCAAGGGTGGATTTTATCACCAAGTGAACTTTTCCCCTTTACCTCTGTTGGGATGGCCTTTTCTGAGTCTGTATTTTATCACCAAGTGAACCCTTCGTGGGGATGGCCTTTTTAAAATTATTTCGGATTTCAAGCACGGAATCCATTACTAAGTGAAATTTTCTCATAATTTCCCTCCGATTATATTTTTTGGTTTTTTTAATTATATATGTTTATTAATTTATTTTGTTATATATGTGTGTATTATATTTATTTTATACTAGGGTGAGTGTACAAAGTTGAGGGTCTCTTTTGGCACGTTAGATGCAATAGAAAACTGAAAAAACAGATATCCATCAACTTCCATGGATATTTTGAGACACTTACACAATGAATCTTGCAATGAGTAAAAAACAATAAATGTAGGAAATTGAATGAAATTTCCAAATATATAATTTTTTTCTATTTAAAATGTTGTTATCTATCTAAAGTTAGATATTTTTTAACGGGCACTTTTTATTTTTGGGACAAATTATAAGGTATATGTTTTTGTGGGTGCAGTGTCTGAGTGACTAAATGATGGAATAAACTTACAAAAACTGGTATACATATAGAAAACATATAGTACTAGTGCACGACTATTTTTCCAGTAATAAAAATAATATTTTTTTTTTAATTATCTAAGAGATCAAACCTCGAAAACAGTACGTCAATTGTGCGTGCAACGTTTGAATGTCTTAATGCAATTATTTGGAAATGGGTTTTTTATAGCATGTAGAGGTCGGTGTTATTTAGTGCACCATATAATTTTTTTTTAAATGGTTGAGAAACGAAAGAGATATGGACTAAACACTAACGATGTGTTTTTTGAGTTGAGGAGTGATGACAGAAGATAAATACGAAAAAAATAGAAAAAATTTATGTATTCTTGTTAAAATTTACATATTTGGAATCTACGAAAAAAAACCATATCTGTTTGTAAAATCTTATAAAAAATGGAGATGTGCATCATAATTAGACGAACGGCTAAACACAAGAATGTTGAAAATTTCGATATAATGTTGAATTAGCCATGGTTTATCATACTCCAAGGCATAGGCATGTTGAATCTGAAGAAAAGTACGAAGCAAACACATAGGCATAAGAATTCCATGAAAGCATGGGTGGAGGCTCGGCCTTATCATTTGGAGGACATACATTTTTGAATTTAAACAAAATGAGAGCGCGTTTTATTGAAGCAAAATGCAAGTGCGTTTTATTCAATAGAAACGAGAGCGAATTTTAGTGAAGCAAAACGAGAGCGCATTTTTAAATACTACAATGAGTACTTGTTTTATCAATTATACCAATACTTTTATTATTTTATGTCCC
>LPNX010261262.1:60419-99614 GCA_001517045.1 Pseudotsuga menziesii | reverse complement strand
CATCATCACCATCATCATTGATCATCAATCATCATCATCAACATCACCATGATCATCATGATCATCTTCATCATCAACATCATCATCAACATCATCAACAACATCGTCGTCATCATCATCATCATCATCATCGACATCATCATCACCATCGTCATCGTCATCATCCTCATCATCATCATCATCATAAACATCTTCATCTTCATCTTCATCATCATCATCATCATCATCATCATCAACATCAACATTATCACCATCATCGACATCAACATCATCAACATCATTGTCATCATTATCATCATAAACATCTTCATCTTCA
Source organism: Pseudotsuga menziesii (assembly GCA_001517045.1). Classification (NCBI taxonomy): domain Eukaryota; kingdom Viridiplantae; phylum Streptophyta; class Pinopsida; order Pinales; family Pinaceae; genus Pseudotsuga; species Pseudotsuga menziesii. The sequence goes on along the minus strand of LPNX010261262.1, from coordinate 99,298 downwards.
TCTTCATCTTCATCATAATCATCATCATCATCATCATCATCATCATCTTCATCTTCATCATCATCATCATCTGTTAACTTTTCATATGCTTAGCTAATACATCAATATTTCATTTCATTTTCATAACAAAAGCATATAAGTAGGATCAGTGAAAGAAACAGTATCACAAGAACAACACAGATTTATCCTAGGAAAACCCTAAAGGGAAAAACCCAGCAAAAGCTTCCTCAATATAGATGCCCAAAAAGGTAAAAGGTAAAACCAACAAGGAGATCAAAGCCTGATCCTCCTCCTTCTCTAGCTGCTTCTCTCTCTCCACTAATGCGCTACACAAGTGAGAGTGTGTGCTCCAAATGAGGAGTGCTACACCTCTATTTATATTCATCCGTTCACTTTAATTAACTCATCCGACATGTAGGTTCAAGCTAATCATGTAGGCTCAAGTTACACATGTAGACTCAAGTAACCACACTGGGGTGCTAATGACCCACCTTTACAATTAGAGGGGACTACCTCATGACTCTTATTAGTTCTTTCGATTAGAAGCATCGGGGTACAAAGTAATACAAGTGGTTCTCCTGGTAGGACCATTGGGGGCCACAAAAAGTTACATATAGAATATTCTTCGAAGTTACAATATTTCAACACTCCCCCTTAACGAGAAGGGTATTCTACAACAACATCAACAATAACAATAACAGGAGAGAGAGAGAGAGCATCATCGGCATCATTAGGGTAACACATCTATAAATCATTGGAATATTTTCAGCATCATGTAGTCTTCATATTCAATCTTCAGTCTTCAGCAACATCAACAGTTTGACTGCTTTGATCAGCAACAATCTTCGACCACTTCGATCAACAACAATATTCAGCACTTTGACCTTTCGATCAGCAACATCATCTTCGGCACTTTGACCTTTCGATCAGCAACATCATCTTCAGCACTTTGACCTTTCGATCAACAACATCATCATCAGCTCTTTGACCTTTTGATCAGCAACATCATCATCATCATACTCTGACCTTTCGAACAGCAACATCATCATCATCATACTCTGATCTTTTGAACAGCAACATCATCATCATCATACTCTGATCTTTCGATCAGTACGTCATCATCATCATACTCTGATCTTTCAATCAGTACATCATCATCATCATACTCTGATCTTTCAATCAGTACGTCATCATCATCAACAATAACCTGCAATCCACAACACGAAGACGAAAGTATTCAGATCACTTTTGGACCTAAGTCTAGGGATGATACAATCCTATCACATTCTCGACAACCGAAGTCACTGGATTGATTACGGGATAATCAGTCCCTATCACTTTAGGACTAGGTCCAAGGATGATGCAATCCTATTGCATTCTCGACAACCGAAGTCACCAGATTGATTACGGGATAATCAGTCCCTATCACTTTAGGACTAGGTCCAAGGATGATGCAATCCTACCACATTCTCGGGGACTGAAGCCTCCGGATACCATTCTGAACCGAAGTTCAAGGATGATGCAATACTGCCACATTCTTGGGGACCGAAGCCTCCGGATACCATTCTGAACTGAAGTTCAAGGATGATGCAATCCTGCCACATTCTTGGGGACCGAAGCCTCCGGATACCATTCTGAACCGAAGTTCAAGGATGACGCAATCTTGCCACATTCTCGAGGACCAAAGCCTTCGGATACCATTCTAAACTGAATTTCAAGGATGATGCAATCATGCCACTTTCTTGAAGACTAAGGTCACCTGATCACTTTAGGGAAAATGCCCAGGGATGATACAATCCCACTACATTCTCGAGGATTGAAGTCATTGGATCTATTTTGGACAGATGTCCCAGGATGATACAATCCCTCTTCATTCTCGAGGACCGAGGTCACTGGATCTATTCTGGACAGATGTCCTAGGATGATACAATCCCTCTTCATTCTCGAGGACTGAGGTCACCAGATCACTTTATGGCAAGTGCCCAGGGATGATACAATCCCACTGCAACATCACTACTCCCCCTTTCGGGGAAGGTCTTTCCAAACCACACCAAGCATGTCTCGAAAGTGTTCGAACTTTACTCGATATAGAGGCTTCGTCAGCACATTAGCAACTCGTTCATCAGTACTCACATACTGGAGCTTTATGGCTCCCTTCTGCATCATATCTCGAATATATAAATACCCGATTTCTATGTGCTTTGATCTGTCGTGGAATACTGGGTTCTCTGTCATCTTTATACAACTTTGATTATCACATAGAATCACGGTAGTGTCCAACTCTAGGTTGAATAATCTTGACATCAGCTTTCGAAGCCATATGGCTTCACAACTAGTAAAGCAAGCTGCTATATATTTTGCTTCAGCTGAGCTTAGAGCAACACTAGACTGCTTTCTGCTAAACCATGAAATCATAGCAGATCCTAGACTATAACATCCTCCTGAAGTGCTTTTTCTGTCTGAGATACTTCCAACCCAATCTACATCTATGTAGCCATACAATCTATACTCATGGCTACCATCACATTATAGACCAAAGTCTATAGTCCCTTTCAAATATCTCATCACATGTTTTGCAGCTACTAAGTGAACCCGTCTTGGTTGAACAAGAAATTGACTCAAGGTGTTCACAGCAAAACAAATGTCTAGTCTTGTATTTGTCAAATACATCAATGACCCAATGATCTGTCTGCAGTGAGTTACATCCACTAATTTTGATGGGTCATCGGCTAACAACAACTTCAGTTTGGAGTCCATGCGTGTGGCCATGGCTTTGCATTCCAACATATTGAATCTCTTTAATATCTCTACCGTATACTTTCCTTGGTTGAGAAAGATTCCTTCTAAACTTTGCCATACTTCTAGACCTAGGAAATAATGCATTAACCCAAGGTATTTCATTTCAAATTCTTCTGCTAGTTTCTTCTTGCTTTCCATAATCTGTTTCTCATTCCCTGTCAAGAATAAGTCATCCACATATAACATCAGGATGACAGGTTCATCTTTTACAACCTTAAGATAAAGGTTAGGATCATCTTTACTCTTGGTGAATCCCATGCTTGACAGGAAACTGTCTATCCTTCCATACCAAGCTGGAGGAGCTTGTTTTAGGCCATACAAGGCCTTCTTCAACTTGCATACGTGAGTATGTCTATCTTCAACTTCAAATCCTTGTGGATGTTCTATGTATACTTCTTCTTCGATCAAACCATTCAGAAAAGTTGTTTTCACATCCATCTGGTGTAAGTCCCACTTCATCATAGATGCAAGTGCCATGATAGCTCTAATTGAAGTATACCGTGCTACTGGGGAAAATGTTCCTTCATAATCAATTCCCTCTTTCTAAGAGAATCCTCTGGCCACAAATCTTGCTTTATACTTCTCGATACTTCTGTCAGCTTCATGCTTTATTTTGAATATCCATTTGGAGGATACTATACTCTTTCCTTCTAGTTTGGGAACTATATCCCATACACCATTCTTCATTATTGACTGGTATTCTTCAGTCATTGCTTCTACCCATTATTTCTTCTGTACAGCTTCTTCATGGCTTGTAGGTTCTTGATCTACAAGATCACACATCAAGGCTACATAATTGGAAAAAGTCTTAGGCTTCTTTCTTTCCCTTGTGGAGCCTTCAAGAGCCCCATATCTTTCTGCCTCTCGTATAATTTCTCTTGTCCAAGTAGGTTTTCTCTTTCTTGACATCTCCATCATGGGAGGTTCTTGAGGTTCTGCTAAGTCATGTTCTTCAGGACCTTCATCTTTAGGGAGACATGTAGTTTCTTTATTTCTGGGAGATGTCTCTTCTTCATACACTTCTTCATGTTGGCACTTCCTGGATCTCTTGAGGGTTGTCTCTTCATCAAATGTCACATCTCGACTGATTTCCATGTGATGGAATCCAAGAATATAGATTCTAAATGCTTTGGATACTTCACAATATCCAACAAATATCCCCTTCTTTCCGGAAGGGTCTAACTTGGTTCTTTTCTCTTTCGGTATATGAATATATATTGGACAACCAAATATCTTGAGGTGACTTACCTCAGGCTTCTTTCCTGTGAATATCTCTTATGGAGTCTTGAACCCAAGAGCACTGTGAGATATTCTATTCTGCACATACACAATAGTTCTTGCTGCTTCTACCCATAGATGCATTGGAACATCTTGATCATATATCATTGTCTTCACTGCCTCCATGATGGTTGTGTTCTTTCTTTCCGCAACCCCATTCTGTTGCGGATTGTAGGGAGTAGTTAGTTCCCTATTGATTCCGGCATCTTTGCAAAAAGTGTCAAAATCTTTTGAGGTATATTCTCCTCCATTGTCTGATCGGAGTGTCTTTATCTTCTTGTCTGAAAGATTCTCTATCAAGGCTTTGAACTCCTTGAATTTCTCAAACACTTCACTTTTTGCTTTCAAGAAGTATATCCAATTCTTTCTTGAAAAGTCATCAATGAATGTGATATAATATTCAAAGCCACTTAAGGATGTAGAATACATTGGACCACATACATCTGAATGAATCAATTCAAACATACCTTTTATTTTAGTTTCACTCTTCGGAAATGGATTCTTGATGTTCTTTCCCTTCGCACATCCTTTGCAAATGCCTTCATGCTTGATCTTCATATCTGGTAATCCCGTCACTACTTTGTTCACATGAGGTAGAGCCTTGTAGTTGATGTGGGAAATCCTTCTATGCCATAGTTCACTAGGGTTAGTGGACTCATGAACAAAGGCTATTTCTGAGTGCCCTTTGAGTTTATACAGGCCTCCTTCTTCACCAATGATGATTGCATATTCAATACTCTTTCCTTTGGGCCACATGAGTACTTGGCCATCTATGAAAGCAACTCTGAATCCTTTCTTATCTAAAGCTGAGATAGAAAGTAATTTCTTCTTTAAACCAGGTACATATAATACATCTTTCATCTTTAGAGGATTACCTGAATCAAGTTTTTAGCTTGCTTCACCAACTCCTTTGATCGGATATTGATAGTCATCTCCTAGGGATACCTTTTGAGGAGAGATTCTTTATTCAAGTTTGGACAGAGTTTTCTTTTGTCCCTTCATGTGCTTTGAAGCACCACTATCAATAAGCCAAGTGTCTTCTCCAGGTGTTATAGACCCAGAGAGTGCGGAGAATAGTACATACTCTTTTGCATCTTCTTCTCTTGCTTGCTTTCTTGGGGGGTCCTTCTTCTTCTCCTTCTCCTTCTTGTTCATATTCATCTTTCGCTAGATGAGCATGATATCTTTTGTTGTTGTTGATCCTCTTCTTATATTCTTGCTTCCTTATAGGACAATTTCGGGCAATGTGTCCTATCTTATCACAATGAAAACATTGAAAGCCAGAGTAGTCTTTCTCTGGATGATTTTCCCTTCTTCTTTGGATTCTTCTGGGAGGTTGAGACTCCTTGAAGTTTCTTCTCCTGAAGTTAGGTTGAATTCTTCTTTTCTTGGTGTGAGTGGCTAAGGCTTGATCATCTTCCTTTAGTAAGGCTTCTCTGTTTGCCACTCTAGTCTCTTCCTGAATGCAGTCTTCCCATACTACTTCAAACATCATGCTTTCTTTTCTGGCACACATCATTTGGATGAAGGATTCCCAGGGTCTAGTGAGACCATTGAAAGTAGTCATAACCAATTCATCTTCATCAAGCTTATCTCCAACAGCTTCTAGTTTCTCTTTGATCTGAGAAACCCTTGTGAAGTAGTCTTGGATGGATTCTCCATGACTCATCTTGGTTCTCTTCATTTGAGCTCTTAGATTCATCTTCATGTTGATGTTTCTTCCCTCATACATTCTGGAAAGGGCATCATACATTTATTTTGGAGCCTTCTTGGATGACACTTGAGGGCTCAAGTGATTCTTGATGGAGTCAGCAATAATCCTTTGTGCTCTAATCATATCCTTTCTTTGCTTCTCCTTGGCTTCAACTTATTCAAGTTCTGAGACTTCTTCTTTGACATACTTATCAAGATCATTCTCTTGGAGAATGAGACCAATCCTGTATTTCCATGCTAAAAAATTATCTATGCCTTCTAGCTTTTCCTCAAGCTTAGTGCTTGGGGCCATCTTGTCAGAAAATCACAAAAAATTGAAATTTTGTGGAATAAGAAAATGACCTTACCAGGAGATGCGCTTGAATGAGGTGAGTTGACTGGTGAGCTTGGATTTTGGAGATTTCAATTCTTCACCTTCCAAATCAGACTTGCAAGATTCAGCTTCTGTAGTTTTTTGGTTCAACGGTTTTCTGGTATGGCTGTCAAACTAGGGTTTAAATTTTTTGAAGACTCACGCATCCAAAAAATGTGATTCCGGGTTCAAAAGATGCACTCTGGGAGGGCGCAACTTTCCATGCATTCAGTTTTCCAAAACTCAAAAATTTTCTCGAAACCCTAATTTCTTCCGAGGAGAGAGAGGGGGCTATTTTTCCTTGTGAAGGTTTTCCTATTTAGGGTGGCTCTGATACCATGTTAAATTTTCATATGCTTAGCTAATACATCAGTATTTCATTTCATTTTCATAACAAAAGCATATAAGCAGGATCACTGAAAGAAACAGTATCACAAGAACAACACAGATTTATCCTGGGAAAACCCTAAAGGAAAAAACCCAGCAAAATATTCTTCAATATAGATGCCCAAAAAGATAAAATGTAAAACCAATAAGGAGATCAAAGCCTGATCCTCCTCCTTCTCTAGCTGCTTCTCTCTCTCCACTAATGCGCTACACAAGTGAGAGTGTGTGCTCCAAATGAGGAGCGCTACACCTCTATTTATATTCATCTGTTCACTTTAATTAACTCATCTGACATGTATGCTCGAGTTAATCATGCAGGCTCTAGTTACACATGTAGGCTCAAGTAACCACACTGGGGTGCTAATGACCCACCTTTACAATTAGAGGGGACTACCTCATGACTCTTATTAGTTCTTCCGATTAGAAGCATCGGGGTACAAAGCAATACAAGTGGTTCTCCCGGTAGGACCATCATGGACCACAAAAAGATACAGATAGAATATTCTTCAAAGTTACAACATTTCAACATCATCATAATCATCATCATCATCAACATCACCATTGTCATTATCCTCATTCATCATCATCGTCATCATCATCATCTTCATCATCTCCATTATCATCATCATCATCATCGTCGTCGTCGTCGTCATCATCATCATCGCCATATTCATAATCATAATCTTCATTGTCATCATCATCACCATCATCATCATCATCATCAACATCATCATCATCATCATCATCATGATCGTCATCATCGTCGACATCATCATCATCTTCATCTTCATCTTCATCATCGTCACCATCCCGACTTCACCATCATCATCATCACCATCATCAATGATCATCGATCATCATCATCGACATCACCATCATCATCATCATCATTATCATCGCCATCATCATTATCATCGCCATCATCATCGCCATCGTCATCATCCTCATCCTCATCATCATCATAATAAACATCTTCATCTTCATCTTCATCTTCATCATCATCATCATCATCACCATGATCATCGATCATCATTGTCATCATCATCGTCATTGTTGTCATCATCATCATCAATGATAACATCATCATCAACATCATCAACATCATTGTCGTCGTCATCATCATCGTCGTCATCATCATCATCATCATCATCATCATCATCATCACCATCATCATCATCCTCATCCTCATCATCATCAACATCCTCATCTTCATCTTCATCTTCATCTTCATCATCATCATCATCTTCTTCATCAAAATCATCATCATCATCATCATCATCATCATCACCATTGTCATTATCCTCATCCTACAGTCTCCCTAAACCTATGTCTCCCCTATGACATGGCACACACACACACACATCCCTATGTCTCCCCTTACCACTAGCACCCACTAACCTATCTCTCTGACACACACACACACACACACACACACATCCCTATGTCTCCCCTTACCACTAGCACCCCCTAACCTATCTCTCTGGCACGCACACACAAATCCCTATGTCAAACCTTACCACTAGCACCCCCTACCCTATCTCTCTGGCACACACACACAAACACCTATGTCAGACCTTACCACTAGCACCCCTTAACCTATCTCTCTAACACACACACACATTCGTATGTCTCCCATTACCACTAACACCCCCTAACCTATCTCTCTCTCTCACACACACATATCCCCATGTATCCCCTTATTACACATCCCTAGAGTTGTAAAACAATATAGTTAGGTTGAAGAAAGGGGGGATGTTAAGGTGCAAAGACTAAGGGAGTGCTTGTTAATTCCCCCTAAACCTTGAATGATCCCTTAGCCGTGCAACTACCTTCTTAAATGCTCCAAAATTCTATTAAAGTAAAACACGCACGTGTTTTATGTATCCAAAACGTGCCCTTGTTTTACTTAACAATAATGCGTGCGCGTTTATTCTCAGTATAAATAGTAGTAGCCGTTGTCCAAGAAACACTCTAAACACATTTTCATAGGTTTGACAGTCCGCGCGCAAATTTAGGTTACAGACAGTGCATGAACATTATCTTCTTCGCCATACTTTCACACAAAATTGTTTTGTGAATCAAGCATCTCCACCAAAAGTTTCTAAGTATTGCTTGGAGCATGGTATACATTGAGGAACAAGAAATAAATAATGAATTGAGCAAGAAAGAATCCACTAATTGAGCAAGGAGCCACATAGAGCATCTCCACCATTTTTTTTCTTGCAATTGAGGAGCTAGCAAAGGAAACATTAACTTGGTCACTGTGGTGGAGTATGTAGACATAATTGAGCAAGAAAGAAACCAAGCTTGGAGAATTTCATAGTAAGGGGCACCATACAACATCTCTACCATTTTTTTTCATGCAATTGAGGAGCTAGCAAAGGCAATGTATTCTTCCTAATATTCCCCCTAGCTCAAGAGTATGTAGACACAATTTCTCAAGAAAGAAACCAAGTTTGGGGAATTTCCCATTGAGGAGCACCATAGAGCATCTCTACCATTGTTTTTCTTGGAATTGAGGAGCTAGCAAAGGCAAAATTATTCCCAATTGTCCCCCTATCTTGAGTATCTAGAAACAATTGAGCAAGAAAGAAACCAAGCTTGGGTAGTTTCCCATTAAGGATCTAGCAAAGGAAACCATATATATCATTGATCATTGTGGTCATGGGAAACTCACGCAATCGAGCAAGAAAATCAGCAAGGAAGCGGATACCCAATGAAATCCTTGAAGAAATTAGAGAGAAGAAAAGAAATGACATGACCAATCGAAGACGCTCTATGGACACTCAACCAATTCCCATTGTTGAGGATGCCACAGTTCTTCCTACCAATCCACATCAAGAAATAAAAAAGCATTTGCTTGAGGGGCCTTCGGTCACCATATCATTAGAAGAACGAGCACTGCATGGCACTGATCAAGGAGTAAAATGTAGGTGCACATCAAGGCCACCTAAAACCTTTGCAAATTTAATTGAATGTAGGTATACAAGTGACGAAGTTAGAGAGACATTGAATGCTGAAGGTATGCTCAAAGAATACAATGTTGTTCAGACCACCTGAGAGGATTTCCAATTGCCACCGTCTGTCTGGAAGACATGGAAGGACATGAAGCTCATGTTCAAATTCCAAATCGACTGGGTGATATGGTACAGGGTGCAATTCCAACCTACCTACCTCCATTATTAACTTCACGCCGAGGAACTCCAAAACATATACAAATCGATGAAAGTCTCATTGGTTCGCTTGAAGGTACGCTATATAAACACAGTATTGCATATCAAGCTCAACAGATACTTGTCAACTATTTTGATTCTAAATGTGATGGAGATAAATGTAGATTATTTATATCATTGTTAAAATATAGATCTATGACTGTTGTTAGGAAAAACTCAAGGATAAAGATGATAAATAGTTATGAATCAAGTTCTTATGTTGTCAGAAGTTTGGTAGATGCATTTAGTAATATTGGAAAGAAATCCCGTTCAAAGGATCTCAATGCAACTTGTCGTGTGTTGTCACAATCAATCGTGAACAAAAGCACCAGGGCCCTTCGCCTTCTTAAGCCTACATCCAAACTTGTAGGATTGGATACTAAAGCACTCCATAGGTATTGTTCTAGAAGAGAACAACTTGACTCTGGTGAAACAGATGTCTGGTGCTTCGTTGGCAGGTTTCCATGCTCCAATATGAAGCTCATTGATGCGGTAAAGGGACTGGTGCAAGAGTTTTGGCGTGACAATAGTAGACCTTCATCCAGCCAAAAAGATGTACTGAAATTGAGAATGGGTTCAAGGGATCATGAGCCCCACATTAAACATTTTCTGGACATGACACAAACAGAATTATATGAGAGATTTAGGCATGAACATAATGAACTTAACTTGGGCCAAAGATCCTTCGAGAAATGCAAACCATGGTATGTTAAAATAAACACAACTCATAACACATGTTGTTGTCGATATCACATTGAGTACGCTTATTATTATGACACATATATACATATATTGTGTGTTTTGCATAACACTCTTGTGCATGAATGCTCAACTACATTGCCATCGACATCATCTAGAGATTTTATCCATAGCATCTTGTGTATAAGGACAGAAGGTTGCACATTTTATCAAAGGCCTTGCATAGATGGGACATGCCCAAGGTGTGGAGGAATGGAATTTTTGGACAAATGCATACATGTCACCGATGAGCATGAACTTGGGAGACATGAAGTGAACTTGCATTCATTCAAATATGTCATGTATGATATCGGTGGAGGGAATGAACGAAAAAAAATACAATTGGTCACCTCTCAGGTAGCAATGAGTTTCTGAATAGTATTTTTTCCTTCATCTATTTCTACTTCATATATGTAACAACCTATTTATTTTTACATCTTTATTGTTGATCTACTAGGTACTGGTATGCAACTTCATGGAGGAATTCTTTGAAAAGACACAACAGTATGTAAAGTATGTACACGTGGATCGTTGCAAAGATGAGCAGTTTAGAGCATGCAGGGATACATTTCCTATTGGAACTATATTATCAGTGGTCGATTTTGCGGAAAACTACACTCTTCAACCACAGAACAAGATTTACATTCAATGTTATCACTTAGATCAGGTCAACATAATGGTCCATATCACCTATAGACATGGGGCATATAGTATTGAAGATAACGGGGTTATATTGAAGGAGTATCACTTTTACATAAGTGATCACAGGTGTCATGAATTGGATTTTGTACAACACAACTTTCAATTTTTCTAAAAACACTTGGAGGATAACAATATACAGTTGGAACAACATTGGATTTGTTCTGATGGTTGTGCGGGGCAATTAAAAAATTCCCGTGTCTTCCAATGGTTGTGTATTCTCCACAAGAGGCACAAGGTGCCACATATTTGGAACTATTTTGAGACCGGACATGGAAAAGGGGAACATGATGGTGTAGGTGCATGCATCAAGACTACATTACGTAGGCAAGAGATGAAATTCACAACTATTTCACTCATCTGAGATGCAAATACCATTGTTGCATGGTGTTCTTCAGTGATGGGGAAGGGAGCTAGAAGGCAAGAAGACAAATCATCTTAAAAAGCACATGTACATAAATATTTTTGGGAGGTGGTCGATGTAGATCGATCACACCTATATGAGTGCAAGACCGTACAATGAACTCATGCATTCAATTTAGTTAGGACATTAGACAATGCTATAGTTGAAATGTGGACAAGAAAACTCTCTTGTTTTTGTTATCCATGTAGCAGTGGTGAATGGGACAACTGTGAATCCACAAATTGGGTTGACAGCTGGGATCGTGTATCACTCCCCATTGGTCGACAAATAACTGCGGAATTATCCTAGTTGGAGGAGGGTGAGTCAAGTATTTCACATGACTATGACCACATTTCAGATCTCATACAACTAGGTTCGACTATTATGTTGATCACTTTGAAATGTTTAATGACTAGTTGTGTTTAGTTATATCACTCCTAGGTATGTACTTCATTTTATGTAGGGCACATATACACAGTGGTTGCCCAGAGAGATAATGAATGGCACACTGACTACTGGCTAGCACGTTGCTTGGATGGGAAGTAGACCCTCATTGTCTCATTAAGTGACTTCGAGGGCAATGATTTTCTAATTGGTTCGATGGTTATCAAAGAAGAAGATTTGAAACAAGTTTCCATGCATGAAAGAAAAAAGGTTATGTATTAGAAGATTATAGACCAGGTCAAATTGTATACCGTTATAAAAACTTAGTTATTGGCACAAACCTCCAGCTACAAACAATTCCAGACAAGAAATCATCAAAGTCATGATACTTGTTTCCTTAATCTGAGCATGAGAGGCTAAAGGATACCATTTCTATTAGAGGTGATCCCGATGGTCTAGTCGAATGACCACATGTAGGTAGTCAGGTATGTGGTAGTCAGATATTTTGGTTTCATGGTCTCATTGATTATTTACAGTTTGATACATTGAGTGCTTGATAGATTGATAAATTCAATATACTTCTACAATGGATTTGTTGTATTATATTGATACTTACATGACTTATGCCTTATAGCCCAAGACCATTATCTACCACTCTATCTGGGATATGTCTACTACATTTTCCTTGAATCTCGAACTTGATCCTATAAGGACATCTCCTTGAGTTCGGTAATTATCTTCTCCACTCCGATAATTTGTTTCTCCACAGGAATCCCTAAACATGCTTGTATGACCCACTGGAAGCCCATTTTAATGCACGGTTTCCATTCTATGCCCCAGGTAGGGATTCAACAGGTGTCCCTGAAAGCCTGCAGGATTCAGGATTCAAAATTCCATAGAATGATGACCGTTGCTCGGATCAACTAACCGTCGGATCCATTGGATTCAGGACATCGGGGTAGTTCTAACGTGGCCATATAATTTGAGTCCATGGACAGGGGATCATTTTTTCAATTAATTTTGGAAACTAGGGTTTTACTAAGTAAGTGAATGTGAAATGTTTGCACATGGGGGTCAAATTCGCATATTGCTTGACTGTGAATGTGTGGCTAGCATTCCCACATGGAACCTGCCTAAACACACTTGCACGACCCACAGGAAGCCCTTTTTGATGCACGGTTTCCATTCTATGCCCTGGGTAGGGATTCAACAGTTGTCCCTGAAAGCCCGTAGGAGGTGGGATTCAATCTGCCATAGAATGATGTCCGTTGCTCGGATTGACAAAAAAAAATTCTCCGTTGGATTCAGGACATCAAGATAGTTCTAGGGTGGCCCTTTAATTTGGTTCCACGGATAAGGGATCATTTTTTCGGTCAATTTTGGAAACTAGGGTTTTGCTCAGTAAGAGAATGTCCAATTTCTACACATAGGGGTCGGCTTTGCAAATTCCTTGATTGTGAATGTGTGTCTAGAATTCCCACATGGAACCTACCTAAACACACTTGCACAGCCCAATGAAAGCCCTTTTTGATGCACGGTTTCCATTCTATGCCCCAGTTAGGGATTCAACAGGTGTCCCTGAAAGCCTATAGGAGGTGGGATTCAACGTGCCATAGATTGATGATCATTGCTCTGATTGACGAGCCGTCGAATCCGTTGGATTCAAGACATCGAGATAGTGCTAGAGTGGCCCTCTACTCTGGGTCAATGTACAAGGGATCACTTTTTTGGTCAATTTTGGAAACTAGGGTTTTGCTTAGTAAGTGAATGTGAAATTTTTGCACATGGGGGTCAAATTTGCATATTGCTCCACCATGAATGTGTGGCTAGCGTTCCCACATGAGACATGCCTAAAAATGCTTGCATGACCCACTAAAAGCCCTTTTTGATGCACGGTTTCCATTCTATGCCCCGCTTAGGGATTCAACAGGTGTCCCTGAAAGCCTATAGAAGGTGTGATTCAACGTGCCATAGAATTATGATCGTTACTCCGATCGATGAACTGTCAGCTCTGTTGGATTCAAGACATCGGGATAGTGCTAGAGTGGCCCTCTACTTTGGGTCCATGGACAAGGGATCATTTTTTTGGTCAATTTTGGAAACTAGGGTTTTGCTTAGTAAGTGAAAGTGAAATTTTTGCACATGGGGGTCAAATTCTCATGATGCTCGACCGTGAACATGTGGCTAGCATTCCCACATGGAACCTACCTAAACATGCTTACATGACCCACTGGAAGTCCTTTTTGATGCACAGTTTCCATTCTATGCCTCGGGTGGGGATTCAACAGGTGTCCCTGAAAGCCTGTAGGAGGTGGGATTCAACGTCCCATAGAATGATGACCGTTGCTTGGATCGATGAATCGTCAGCTTCCTTGGATTCAGGACATTAGGATAGTGCTAGAGTGGCCCTCTAATATGGTTCCATGGACAAGAGATCTTTTTTTTGGTCATCTTTGGAAACTAGGGTTTTGCTCAGTAAGTGAATGCCCAATTTCTACACATAGGGGTCGGATTTGCAAATTCCTCGACCGTAAATGTGTGGCTAGCATTCCCACATGGAAATTTCCTAAACACGCTTGCACAACCCATAGGAATCCCTTTTTGGTGCATGGTTTCCATTCTATTCCCTGGTTAGGGATTCAACAGGTGTCCCTGAAAGCCTGTAGGAGGTGGGATTCAACATGCCATATATTGATGATCGTTGCTCGGATCGACGAACCATCAGCTTCGTTGGATTCAAGACATCGAGATAGTGCTAGAGTGGCTCTCTACTCTAGTTCTAGGGAAAAGGCATCATTTTTTTTTTCAATTTTGGAAATTAGGTTTTTTCTCAGTAAGTGAATGTGAAATTTTTGCACATAGAGGTCAGCTTGAAGGTGATTTTAGATATTCCCCTCTTGAAAAAATACTTGTTGCAAACTATTATTCCATGTGCAACTGTCGATAATTATGTTACCTGTTGTGAGGTGTTGAACTTGACTTATTTCCCATCATTGTCAAGCAAGAAATATTCTTTGTTTTTGTTTTTAATCAAGGCCAAAGGAGTTATCAATCTCTATGTGGAGGTGAATTGATCTTAGGATCTCATATCATTCGTGGCACTGGAAACTTGAAAGAAGGTTGTTTCCCATATTAATTTATCTAGGTCATCCAAGAGATGTGAGCATTTGTACGATGAAATGCAGGAGGAGACAATGCCATTACGTCAGTAACCATGTAATGGAACATGTTTATGTTTAGAAACAAGTGGCCAACCTATTACGCCATTATTACAAAATATATATATCTTCCCACTATGAATGCTTCGAATAATACTCCATAAACATGAATTTATAAAACAAGATTCATAATAGTACTTCTCTAATAAATTTAAAATATAATAAAATCACACATAAAATTTGTCTCTTTCAAAGTTGTTACTCGATGCCATTCATGAAATGCCATGTACATTAACAATGATAAAATAATGTGCAAGATATAGATAATGTGCAGGATATAGTCATAACCATTATTTTGAATCAACCTTATAATACTCAGATACTTTTAGGTTTGATGTGTATCCCATGTATTCATTAGATGAAAGACATCATGCCAAACACTAATTTTATTTATGTAGACCACACAGGTGCATCACTTAGGTGTGTCAACTTCGTGCATCCTTTAAAAGTTTGTTAGGTTGTTATGTGGGTAAGGTGCTTTTGTATTCCACTTATTTGGATCAGTTGCTTAGCTGTGCTGGGTGCTTATGTGTATTAGGTATGTTCCATCTTTGTGAATACAATTTAACATTGTTAACATAACATTGTATATGCAATTGGATTGTGGTAAAAAACAATTAAAATGTAAATTTTTCTCATTACATAATATTGTAATTGCGCATTGTTCTCAAATTTATAACCGATATCTCCATGCAATCATAAAATCTATAAAAATTAGGAACATTACACATAGAAACATTCTTGGTCGCACGTGTATAATCACACTTAAAATACTGAACCATGAAGATCTCAAGAGCCTTGATATGAAATATTTTTTATATCGTGAAAGTTATAATACAAAAATAGAAGGCCCATCTATGGCCTATCAATGTACATGTATCAAAAACATATTTGATGTACATGTGCAAACAAAAGTACATATGTCTTGGACCGAGCCCCTATACTCTAACTCCGGATTGTACATAAAAATACATATTTGTCCTGGACCAAAACCTTGAAATTCTAGCTTTCTCTTGTTTTTCCTAGACCCTGATGCTTGTTGCCTCTATCTATGACCATTGTGCATCTCTGGCAACTGCAAATCAATAACTGAACTAGTACTATCCAGCAATAACAAAGTTTGAAAATTCAAAAATGACACAATTGTAAATAAAACAAAGACTCACTGCATCCGTCAGGGGTACAGGTGCCTCTGGTGTCGGGGGTATAGGTGCCTCTGGTGTCCTCCTCCTTGCAGAGAGTCTCTCTGTGAATAAAAAAAAATATGTCAATTATATCAAGAATTATCAACATGTACATGAATGAGAAAGTACTAATCAATTGAGTAAAAAATGAACATCTCACCGAAAAAACCATTTCTAGGGGATTATGCTAGGACTCTTTAGTAGTAAGAGGAGCCACAGGTTGAACATCAACCTCAGTTGCATGCACTAATGGACTAGGGTGTGGCTACATTCACCAAATGATAAAATAGTTAGACATCATGCATGTCCATAAACAATACAAATGAAATGCACAATTACAAATATTCAAGTAGATGTACGTCAATGTGACTTATCCCTATTGTAGATGCAGCATTGACCGCAGCATCAACAACCCCACTAAGGTCTGGCACAGATGACTCTACATCCCGATGTTGTAAACATGCGAAAATAACATTAAGAAAAACTACTTGTGAAGTGAATTCATAGCTAACCAACAATTGCCATTGGAAGTGTTTACATTACCATGGGATGAGTAGGTTTATCCTCTTGCACACCCGCTCTATTCAAGGAAGAGGGCTGTCTGGTGTAAAAAACCCCCTTATCTATGTTTGGACTACAGGGAGATCCAAACCAAAGAGGCAGTACAGGGATTTGCGATGATGTCTACAATCATAAAGTGTTACCATAGTTAAACATGGAGTTGAATGGATGGAATAATATGTACTGAAAAACTAACATGTTGTAATATACTTACCCCTTCTTGGGACATATCTTCCCCATGGGAGTGACCACTTCCATCAATTTCTCACCCCTCTTCAGATGCTAATAGCATCTGCAAGTTTAAAAATTATAAATATTAGCGATCTATAAAGGAGTGTACAGTAAGAAATTTAAATAATTCGAACAAGATTCAGTAATAACCCATGTACTTACATTCTTCAAGTAATCATAAATTCCACCTTGGACTATGTCTTTGATATCAACGTCTCCAACATCACGTTCTAAGTGGGGTTCCTGCAACTTCAAAAATTGTAAATATTAGACAATTTAATAAATTAATCAAGACTAACACATGCATTAACAAAATGATATGTATTAACAAAATGACAAATGTTTAAGTATTACCTTAATGGTGGTTGTTTGGGCCTCAGGTACAACCATACCGGGTGCAGTACCACCCCAGTGAGAGGCATCAATCTCCTGCAAGAGTAAATATTGCATATATTACAAATCTTTTAATATGTTAAATACAGTATGGAAAAATTAAAAATTTAACAATAATAGATTTTTAAAACCGTATGTCCTTACCTGAACACCAGTCATCCTTGTGGTACCATGTCTTGGTCCAGGACCATAACAGGGTCCCCCACACGATGTGTAGACGTGTGGTTCACTCTGAGGCACATGGGTTGTCAGTCTATCCCCACCAATAGATGTCCCTCCACCACCAAAAGTTGGTGGTTGTACACCAACAGAGGAAGAGGGTGCTCTCTGGTCAATAGTGGTCGTGTGTCGAGAGACCATCTCAGCTAGAGTAAAAAATTCCTCCTGTGTCTGGGAAACCATGTCATGTGCATGAGAGATGTCTGCCCTCGGTAGCTGGGCACATGATGCAGGTATCTTGTGGATTGACATCTCTATGCCTAGCATTGGGTCGGTGTTGGGGCATCCCCATGCCAACTCCCTGGAAGCCTAACATGTCAAAATAGTTGACATGTTTCCCCATCACAAACTTTGCATACAAATTTCGGAGGAAGTACAACGGTAATTCCCTATTGTTATGAGAGGGAATGCCAAAAACCATGTACCACCTATCCATCCAATTGTCTCTGATGGGTGGAAAGGTGAACCACTCAATATAAATATGTGGCCTGTTGATCTTCGGAATGTCATTTGTCCAAGGCAGTCTAAATAATGTATAGATGTGTTGTTTTGTTATTTTGAGCTTTTTTTACCTCATTGTAGCTCAACCCATTATCATATTGTTGTCTTTTCCTCTCCCTGTATGATGCAATGCTATACAAAGCATAATTTGATCTTGCGATCGTATCAACAATAGACAACAAAGAATCTGACAAGGAGCGATGAAGCTCATCTCCACCCCTCCAACCAGAACCAATCTCTCTCAGATGGTGAATAACCCTCAGTATCTCCGCATTGTTATCCATAGTAGCCACTGGAATCATAAATACAAATAAAATATCATTAGAAATATAAACACATCATATAATGACATCTCTAAGCATTGAAAACTGTATAACTAATGTACAAAAAATAACAACATAAACTAAATCTATCATGTAAATTTAAAAATTGATCTTGAATTTTACAGTAAAGAATAAAAATTTAACATTTTTTGATTTGATATTTATGTCCTAAATTCAAGTATTAATTCCAATTTTTAAGTATGCATGTGTACATAAAGTGTCTTGAGTGCATATGTTGATTGCGAAGCTCCTCTAGCTTATTTTAAGGCTTGGATTATGAAGTTTCATCGAAATTGTGAGGTGTTGACTATTGCCTTTGCAGGACCAGCTCCCAGATTGTGGCTAGAGGCAACAACTAGACCCTAGAATAGGTGGCATAATGTGCTATTAATGAATAAAAACCCAGTATAGGAAACAATTTTGTTAGATATGTAATTATTTGTTGTAGCGTGATTTTTTTTGGACTCCAAAGTCTATTTAGCAGATCTTTGTTTATATTTAGTTTGAGCCATGTATGGATTCCACTTGATTTTATTTTAGTTATATGTCCTCTTTCTATATACCCATGAGAGACTTTAAATGCACAATCGTGTATAGTGGATTTTATGGTTGCAAGGTTTCCATTGGATTATATCATGTATGATAGTATGTGATTGGCATGTTTTATCAAACACATCAACCTACCTATGTATCTTCACGTTCGTAGCTCTTCTATTGTTTAATTTTGTTGTCTGTACCTTAACCAAAAAGTACCCTTCGTTCAAGACGAAATATTTGTTAAAAGCATGGGAAGCTTGTATACCTTATTTTAACACTTGGATTAGGAAGTTTCATCAAAATTATAAGGTGTTTATTGATGTTATTGGAAGACCAACTTCGATATTTCAGATAGAGGCAAGGGATTTACCATGTTTGTTTATGTATTTTAGGGGAATATATGAATTCTACTTGATTTTTTTTAGTTGTACGCAAGCTTGCAATATAATTGACAAACTTTGCATATTTGTTAATTTTTGTTTGGATTCACAATGATGCTTGCGAATATACATATATGCAAATAGTGAAGTTTGTTTGTTTTTTATGAGTTAATTGGGGTTTTGGTTTACATTGGGCATGTAAATTACTTATGCAAACTTGCAATGTGCTTGACAAACTTTGCATATTTGTGAATTTTGGTATGGATTCATAAGGATGCTTGTGACTATGCATATGGAAATAGTGAAATTCATTTGTTTTTTATGAGTTAATTGGGGTTTTGGTTTCCATTGGGCATGTGAATTTTGGGTATGAATTTTGGTAAATAATCAAAATTATTTAATTTTTATGATTAAATTGGGGATTTAGTTCCATTGGCCAATTACATTGGGGTTTTTGTTTCCATTGGGGTTTTTGTTTCCATTGGCCACAATTTAATTTGTTTTGTTTTAATTTTTCAAATTAGGGCAAATAAATTTATGAACAAAGAGAAAAAAACATGAGAAGAAATGAGGAAAATACCTCACAAATAGGAGGTTGATCCAAAGGTGGAGGTGGATGGCTTTGGCACACCCATAAACGCGTTCGCGCAGTTGAGATTCACTCCGTCCAACTCCAATAGTCATGCGATGTGAAAAAAAGACGGGCTTGGCCTGTTTTAGAAAAAGGATTTCCAAAACGTGAGCGCGATTTTATTCACTAAAACAGAGGTGCGATTTGCTTAAATAAAGCAGAGGCGGGATTTGCTTGAATAAAATGAAGGCATGATTTGGTTTACTATCCTAATTGGAATGCCTATTGGTAGCCTTGGGACTAGGCTTGGCAAGTTCGGGATTGCTTGGGATGATTTCTTTTTTTTGGATCAAGAGTGATTGACTTCACTCCACCATTGCATCTAAAAGGTCCCTCAACTTCTTGCACACACCCATTAGTTAAATTATAATATAAAATTAGTATAATTAATAATATATATAAGATTTAAATATAATTATATAGATATATTAATTATTAATTATCAATTATTAGTTAGATTTTTGGAACATTGCTATTTAGATGATGGCGTGGGATTTGAAAGCCACATGGCAAGCATTATATAAGTTGTGTTTAACTACAATATTTTTTTAGAAAATTTATACTTATTCTTTTAGATTTGGCTTGTATTCAAATTTTGTCGTATATTCTATTTTCATGCATTATTCAAGGTTGGGAACATTTTGTCCTTAGTGACAAAAGTGTTGTTTTAGATTCCTTCTCAAAATCACAAAACCCTCGACTCTTTCGAAAATATTAATGAAAAAAAGTAGCAAACGAGTTTTCCCCCCAAATTTAATTTATGAGTTACATGTTGGCATGGCATTAATGTCTCTCTTTGGAAATATGTTTATCTATTAGAGATTGGTTGAGAATATTCATAAATTCAAGATATCATGACATTTATATCAATGGGGATGTATACAGTCATTACTGTAGTGGCTCAGGTTTTGTGGGAACTTGTTGCACCTCACTCTCCCAAGGAACATGGCTTGGGTTCCTTTGGAATTGCGGATGGAAAGAAACTTGACCATTTTTGTTCTAGGTGTCGGACTGACCATGCGGAAGCCTGTCGACAAAGGGGTGTGCTACCAACGAAGATGAGCATGAGCCTGCAAGAAAATTCACCCACGACATGGAAATCCTAGGCACATCATCCATCGGGAATCCCGTTGACACGGTATGGAAGTTCAGGAAGAGTCAGGCACGGGTTGGAAGCCCAATTAAAATGGAAGTGCATGGAGAGAATGTGAGCATTCCACTAAGAGAGCGACACATTCCCACACCCATGGTATTGGTGCATGGAAAGCTCAGTTACCTGAAGACTTCATACGGAAGCCTAGCAAAACATGGAATCTTAGTCAACATTATACATGGATTGGGATCTCGATTGGGTGCATGTTGGGAGCATGGTGGAGCACGCCAAGGGGAAAACACGTTGGCATCATTGGATGGGAACATCGGTAAGACTTGGAAAAGATGCAAAATAAAGACAAAGTTCAACTATGTGGGATCGTTGGCTAGGAGGGAGGGATGACACGTTTATCGAAAAGAGTGGGTATAGATCAACATGACAATTGCCAATCGAATCAACAAGGGTGCGCTGGAAGAAATGATGGGCGCATCGACAAACAAGTGGGCGTTAGCTAGTTGGGCATGTATAAGACTTGGGCAACAAGGAAGCGTTTGGAGGGAGTTAAAGTGCATGCCAAGGAAAAGTTCCAATGTGGGTGACCACGTAAGGGTCACCCCACCGACCCACCTAGTGCGTACAAAAACACAACTAGGCTTAAACCAAAGGAAGCTTGGAGGATGCAAGGCAAGGCCACCAAAAGCACTCTTAGGCAAGGAAACAAGTTTTTAGGTGTCCAAATTAGCTGGAAGTTTGAGGGTGCATGCCAAGGCCATGAAAATTATAGTTCTCATATTTATGTAATGGGTAAGCTCTCCTAGACATCATCATGATTAGTAACACTAATTTGGTGTCAATTGTTGAGATGTGACACACGAGGGGGTCTATAATTTACAAATTTTAACACTGTAGATGGATTCAGAGACCTTTTTCTAGGGCATCTTTGAATCCATATTTAGTGTTAAAATTTAGTAAATTCATAGTCAAAATGAAAACAACTTCACGACATGGAAATGCCCAAAGGGAAAGACGAAAAATATCCAAGACTCTACGCAACTTGGTGGATCTATCAAATGGGTAATACATAAACAAAAATGGTGAAATAAAATATGGTCATGCTAAGCACATTGAAATGGATATTATATGAATTTGTCTACACCATTACAATTTACTAAATTTTAACACATCAGATGGATTTAGAGACCCCCTGTAGTGTTAAAATTTAGTAAATTATACAAATTTATTGTCAAATTGTAATTTTTCATTGTCGAAGTGACACAACTGAAAATGATGAAACAAATGACCAATTGTTATGTGGTCATTGTTAGTTTAGTTGTGTGATACTTGCCATATCTCAGCTTGGGATATTTTTTATTAGTGCTTGCACCATAGATGTATTGAAAATTAATTATAATACCTTGGGAAGGATGTAAATCCTATAACCAAATTTCTTATGCTCTAGAACAGAAGACTACATATAAGGTTGTTAGCAAATCTGCTTCATGCATTAATGTTGAGATGTGACACATGAAGGGGTCTATTAAATTCTAACACTACAAATGGATTTAGAGACCCCTAACAATTTACTAAGTTCTCAGAGACCTCCTAGTAATTTACTAAATTTGAACATTGCAGATGGATTTAGAGACCCCCTATACCCCCTGGGGCGTCTCTAAATCTATCTACAGTGGTAGAATTTAGTAACTTGTAAAAAATCATTGTCAAAATTTTAATTTTCCATTGTTGGATTGACAACTAAAAATGACCAAATAAATGACCAATTGTTATGTGTTCATTTTTAGTTTAATTATTATCACGTGACCAAATTGGTCATTTATCTTGGTCATTTTTAATTTAGTTCTTATCATGTGACCAAATTGGTCATTTATCTTGGTCAGTTTTAATTATTTTACTTAAAATTTCTCAATTTTGGTCAGTTACCCCTTGAAAAAATCGTGGTGACCAAATTTCTTAATCACCTGGTCACTTATCTCTCATTTTGTACTAGTGCTCATTGCCAAGCTTTAGCAATCTTATCCATAGGAAAGTTCCCCTTTCATTGGAAAGAACTAACCTAAAGTATAAAGAGGTGGTTACTATGATGATAGTGGGTAACAAATATATGCTACGGTTGGGATAACATTGTTCTTTTGGGATTTAATCACACATGCTAGTTTGAGTGTAACACTACCTTTAGGTAAAGACACAATGTTGTTGTAGACATTGTTTCTATTCATCATAACCTTTACTTTGAACAAGCATTCTGGAAGCTAAAGCTTCAACATTCATTTATGTAATGTACTTAATCAACAAAAATAATAGAACATGAAAAGATTTAAGATAAATTAAAAGTAGAAAAGTAAATAAAAGGTTAAACATACAGAATATAACCCTTGTTAAAGATTTTTTTTACAAATTTACAAATTTATATATAACAATTAAATTGAAGTACATAACACTTAACTTTATATGAATGGTGGTGGTTACATATAAGAGTTTTATTTTTGAACATTTTCCATTAGCGACCAATTCCAATCAAGTTTTCTAGTGTCTTTTAGTGCATTAAAAAATGAATGAACTATGCAATGTGTCCAAAAAATATGCCATGGAGCATATCAATAAGGAAGATGTGAAAGATTTAAAAGTGTGTGCGTGTGTGTAAAAAATAAGAAGTGGAAACCAATCTTCCAAAGGGTAAACAAAGTATAAAACCTTAGGCAATTCTAGATAACAATGAAATTGGAATGAGCCAAATAGATGCATTCACCAAGCAAGGGTTCCAACCAATTTTCCCTTCCCCGGAGAAGAACTAAGTACTGATACCGAACATAATTCTAGCAATTCATTACAAATTAACAATCCTAGAATGTGTTTTTCCTTTTTAGAGCATCAACAAATAGGGAAGTGGCCATTAAAGAGCCCACTCTTTTCCAACTTGACTTTGGAGGGGAGCCCTTGATAAATAACTAGTTGTGAAAAAACCTATAGCTTGTATGAAGTTGAATAGACCATACACAATATAGTAACTTGATGAACCCACCCAACCTTTAGATCCAAGGACCATCCAGTGAGTGTTGATGACATAGGATAGCTCATGTTGTTGATGCAAAACGGAATTGTAACACCCCGGTTTTGACCCCGTTGCATTAAATGTACATGATGTATATATTGTAATGATCATGGTGCGGAGCTAAAGGCCAAGGCCCCACCATTGATTGGTTATACTATGTTTCGGATTTAAATTGTCACCGATGATATATCAGGGCATGCGGCATAGATATTGAGTTTGTCATCATGTAAATATGCATCTTTAATTAAAATGAGCCCGACCAGCTACGATCGCAGCAACTAAATTGAGAAGGGGCATGATTTTCACAAGGATAAGGGTGGGGGAATGTCAAAACTTATCCAATGGGGGGAAAAATCCATGTGTAATCTCTCCTTGTTTTACTCCAACCACCACAATTAATAACTGCTGCTGTTAGCTGGGGCAGTTATGGCTGAGAGGGGAGTGTGGCAGGACTATCAGTCCTTGCCCACACACACACTCCACCACCAGCGTGGTTGACCTCACGATGGCAAGCAAACCACCATGGTCACTCCAGCAAAAACTCACGATTGCATTCTCTCCACGCCGGGTGCTGAAACACTCATGCACCTTTGTTTTTCCATCCTTTCTATTGTCTGTTCATCCTCATGCACAGGCAGTTGTTCTACTGGATCCCACACAGCCAGGAGGGGAGCCGCTTATCGGTGGTCATTCACGTTTTTCCACAGAGTGGAATCGGGTATGTTTTCCCCTCTGTATTTTCGGGATCTAGTGCAAGTTTCCTTCACGCACAGGATGAGAGTATGTAGTTTCTTCCCCAGTGCGACCTGTATAAGTATTTTCTGCTTGCTTAGTTGTCCAGGATGGACTGCTGTCTCCCTTACGTGGTGATTGTTGTGGTCTTCTTTATATTTGGGGGTCTGGTGCAAGTTTTCCTCACGCACAGACTGTTTGGAGCCATTTTCCCCATGTTGTGAGCTGTGCTCACTGATTACGTTTTGGGACTGTTGTTTTCCCCACGTTCACTGATACGTTTGGGACTGTGTAATTCGCTTGGGAGTCGTTTTCCCTGTTAAGCTGTAATTGCTGAGTAGTTGCATGCATGCAATGGTTGGTCTTCGGACTGTGTTGGGAGTAGGGATGGGGGCTTGGTTTGCTTGATAAATTTGGTGGATAGAAACCACATAGACAGGGCTAGAGGGCTGGCTTTCTTCTCCACGACCCCTAAATAGCACTGGAATGGAATGCAGGGCCTGAGGGACTGTGTAGCAGAGAAGGGACTGATTCCTTGTGTTGGGTGTGTGTGGGTGTCTTAGAAGTCAGGCTAGTTCTGGTGTAGGTGTTCCTAGCTCTGTAATGGGCTCACCAACTTAACATTTAGCCTTTCCCAAATCCTTAATGGCCTAATAAACCCAACTGTGTTGGCTTGCCTGTGTTTTGAGTATCCTTGGCTATGTGTAAGCCTGCTTGTTCCCTTATTCCTTGGAGAATCATGCCCATCTCGGGGGTGGCAGCGTTGCTGAGAGATTAAGGAGCACGTGGGCCTATGGTTAGGTGGAATGTTACAGCGACGTAGCTGGTTGCAGAACGACTTCTTCATAAGATAAGTGATCTTGTCCATTTTTACTTCTGCAACCATATTTTCTGTTAATGAATGTGATGAACATGTTGAGTGAATGCTTGTATGAATGTATGTTGATTCCGCTGTGTCTAATAGATAATTGTAGCTGTGTATGAGAAATAGTTGCATCTGTGTATGTTCTACTTCAATGCATTCTGTTTTCAGCATTTTCATGAATTCACGTGTTCATGGGGCTGGTAGCCCGGATGGTTAACGTCGTGGTCGCTTCCTCTTCACTGGTCGAAGGGATGGGGACGCTATAGCGTGGTATCAGAGCTCATGTTGCAGCATGGGCCTGAATGGACCATGAAGATGCAGTGACAGAAGCAGAACTTCTTTCTGCCCAGTAGAGATCAAGATTTGATGATAGGAAACTTCCATAAAATTTATCTAAGTGTTGGAACAGTCGGATCATCGGAACACTTAGTGGGAAGGACTTCCGATGTAGCAGAAGAGCTAGGTGGAAGCATACCCGACGGAGGACATTTGGAAGGAAAATCGCAGAAAAATTTCTAAGTGTTCGACATCTGTCGGCGGAAAATAGTTGATCGAGCGCCCGCCGTTGCGGATGGCTAGACAACTACGTGCTCGATGGGTAAAGCCTTCGACCACCGACGCCGTAAAGAAAGTTTAAAATTTTTTCTAAGGCCAAAATCGTCGACTATCAGAAGAGGATAGTGGTTCGTGCGCCCGATGTTTCGGAAGCCAAGAGCACTAGCCTGCCAATGAGAAAAGACTGCCGATACCAATCAGGTTGTGCCGCTGATTGGAAGAAGATCGAAGATCATGTTCCGCTGTTGCGGCTGTTGACGGAACTATTTCGCCGACGAAAAGAATAGAGTCGAGCTGATCAAGCGGCGAAAGGGAAAATTTCAAAAAATTTCTAAGTCTTGGAGTCATCGGCCATCGGCGATGATTAGTGGATTGAACATTCGCTGTTGCGGCTGTCTAATGGACTACCCTTCCGAAGGTTAGTGGATCCGATCGCCGATGAGAAGGAAATTTGAAAATTTTCTTTAAGTATAAGGATGTTAGATGAAGTTAGTGGATAGAGCTTCCGGCAGCCAATGAGTTATGATCCACGGAACCCTTAGTGGGATCACTACCCGTCGTTGCGGCTGTCTAATGGACTATCCTTTCGAAGGATAGAAGATTTGATCGCCGACATGGTAGTGCTTAGTGGATCCGATCGCCAATAATTAGAGGATGAGGTTGCCGATGCAGCGCCAGAAGGAAGAAGAAAAATTTCCAAAAATTTTCTAAGTACAGAAAACATCGGAAAACTTTAGAGGATTGGACCACCGACACGTCAGGGAAAATTAGAGGATCGGTCCCCCGATGCGTCGACAGCCAGAGGAGGATTGGCCCAAAACATCAGAAAAATTTAGTTGATTGGACCGCTAATGAGCGTCAAATGAAAGATGAAAATCAGACTGCCGAAGTGTCGGAAGCTTAGTCAACTAAGGACCCGATACATCAGAATATTAGTTGGAATGAGATCCGATTCTGCAAAGAGAAAATTTTGATTTTCCAGTGGGATTTCCTAGCAGATTTCGACTGTTTTTCAGGGGAATTTTCAGCTATATTTCAGTGGATTTTCAGGACTGAAAATGAGAAAAGAGGCAGCGAATTTATGATCCAGATTGCGCGAGAACCAATGATTAAAAAAAAAATTCTATGTTTTGGGAAAACTTGTAATTTTATAATTTTTCCAAGAGAAGGTAAGTAATTCTGATTTATATCAACGTTATGCATCTAACAGTTGTGTTACTAACACGTTTGCAGAATCATAGTCACCTTTAAGGGAAGTATTCCAGGTGGTGCAGTTTGATAAGTAAGTGGTGGTTCAGATATGAGAACCCATGACGGATATGATGCTCAGGATTCTTATGAGCATGCCTGAGATGCCATGGGAGAAAATGTTCGCAATAGAAATGATGACATAGAGTCTAATGGAAGGAGATTCCAAGAGACACCGTCAGATGTTGTAGCCACCATGAGAAGCTTTATCAAAGCCCAGGAAGAGTAGCATCAGTTGAATGTTGCTATGTTGCAGAGTTTGATAGACTTACATAGAAAGATAGACTCTGGACGAGGTACAGCAAGACCAGAAGGCAGTAAGAGCAGTACTAAGAGAAGGAGAAGGACTTCTAGTGGACCATCTGATTCTGAAGAATCCAGAGAGGATTCAAGTTCTACTTCTCATAAAAGAAAAATAAAGAGACACCATAGGGATTTCTCTCGGGATGAATTTAAGAAAGCTAAACCTCCTACATTTGATGGTGAGGTAAAGATTGGACAAGAGGCTGAAGCTTGGCTTCTTAGGATAAAGAAGTACTTTCAAGTGCATGATTATTCAGGAAACATGGAGGCAAGGGTTGCCATATTCAATCTGAATGGAAGAGCATCCATTTGGTGGGAACACTTCAAGCAAGTAAAGAGGATCAGTGAAAGGAGACTTAAGTGGAAACAGTTCAAGAAGTATTTCAAGCAGAAATACCTCTCTGACAGGTATTATGATGACAAGATTAAGGAATTCCATGAGCTGAGATTGGGACAGTAGACCATGGAAGAGTAGGCAAATAAGTTTTTGGAGCTGTTGAGGTATGTCCGGTACATCAGAGATGAAAAAGTAAAGGTCCAGCATTTTTTGAGTGGATTACCTCAGTCTTACAAAGATAGAATTGAGTTTTATGAACCTAGAACTCTTTAAGAAGCAATAAGGAAGGCCAAGTATTTCTATGAGCAAAGCAAATGTAAGCCGGATTACCATAAGGAATGGAAGGACAAGACGAATGAGAAGTTTGACCAAAGAAAGAAAGGTTTCAAACCTTCTAACTTCAGGAATCAGCAGAAGCAGCCATCCCAAGCTACGAGTAAACCCGTTGGAGTGACAGGAGAAAATCCTAAGGATCCACAACAGAATAGAGGGACACTTCAATGTTGGAAATGTGGAGGAACCCACATGCGTAGGAATTATCCACTTGAGAATGAGAGTGCAAGGCCAACTTATAACATTCAAGAAGCAGAAACAGTGTGTCAAATAGCAAGGGCAGTCCCTAGGATTTATGCAGCACTGGAGGATTGCCAAGAAGATCACCAGTCAACTGTGGTCGAAGTAGCAGGTAAGATTGTTGAGCAATCTGTTTCTATTTTGATTGACCCTGGTTCTACTCATAGTTACATTACTCCTAGAGTAGCAGAGGTTGGTGCTTTTAAGAAATTAAAGCATAGAAAGTCTTGGTTAGTTCAGCGAGCCACTGGAACTAAGAGAAAGGTTAGTGAAATGGTAGATAAATGTCCATTGGTCATCGATGGGTTGGTCACTTGTGTAGATCTGAATGTTCTACTGCTTGGTTCCTATGATGTTCTCAATGGAATGGATTGGTTAGAAGCTCATAGGGTGAAGCTTGACTTCTACAATAAGACTTTCGAATGCATGAATGAAGGAGGGAACCTAGTAGTTGTGAAAGGTATTCCAAAGGTGATTTCAGTATGGCAGGTTTCAGCAATGCAGTTAAAGAAGTTCTGTAGGAAGGGTTGCCAGTTGTATGTAGCTTAGATTTTGGAGGAAAAAGGAGATGAAACTCCGAGGTTGGAGGATTATCAGGTGTTACAGGAATTTAGGGATGTGTTTCCTGATGAGATTCTAGGGCTTCCTCCAAAGAGGGACATTGATTTCACAATTGAACTCGTGCCAGGAGCAGCACCAGTGTCCAAGTCACCCTACAGGATGAGTACACCGGAGATGCTAGAGTTGAAGATGCAACTGCAAGAATTGTTGGAAAAGAAGTATATCCGACCAAGTGTGTCTCCTTGGGGAGCACCAGTTCTATTAGTAAAGAAGAAAGATAGTACACTCAGGTTATGTATTGATTATAGGCAGTTAAACAAGGTTACTGTGAAGAATAAATATCCTTTTCCTAGGATTGATGACCTCTTTGATCAAATGAGAGGAGCAAAGTTATTTTCCAAGATTGACTTGAGGTCTGGTTACCATCAGGTAAGAATAAAGGATGAAGACATTCATAAGATAGCCTTCAGGACAAGGTATGGACATTATGAGTTTGTAGTGGTACCATTTGGTCTCATAAATGCACCAGCTACATTTATGTGCCTTATGAATAGTGTCTTCAGCAGGTATTTGGTCAAGTTTGTTCTTGTTTTCCTTGATGACATTCTTGTTTATTCTGAGAATGAGAAAGAGCATGAAGATCATTTGAGATTGACATTGCAATTGCTCAGGGAGCACCAGTTGTATGCAAAACTGAGCAAGTGTGACTTCTATAGAGATAGAATTCAGTATTTGGGTCACATTATCTCGGAGGAGGGTATATCTATGGACCCTGAAAAGATTGAAGCCATTATGAATTGGCCTACTCCAAGAAATGTCACAGATGTAAAATATTTTATGGGACTTGTGGGATACTACAGGAGATTCATTGAGGGATTTTCCAAGGTTACACATGCCATCACTTCTTTGCAAAAGAAGGGGATGAAGTTCGAATGGACATCGAGGTGTGAAGAAAGCTTCTAGAAGTTGAAGAGTATTCTCACTAGTGCACCAGTATTGAAGGTTGCATATCCAGAAAAATATTTTGTGGTGTGTACCGATGCATGCGGACAAGGGCTTAGAGGAGTCCTTATGCAAGACAACCACGTGATATGCTATGAGTCAAGAAAGCCGAAGGAGCATGAGAAGAACTATGCCACTCATGATCTAGAGTTTGCAGCCATAGTACATGCTCTCAAGATGTGGAGACATTACTTGATGGGCAGGAGATTTGAGCTCAGAACAGATCATTATGGTCTGAAGTATTTGTTTGATCAGCCTACTCTGAATGCTAGGCAAGCAAGATGGCTGGAATTTTTATGTGAGTTTGATTTTGAAATCAAGCACATAAAGGGAAAGGAAAATAAGGTAGATGATGCACTCAGTAGGAAGGTGGAAGAAATGCATAGGGGATCTCTTAGTATTTTCCAATCAGACTTGAGGCAGCAGATTGTTAGTCATGCTGCTGGAGATGAATCGTATGAGCAGGTAAAAGACAAATTGCAGCAACAAAGTCTTGAGAAGAGGTATGAGGGATATAAATTGGAAGAAGATGGACTTCTCACTTATAAAGGTAGAATTTATATTCCATATGTAGCAGGTTTGAGGAGAGTTGTTATGGATGAAATCCATTGAGCTCCATATTTTGGTCACCCAGGATATCAGAAGACAATTGCTACAGCCAGAAAGCAGTACTTTTGGCCAGGAATGAAAAGGGATATGGCTGAGTACATTTCAAGGTGTATGAAATGTCAGCAGGTAAAGGTTGACAATCAACATCCAGCAGGTTTATTGCAGCCTTTTCCAGTTCCATAATGGAAATGGGAAGTTATTTCCATGGATTTTATTACAGGATTGCCGATGACTTGGAGACAACATGATTCCATCATGGTTGTGGTAGACAAGTTGACTAAGGTAGCACATTTTATACTGGTTAAGTCTACGCATAAGACTGATGACATTGCAAAGATCTTCATGAAGGAGATATTCAAATTGCATGGATTGCCGAAGGCAATAGTCTCTGACAGAGATGTCAAGTTCACTTCCAACTTTTGGAAGGGGTTGTTTGCAGATTTGGGTACAAAGATAAACTTCAGCACTGCATACCATCCTCAGACAGATGGATAGACAGAGAGAGTTAATCAGGTGCTTGAAGACATGCTTCGCATGTATGTTATGGACAAACTGACCAAGTGGGAAGATTACTTGCACTTGGTAGAGTTTGCTTATAACAATGGACAACAGGCATCCTTGGGGATGAGTCCGTATGAAGCTTTGTATGGAAGAAGGTGTAGGACACCAGTGAGTTGGGATAATCCGGTGAACAGGATTGTGCTTGGACCAGAATTTCTTAGGGAAATGGAGCAAGAGGTTGTAAAGATTAGGCAGAATCTAAAAGCAGCACAGGACAGGTAGAAAAGCTATGTAGATAAGCATAGGGTGAACAGGGAGTTCAGTGTTGGGGATCATGTTTACCTCAAAGTGAGGGCAAGGAAGAGTTCCTTGAAGCTTGGAAGTTGTGCCAAGTTGTCACCAAGATATTGTGGGATGTTTGAAGTGCTTGAAAGAATAGGGCCAGTTGCATATAGACTTGCATTGCCTGCTAGCACTAGAGCTCATAATGTTTTTCATGTTTCTTTGCTTAAGAGATATGTACATGATCCTAACCATGTGATAAATTGGGATGTGATTCAGGTGGAACTCGAGGGAGAGTTCTGAATCGAGCCAATGCGCATCCTCGACAGGAAGGTCACAATGCTCCGGAACTGGGCCATAGGGCAGGTAAAGGTGCAATGGGAGTGCTACGGACTTGAAGAGGCTACATGGGAGCTAGAGGATGCCATACGATTGACACATCCATTTTTGTTCAATTTTGCGGAACACTGAGGCGATACCAGTGTAGCATTTTGTTAAATTTTGTAAAGCACCGAGGACAGTGCTATTGAAGGGGGAGGGGAATGTAACACCCCAGTTTTGACCCCGTTGCATTAAATGTACATGATGTATATATTGTAATAATCATGGTGCGGAGCTAAAGGCCAAGGCCCCACCATTGATTGGTTATACTATGTTTCGGATTTAAATTGTCACCGATGGTATATCGGGGCATGTGGCATAGATATTGAGTTTGTCATCATGTAAATATGCATCTTTAATTAAAATGAGCCCGACCAGCTACGATCGCAGCAACTAAATTGAGAAGGGACATGATTTTCACAAGGATAAGGGTGGGGGAATGTCAAACCTTAGCCAATGGGGGGGAAAAGCCATGCGTCTTCTCTCCTTGTTTTACTCCAACCACCATAATTAATAATTGCTGCTGTTAGCTGGGGCAGTTATGGCTGAGAGGGGAGTGTGACAGGACTGTCAGTCCTTTCCCACACGCACACTCCACCACTAGCATGGTTGACCTCATGATGGAAAGAAAACCACCATGGTCACTCCAACAAAAACTCACGACTGCATTCTCTCCATGCCGGGTGCTGAAACACTCATGCACCTTCGTTTTTGCATCCTCTCTGTTGTCTGTTCATCCTCACGCACAGGCAGTTGTTCTACTGGATCCCATGCAGCCAGGAGGGGAGTCGCTTATCGGTGGTCATTCACGTTTTTCCACATAGTGGAATCGGGTATGTTTTTCCCTCTGTATTTTCGGGATCTAGTGCAAGTTTCCTTCATGCACAGGCTGAGAGTATGTAGTTTATTCCCCAGTGTGGCCTTATAAGTATTTTCCGCTTGCTTATTTGTCCAGGATGGACTACTGTCTCCCTTACGTGGTGATTGTTGTGGTCTTCTTTATATTTGGGGGTCTGTTGCAAGTTTTCCTCATGCACAGACTGTTTGGAGCCATTTTCCCCATGTTGAGAGCTGTGCTCACTGATTGCGTTTTGGGATTGTTGTTTTCCCCACGTTCACTGATACGTTTGGGACTGTGTAATTCGCTTGGGAGTCGTTTTCCCTGTTAAGCTGTAATTGCTGAGTAGTTGCATGCGTGGAATGGTTGGTCTTCGGACTGTGTTGGGAGCAGGGATGGGGGCTTGGTTTGCTTGATAAACCTGGTGGCTGGAAACCACACAGACAAGGCTAGAGGGCTGGCTTTCTTCTCCACAACCCCTGAATAGCACTGGAAGGGAATGCAGGGCCTGAGGGACTGTGTAGCAGAGAAGGGACTGATTCCTTGTGTTGGGTGTGTGTGGGTGTCTTAGAAGTCAGGCTAGTTCTGGTGTAGGTGTTCCTAGCTCTATAATGGGCTCACCATCTTAGCATTTAGCCTTTCCCAACTCCTTAATGTCCTGATAAACCCAACTGTGTTGGCTTGCCTGTGTTTTGAGTATCCTTGGCTATGTGTAAGCCTGCTTGTTCCCTAATTCCTTGGAGAATCATGCCCAGCTCGGGGGTGGCAGCGTTGCTGAGAGATTAAGGAGCACGCTGGCCTATGGTTGGGTGGAACATTGTAGCAATGTAGCTGGTTGCAGAACGACTTCTTCATAAGATAAGTGATCTTGTCCATTTTTACTTCTGCAACTATATTTTCTGTTAATGAATGTGATGAACATGTTGAGTGAATGCTTGTATGAATGTATGTTGATTCTGCTGTGTCTGATAGATAATTGTAGCTATGTATGAGAAATAGTTGCATCTGTGTATGTTCTACTTCAATGCATTCTGTTTTCAACATTTTCATGAATTCACATGTTCATGGGGATGGTAGCCTGGATGGTTAATGTCGTGGTTGTGTCCTCTTCGCCGGTTAGAGGGATGGGGATGCTACAGGAATATAACCTTTGGTAGATGTACTACTGAAGGGGGTTGATCAAACATCCACCATGAATCTCACCAAAATGGACCCAACATGGAAATATCCATTTTGCGAAATTCCTCTTCAAGGATGAGCCCAACAAGATCAATGATAGTATGCCAAATTGCACTAGTATTTTTGGAATGCACCACTAAATCCCATATATCCCACCAAAATAATATTTCTTTCATACTCAATCGATGGTCCAAGAAACACGAGAGGTCTACAATTCAAAAGCCTTGCAACATATTCCAATGAAAAATAAATCGTCTTGCCAAATACCAACCTATTATGTGGCTCGATGTATTCCATCTTACCAACCTAATACTATCTTCCAGGTTGTTCTATTTATTGACATAATTTTTCATTCAGGGACATAATGTTATACTTTTGACCATAATAATCAATCAATATTATTAAATGGAGCCCATAAATGAAAGAGACATCGGTTCTTAAGAATGGATGATTATATTAATTTGTCAAACTATCTACACTCCATGATTCCTATACTACCAGTACCACTTTTAGAAGGCATGATTTTTCTACAGTCAACCAAAATTGTTGACAGCTTCTCATACCCAATGGATTCTAAGTTATAGTCGATTGATCCTTCATAAATAGAATAAATCAACTACGTGTACTTCAAAATAAAGTGAATATGATGCATTAAAAGGGGTGTGTGTGTGCATAATATTCTGATTGCAAGTTCAACACCCTTCCTACCCTTCAAATAAAGAAAATCATAAACATTATGCGTCTTATCTCTTTTTTTAATGTAGCTGGAGCTTTTTTGGATGTTTTTGAAGGAACATGCTTGTTATTTCGTATTCATATTCATCACTAGGGCATGAGATTGTTTTGGTAATTAAACCATTATCCCTTTGCATAGGTTTCATAAAACAGGCTCTAACTCTTGTATAGGTGCCTTTCCAATGTGAAGGACAAAGCTTGCCTTTGATTTTGAATGTCCGCTAGGCCATTGAGTTCATTTGTCTTCTCAAAATATTTTCACAATGGATGGTGAGGTTTCATTAAATCTATGGTGGAGTGTAATATATGTATCGGGATATTATCGAAATCTGTCTCAATTGAATATTCCAATAGAAAATAGTTCCTTGTTGGATAATTATATAAGAGTAAATATGAATATGAATGATGGTGAAAGATTGCAAAGTGAGTGTCATATATATAATAATCGTAAAGGCACTTTGGGGACTATCCATGAAAGGATGTGTCATTTTAGAATAATTTACTAATAACTATTTATGTGTTATTAAGATTCAACATTTATATATTTTATTTATATTACATTTATTCCTATATTTTATTTATATTATATATAATTAATGTTTTTTATATTTATAGTATTTCATTCCTCTTCAAATATGCTTTGTCCTCGAAGCATTATTGAAGAATCTTCCTTGTATTTACTTATGTCCTTGGTGTATATTTTGTCATAATTGGGGCTACATGATGATATGAGTTGGTAAGTGTTGAGCACAAATTCTAAAATGAAAAAGGATTGATACATCCTAATTCAATTTTTTCCAGAGTGTTTCACTTCCACGATAGGGTGATGTCTTGGAGTTCATTTGTGGTAGCATACATATTTTTCGTCACTTGTCTTCGACTTTCACGATCATTACTTTTATGATGTGGATGGCGATAAGGTACTCGATTCGCATGTGGAGTGTTTATAGAAACTTCAACCTTTTGTGCTTATAGTGATTTATTGGTTGATGATAATCCCATTTGGTGTGTATTTGTTTCTTGATCTTCAACTTGAATTTGTTTTCCTAAAGATTCTGGATGATTCTATCCAAATTTGCTCTAATTTATTCTCTAATAGCTTATTAACATATTGAATATTCTTGAACTTTTGTTCTTGTGATTGTTCATTATCTTTTAGCTTCTTAATTTGTTTCTCTAATTCTTGATTAAGATTTCTCAGGAAAATATTTTCTTCTTGCTTTTTGAATATTTTCCCTTCAACATCTTCATTAACTCTTTTTGAATCCTAAATGCTTCTTTATTTTATTTTTTGTAACTAGAATTTTGTTATGGTTTCTCAGTCGAAATACTTCTTCAGTATTTCCTGATAACATATTATTGATTTTTGTAATTTACAACTTGTGTGTCTTTTTAGTGTCGTCATATTTTTGTTGGAGTTCTTTTGTGTGTTGTTGATGTTGATATATCTATGATTCTTGAATTTCTAACTTCCTCTGGAATTGCACCAATTCATTCTCTTTGTCCATGATGATATTTCTTATACAATTAGTTTCTCATTCTAAATCGTCATTGATTTTATAAGGTGATTCTTCGTCATTTTTAGACTTTCTAATATTGTCTTCAAGGTTTTGATTGTGACTTTTTAAATGTGACATTTCTTCATCCTTATCTATTAATATTTTTTGAATTATTCATTAGCTCTTGCCAACCTTTGATTTGATCTTTTAGGTGAGATATTTCTTTATTGTGTTCTTTGTTGTCACTTGTTAATCTCTCAATTTGAGCGGTTAAGCAACTATTCTCCTTTTTTGGTTAATTCCCTAATAATATTATGCTTCTTAACCTCAAATTATAGATGATTAATGGTCATTTTATAATGATATAGTTCAGCCAATACTGGTTGGAATTGCGACTGCAATTATAATTTTTTAATCTCCATAATTCTCGACTTCTTAATATGCTCTTCTTTCCTTCGATAAAAATTGTCGCAATTGCAAGAATACAATGTAGTATTTATATCTTCTTTTGACCCTTTGACTTCTTTTCTTCTTAAAAGTTCTTTGTGGATTGTGTGTAGATTGGATGGTTGGGAGAAATGATTATTACCCTTCCCACCTGGGTTCAAATATTGCTTTATACCCTTCTCTTTAATATAAAGAACCCAAACTCACTTTCATGTGGTTTTAAGAAAACCATGTGTTGGTTTCTTCCTTTCTTTTCTAGTTTTAGTTTTTTACTTTCCCTTTTTTTCACTTTATTTCTTTCTCCTTTTTTTAATTTCTCTCTTGTTTTATTTAATTTTTTTAGTATGGTCAAAGTCCTATTTAATTCAAAACTTGGATCTTCTTTCTTTTTATATTTTATTTCTTCTTGGTTAAAAACCACAATTTTAGGGAAACCCTACAATAATGGTTAAAAATCAAATTACACAAAGTGTAAATAATGGGAAAGGGTTGGATCGCTTTGATACCAATGTAATATCTGTATCTGGATATTCTCAAAAGCTATCTCAATTGAATAGTTTAATAGAAAATAGTTCCTTGTTGGATAATTATATAAAAGTAAATATGAATATGAATGATGGTGAAAGATTACAAAGTGAGTGCCATATATATAATAATCATAAAGGCACTTTGGAGACCATCCATGAAAGGATGCATCATTTTAGAATACTTTACTAATAACTATTTATGTGTTATTAAGATTTAACATTTATATATTTTATTTATATTACATTCATTCTTATATTTTATTTATATTATATATAATTAATGTTTATTTATATTTTCAACATGGAGAAACTTGAGTGAGGAAGAAAAATAGAGAATTGGAAGTAAAATTTAAAGAGTTAAGAATGATTAAAATGCTTGAGGAAAACACCTTGCAGCTAAATATTTGAACAATAGATGCAATTGACCACTTAACATGTTCAATATCTACTATTGTTCATGTATTCCCTGCTATTAAAATGGCGTAAACAACCCTAATCATTGCATTATTCTCTACTGGACAATAGGAAGTATGTGGTCAAATTCCCTATTTGTCTCTTCAAGCTATGAGTCAAACTTGAAAATGGTTAAGTTTTAGGGTTTTTAGTTCACAAATTAAGCCTACAACTGGTTGATTAGGGTTTTCAATATCAGGTCAATATTTTTCTAATTTCATATCTATGCTTATTTTTGTTAAAATGAATGATATTTTTTAGAGATTATGCATGCCGACATATTTAAATTCAAAGGTATTAGTGCCCATTTTAGAGTACATACCCTAAAAGTAGCATGGATGTACTAAATAAGCATACTATATTTGGGGCATGCATACCAATTCATGTTTTGCATACCTTGGGTCTAGGTACTTGTACTCTTGAAATGTTGTTCCCAATACATTTCTATAAAATATTATATTATTCAATTTGTTTCAAACATATATATTCATAAATATTAGGAACTTGTCATGAATATAAATGAAGATCCGAGAGTGCTTCCAATGGTGTTAGGATATTTAGAGACTTAAGAGTTAGTTAAGATCAACTTGTTATAATATACCCATTAGGTAATATGTGTTTATCTATTATGCATTAGTATGTATTCATACTTATGTAATTGGAAAAAGTGAAGGCACAAAGGGTTGAATGAAGCTTATGGAAATGAAAATTTGCATAATATTATTAGTTATTTATACTATCGATTCACTCTTTAAATAAATTTAAAGGTGTTGGCTATAAAAATAGCGTGGGATGAGAATGGTATGCAATGGTTTCAATCATGAATAATATTGGAAATACAAATAGAACAAGATAGATGAAGAAAGAGAAAGATACAAACACCGTGAAATAAGAAGAAAACAAAAGAAACAAGTGGAATAAGCAACAAAGTTGCTTAATACCTGCCTCC